>VCJN01002319.1:0-387431 GCA_006384855.1 Tetraselmis striata | reverse complement strand
TACACCCACCCCTCACAACCCATCCCGGAGATGATGAGGAATTGCTGGTGTTGCCTCGGTGGCGCGCTATAAGCTAGTCGTTGTCAAGGTCCTTGCTGCCCCAATTTCAACGCAATAAGCAATAACAACGCAGCTCACTCATCCCATACTGCGACCAGCGTCAAGTAGCCAGGGTTGTCTTGCCGCTGCGCCAGCACATATACCGTGGGGCGATTCCGCCTGTGCGGTCACGCTTTCAGCCCCGGGTCATGTGTTGGAGTTGTCAAATGGTGAAGTGCCTGTGCGGCCACCCCGTCTGCTCACTGCATCATGCATCAGTACAGGACCACAAATACTGCCAGATAACTCGCCCATGTGATTGCCGCCATAGCGCTGCGAGTAACCATATTTTAGCTATATGCCTACGTAGTCTGTCTATGATTTTACAAATGGGTGTTGAAATAGAAAATGAAATTTGGTATGAACAGCTGAATCAGTCTCTTTCGTCTTGACAAGTTGTCTTTACCCAGCACCAGGAAAGCAGGGCCCGCTCCTGACCAAACCGCGCACAGGGTCCACTAATTTGAGCAATGCGTAGGGCGGGGCCTTTGTATGCCAATGCAGTAATCTTGCAGTATATGTACTAATTTCGCATCAACAGTATCGGTACGCCACACTAGTCGCACCGGGGATTACGCGCGTGACATGGACACCAGCCTGTACATTGCTAGCCCGGGCGCAGAACACTATCTGATCACCTTATTGCCGACATATGGGTAGTGTAACTAACGAGAGCCCCGTCAAATTGTGCATGTGCCGCCCAGCAACGGGAAGGAGCTGTACACTTCGCCACAAACTGCAGCAAGGGCTTGGCTGTGAGTGTCGTTGTATGAAACCCTAGCCGATCAGGTGCCCTATATGGGGTGAAAACCAGGGTATGAAACTTTAGATGAAACCCTAGCTGACAAGGTGGGTCTTGGGCTTCTCGGTCGTCATGCGCCCGTGGCTATGGCAGACGCTACGGCCCTGTGTCGTGTACTCCAAGCTCGCCATGCCGTACCCATGCATGACATGGCTGATACATATCCAACAATCACATTGCAAGGATGGTTGCTACAGAGGGGGCGGGGCCAAGGTTTGCGCGAGCCAGCCCCCCACGCCCATTCGCTTGACATGCTTTGAAACTTTGGACAGGCAAGGGGCCACCAGGTGACGACAAGATGGTTGGCTACAATCTCAAGTAAGATGGGTCGGAACCCGGGGAATTAAAGGCCGCCCGGCGCCGAGGATCCACCAAGGGCATGTCCCCCGGTTCGTTAGTGCAGCCAACGCAACGCGAAACATCGCCAACCGATGTAGCGCTCAGAAGCCTTGGAAGCACAGCTCGTAGCTGGGCAATGCTCGCAGCCCCGCCAGCCCCCGCTTCTCTTGGCGCGCGGTTGCCGGGCACACCTCCTCCCACACCGCTTCGACAGGTTGAGCGCCTGCAGGACGGGGAAATGGCCGTGGAGTGAGGCCGCCGTTGATCCAAAAAACACGGCCAGCGCTTCTGATGATCAAGAGATTCATCGTGACCCAGCGGAGGCAGCCGATCTCGATAATGTGACGATCCGTGCTGCGGACCCTTGCTCTAGCAACGTCGCATTACTGGCGCTTTTGGTGGGAGTTGGTTTCGGAGCATGCTCGAGAAGAAAACTAACAGCGGGATACCCACCTACACGCCGAGGTTTCGCATGCTTGGTGTCTTGCGGCAGATCTGGCACCGCCGCCCACCATCCATCACCCGATGCGCTGCCGGGGCTTGGGACGGGCATGCAGGCCCCGGGGCGGCCGTCGGGGCGCGGGTGGTGCCGCAACTGGTGCCGCCAGAAGGCGATCATGAGGGTCACCCGCCGCTGCCCGCTGCTGCCGCGCCCGGCCTGGGGTCACACGCCACACCGCAAGTGGTCTGAAAAGCTGACCCATGCTTCATCGGCCTTCGTCTATCATGGCATGGAGACATCGCGATGATGGCCATGACGCAAGTATTCCAGCCATTGTTTAAGCACTGAAACTTGCAAGATCATGGAGCCGCACACAGGATCGCTTATCATGAAACGTGTTGTGGGGTGCGGTGGATACTTGATGTCTTTTGGTTTGTCGGTTTAGGGTTAATTTGGGTTTACTTAGGTTTGGGAGAGGAGAGGGGGGATCGCACCATGCCGGAGGGTCTCCCTGGCACGACGCCATGCAGGTAAGAGCCATCAAATGCGACGAGGCGGTTGAGCTTGGGAAACGCGAGCCAGCCGCGCGCAGCCAGCATGGTGTCCTGCAGGTGTTGCGTCGTCACAAGGGTCGGCCCGCCTACGCCCTCGCTGAGGTAGAGCACCGTGGACACAATGGGGTTGCGCACCCCGTCTGCGCAAGCGCGCAGCCAAAAGATGAGAAGCCCATGCCGCATACCAAGCTGCAATGCACATGGCCGGTAACAGAACAATCGCTGTAATGCCAATTATTCAGAAAGTATACAACGTCGCTTGATATCTGTAAACCCATGCTGAAACTGGCAACAGGAGCCATGCGCGCAAAGAACGACACAATAACCATTCGAAGTCAAATCGCGACACTCAAATGATGCAAATCAATCCCATCGTATGTATGGTTGGCATGTGGCAACACAGCCGCCATGTGAATAGCAGGTATCGGTGCCACAGAGCCTGGGTTCGCCAAGGGGGTGAAAGGGGGGGGGGGGGGGGGGGGTCGCACCCTCGCCCTCGTTGTCGCTGTCAAAGTGCAGCTGGTGGCCGTGCGGGTGCGGCCGGCAGTGCGCCCACCACTCCGCGCACGCCGCATGCTCCACCTCGGGGAAGTGCGGCGCCACGATGGACCGCACCAGGCGGATGAGCTGGCCGGGAGGAGCAAGTGCCGCCGATGTTAGCCACCCCACCTGCCCTCTGTGCTGCCGAGCGTGACATGCACCGCAGCGCGGACGGGCTTCCGGTCACTATGGGGGCGAAGAAGGGGGGAAAGGGGCGGGGAAGAAGGGGGGGGGGGGGGGGGGTCACCTGGTCCATGCCGCCCTCCGAGGACTGCCCCAGGTCATGGCAGTAGCTGAAGTAGGGGGAGGGCGGGTAGCTGCTGTACTCGTGCTCCCGCCAGAAGGGGGACTGCGGAGAGAAGGCGCCCTGCGCATGCGCACGCCGGCGCGTCAGTGTGCGGCCAGCCGGCCGTGATGATCCAGGCGCACCAGGGGGGGCTCCTTTGGGGGGGGTGCTGTGTGCATTGACTGCCTATGGGCGGGCCTCATTCTCTGCATAGCAATGGTACCCCGGGGGGGGGGGGGGGGGGGGGAGGGGGGGGGGGGGGAGGGGCTGGAGGGGCTACTGGGCAATGATGGTACAAATGGTAGGGAAGAGTATATGCCGATGTATTTGGAGCGGACATCTGCCCGAGTCTTTCTTCTGGTAGCGGTGGCCTTATCCTGTCAGGCTGAGTTTGCGGCAGAGAAGTCGCTTCCCAAAGGCCTGCCGTATTAGATGATGAGAGATAGATGGGTGTGTGTGTTGGGGGGGAGGGGGGGGGGGTAACATCGGGATGAGGGGTGAGGGAGAGGGAAGAGGGGGGGGGAGGGGGGTTCACCTGCACCAACGCCAGCACAGGCGGTGGCAGGGCGGTGTCCAGCACGCACAGCAGCCGCGCCTCCTCCTCATCCGCCGGGGCCAGCACTGCCGGCTTGGCCGACTGCTGGTGGGCCAGCACCGCGGACGCCAGGCGATAGCGGAAGCCCTCCCCCAGCAGCAGCGCCGCCAGCTCTCCCTGCTCACCATCCCGCCCTTCCCCCTCCCCGCCCCCCTCCTCCCCCTGCTGGCAGAGCCACAGCGCCAGCTTGCTGGCGGCCTCGCGGCGAGTCTCGGGCGACGCGGCAAACTCCAGCGCCGCGCGCAGATGGGTCTCTATCTCCTGCTGCATTTCCACATGGGGCTCGGTTTGAATGGCATATCAACCTACTCCCAACCGGGTCGCCCGCCGCGGCGCTCCCCGCTCACCACTCACACCCAAACCCGCACCAGTGTACCTCCTGGTTCGCCGGAACATCCGCGCTGTCCGCCATCCACAGAAGCAGGCCGCGCGCCAAGTGCGCCTCCGCACGCCGAGGCGCCACCTCCAGGCACGCGGCGTAGAGGTCAGCCGCCCGGGCGACCTCGCCGCCCTCCGCCGCCGCTGCGGCGTCCCTTGCGAGCGCCTCCGCCTTGGCGCGCAGCTCAAGCTTGGAGTACAGCCCGCGGAAGGCGGTCAGGAAGTGCGCCAGGCTGATGCCGCTGGGAGGCGCACCCGCCGCCGCCAGCTTGGGGAGCGCCAGCGCCACGCGGGTCTGGTCCTCGGCGTCCAGGAAGGGCAAGCAGCGCGCCGCGACGCCCCGGCACAGCGTCCACAGTGCGCCGGACTGCGGGGGCAGCACCCCCTCGCTGCCGGCTGGGCAGGCCTCCAGGAACAGCTGCTTCGCCAGCGCTTTGGCGCCCTTGTCGGTGGCCGCCGTCGCGCCTGTCGGCACGCGCCGCACCGCACCGCACCGCACCGCTATCAGACGGCCAACCCCGCCCGCCGTCCGAATCTGCGGGACAATGAGAGAAGGTCTCTCCGCAGCTGGCTACCAAGTGCAGCAGCAGCAGCAGGAATGGTGGCATCCTACGCATCGAGACAATAAATAGTAGGAGAAAGTACATCCTGCTGGGCTAGCCAAGCCATGCGCCGTGGGTACATAGTGAGCTGAGTATTTCTTTTCTGGTTATTTGCAGCCACATCACAAAATAAATGAACAAATAACGCCGTCACGACATCGGCGGCGCCTCGCCCGCTCCGCAGGGAGCCCGCCACCTTCCCGACAGCCCCCCTCGGTCTCGCAGTTGAAGCCTGCGAGCCGTGTTACTACGCTGTACCTTCCGGCGTCGGCGACGACAGCTGATCCTCGGCTGTTGGGGTCGCGCGGCGAGTCTGCCGCCGCCCCTCAATCGGCGCCGTCGCTGCCGCCGCCGTCGAAACTATCGGCCCGCCGTTTTTCGCCGACGTGCTGCGGCCGGGACGGGTACGCCGCCGCTTGTGCTTCTCATCCGACTTCGTTCGGCCCGGCTTGTCGCGCTTCATGATCCCGCCGCTTTGAATATGCTTGCAAGCCCTACCTGAAGCAAGCAAAGGGGGCGGAGGGGCCGGGGGGGGGGGGGGGGGGGGGGGGGGGATGGTGAAGTGCGACCTAGCTATGTCATCAGTTCCAGCGGGCGCCCCCGGGACGACGTGAGCGGCGGCGGAATCCTAGCGACAGGTACGAGTACTTTATTCCGTGCATTATGCGCTCTAGACGCTGTCGCTATCCCTGTAACTAACACCAGTACCTGTAATGATGGGTTTAGTGCCTCTAAGGATTAATCCTTTATAACCGCCTGTTATAAACCTGGTTATGCCCGGCGGTAGCATGACGAGATAGCGGCCAGTCAGGCGGCGCACCGCCCGCAACGATTCAAAATAACGATGTAGAAAAATTTCTACGAGTACTATTAAGGATACCGCCTCCTATTTAATTGGAGTGGCAACCACTCCTGGGATATGCCTACGTACTGACACCGGCTGACCGATACCTAACTGGGCAATCGCAGTCATAATGATAGTAATACCTAGTCGCGATATATTGCAGCGGGTTCCGAGAAAATTGATATCAACCGCTGCCTTGTTGGCAGCGGACCCAGCAGAGCGGCCCTTGGTCCAACATGCCCTCACGTCCCACCCCTATTTTTTCGCACCTGCGCAGTCTTGTGTGGATATAATACCAGCAGTTGACATACGCTGCAGTCAAACACAGCTAGCTGGCAGGTAGGTAGGTCTATCATGCACTATTCGCGGTGCATCAGTGAAATCCCCGTGAACACGCCGCTGGGGCATCATTGTGCCCCATGCAAATATCAAGCTGGCGCCGTGCGCCATGCCGTCGTTCGCCGCCGCCAAAAATACTCCAGTGGAATAGGAGCAGACAGCCTGGGCGCGAAATACTGAGAAACCATCCCACCGCTTGTCGCAATCACTATTGTAGTGAGGCGCACGTCCATGAGCATTTAGGCCTACAGCCACACACGTGTGTTCTGGGTGAGGCGATGCCACTCAGCCACCTAATGGTGTCTTTGCGCCCCGGTGCCTGCCGCCCACATTTCCAAGGTTTCTCCCTCCCTCGCTCCCTCCCTCTCCCTCTCTCTACACGCATGGATACCCCAGCCGGCAAACTCGGGAGAGGATGCCCGAAGCTGCGAGGCAGCGCGGGCGTGCATGCGACCCCGGGTGGCGCGGCATATCTATTACACGTGCGCGTATCGGTAGCTGCTGCGGCAGCAGCAGGGCCTGGAGGTGGTGGAGGGAGTCGGGGAGGGAGGGGGGCTGAGGGGCCCGGGGGCTCGCAGCGCTTCTAGCTCCAGGCGCGGAGCCCGTCTCAGTCGCACTTGATGTTGCGGTAGATCCTGCGCACAAAGACGGCGGAGCCGAGGTAGCCCATCGCGCCGCACAGAATGCCGAGCGCGACGCAGAACATGGCGGTGTAGCCAAAGTAGAAGCAGGTCTGGAAGAAGCCCGTCATCTTGGTCTTCATGAAAAAGTAGTGGATGCTGTAGAGGTAGACGTAAAACGCGGTGGAGGAGGCGCTCAAGTAGGCGGTCCACTGCCAGTGGTAGTTCTCCGCGTTGAGCAGGAAGTAGGTGCCCACGATGGTCACGCACACCGTGACGATCAGCAGGATGAGGAACACCAGCAGCATGAAGCCGTACACGTAGTACACCTTGTAGTTCCAGAAGGAGGTGAAGATGAAGTACATCTCGATGAAGATGGAGCCAAAGGGGAGCAGGCCACCCAGGGCGGCCACCACGCTGGGCCGCAGGTACCACTTTTTGAGCGGGATGGGCGAGGGGATGCGCTTCACGCGGCACGGGTTGTCGGGCCGCCCGTTCCAGTTGCGCCCAATGACGGTGCCCAGCAGGCACAGCGGGAAGGAGATGAAGCTCCACAGCAGCGCGACCACGACCATGGTGCCAAAGGGGACCGCGGCCAGCGAGTGGTACGCGATGGCGACGGTGTTGAGCGCGAAGGCGATGGACATGGTGATGCCCGGGGTACAAGGCCCGCGGTGAGCAGCATGGCCTTGATCCACGCCTTGCCCTCATTGCGCAGGTAGAAGCCGCCGCTGACGTAGCCGCCCACGAAGGAGGTGAGCGCGTAGCAGACGATGAAGACGGTCACAATGGTCCCGCGCTCCACGAACAGCGCGCCCGCGATCGTGATGAGGATGACGCTCAGCACCAGCAGCGCCAGCTGCGCGCCCGTGCCCACCAGCGCCGCGAGCAGCGCCAGGTAGCGGGGCGGCCGGAACACGTCGCCGTGGACCAGCTTCCAACCGCTCTCTCGCTCACGTCGCGCTCCTGCATACGCCCCCGGGGCAAGGCAGGAAGGAAGGGAGGGCGGATGCGTGAATCCCAGCCTGGCAGTGAGACCTAACAAGCTGCGCCCCTCTCGCGGGCGCTGCTGCGTGCGTTGCCCCACCAAGGGTGGATTGGACGGATGCGCCCATGGCCTCAGGCAGCGCTGTAAAGCGCACTACCGACGGCATCCCCACGCTCCTGGTTCTATGCACCTCCCCACATGCATATGCATCCCTCTTGCTCCCATCCGATTACGTATGGCGCTTTCACGCTTTCATCGCCACCGGAGTGCAACCAAGGGGGGGGGGGGGGGGGGGCACCAGCGTCTCGAGGTCGTCCTCCTCGCGCGAGTACTTGGCGTAGTCTTGCTTGAGGGTGCGCATCAGGATCATGGACACCAGGCCCGTGAGGAAGATCACCATCATGAACGAGTTGAAGATGGAGAACCAATGGATCTGTGTCGCGTGGCGAAACGGGGAGGAGGGGGGGAGGGGGGTTCAGTGCGCCATCCAAGCCAGCAGCCACCCGCCACCCGCTCTCGCACAGGCAGGCGAGTCAAGAGCTGGCGAGCTACGTGCTGCCTCTGCTGCAGCCAAGACGAGGCGCCGATACCTCGCCGCCCCGAGGCCCCGCCCTCGCGCCGGCCTGGCGGGCGCACCTGGTGCTCGAAGAAGCTGTAGTCGAGGTAGCGCTCAAAGCGGCGGCTGTAGGGGATGTTGGACTGCTGCCACTTGACGCTGTAGGTGAACTCCAGGTTGGTGCCCTCCACCAGGGGGACCGGGTTCTCTGACGTCAGGTTGACCTGGATCAGCTGGAGTTGCCGAGGGAGGGGGGGGGAGAGGTCAGCGAGGGGGCGGTGCGATGCCGGGGGGTTTGGGGGATGGGGCTGGGCGGCTGCGCAGTCGGGGCGCGCGCCGCACCCGGTTGCCGTTGTAGTTGATTTCAAAGGACTTGTGGGTGTAGATGTAGACCTGCTCCTCGCTGGGGCCGCCCTCCGCCGCGCTCGTCTCCGCGGAGACGTACTCCCCGACAAAGCCCCACACCGGCAGGTCGTCCATGAAGAGCTCATACCAGTAGTGGTCGGTGATGGCAGTGTAAAACTCCTTCACGCTGCGCGGCGCCAGCGGGTCCCGGCACAGCACCTTCTTGGGCACATCCACTGTACCCGGGGCAGGGGGACGGGAGCAGGACCGGCGCGCGTCAGCGCGCAGTCTCCGCGCTGGGTCCGACGGCATGCACCATAGATGAGAAAGCGAGGTTGGGACACAAAGGGAGGGGGGGCTCACGTCGGAACCGGATGTCAATCTGGCTGTTGATGAGCTCGTTGCCCTCCAGCACCTCGCCCAGGCCGCCCCAGCGGTGCTCCGGCTTCGCGTCGGGGTTGGGCTTGCAGAAGGGCAGCGTGTAGTAGTTGTACGTCTCCTGCGGGTTGTTGTACGGCCCCACCTTGTTGACCCACAGCTTCACCTCGTCGCCCACCGCGTACTGGGGGGCGGGAAGGGGGGGGGAAGGGACCGTCAGACGTCAGGATATCTCGCGGCAGCATGAAGGAGCAGTGGGGGGAGGGGGAGGGGCCGGCGCACCTTATGGTCGTGCTCAGACGCGGCGCTGCGCCCCACAGTCGCCAGGCATAAGGCAGCCACCAGGGCCACCGCGGCGAGCAGCCTCGCGGCGCATCTGGACACCGCCATGCTGCCGCCAGCTATGTTACACCGCCGCCTGCTACTGCTGAGAGAGCCGGCACAGAGAGGGCCGGTGATGCAATCCCACGCCGCCTGGTGCGCTACGCCGGCAGCAGCTGCAGTTACTGCCTGCACTGGGACAGACGGGTGCCAGCTCGTCAATCAGAGCCCCCGAGCAGCCTTCAAGGTGAGCTCGATTGTCTTCGAGGGTCCTGAAATACCGTGACCGTTTGCTGGGGTGGGGGTGGGGGTGTTTGGGGCGGGGGGGGGGGGGGGGGGGGGGGGTCCCGCAGACACGGAGGCACCGCAATCCGCCTCGAGGCCGCTGTGATCACAGCTGCGGCCCGCACATCCCTGCCCCTCTCATGACCTTTCGTCCGTTTTCATCCCCAGCCTCCGGCCGGCGTCCTGACCGGCGGCCGGCTCCGCGGACCACGGCAGGTCTGGGGCTTCGTCCCAGCCGGCGATCCGCCCGATCTGGCCCGCTCAGCAGCCCAAGCAGGCACCAGCGGGGTGCGGAGTGCGGCGCGCTGACCGCCGGATCGCACAGCGTGGAGGCGCCGCGGACGCGGCGAGCGGGTGGGCGGCTTTACCTGAGCCGGCGAATGGCGCAGTCGGTGCACTTCCAGTCTGCAGCTGTGAGAGCGGGCTTTGAGACGAGGCGCCCGTCGAGTACGCGGGGTTGACTGGCCCCGCGCGCGGCAAAAGGCTCATCTACGAGGGCAGGCGGGCTGGCCCCCCCCCCCGACCCATATCCGCCGCACCGCTCGCGGGCAGGCGCGCCGCGCCCGTTCTCTGTCTCGTCCTCTCCGAGATCCCCCTATCTCTGAGATGCACATATATATCCATCGCCTTCTGCTGCTAGCTCATGTAATTATTATACACATCCATCTATCCATATGTATAAATTCATTTATATCTGTACATATGGCGCTATGTACAGCGATTACACCGATATATACCGGAATGGGAATGGAATACTGTAATAGCGACTACAGTTTTGAAAGTACGACTGTAGAGGACCAGTACCGTCGGACAGCAAAACAAGGGCGCGCGCCGCCTACAGGGTACAGATGCTGCCGGCGGCAAGCCGAGGAGCGCGGCGGGATATTGTGCTCAACTATTAACCACCGCCGCGATCCCTATTTAACGCACGGGCACCGCCGGTTTCTGGAAGCGGGCTCGGCAAACGTGGCGCAGCAGCGCGCAAACTAGCAATAGGCGCTGGACATGCAGCAAGGGTCTGGCGCATGGGGCAGCAGGTAGCATTCCGCAAACGGAATCAAGGGGCTGAGTCACGGAGCGTGCTTGTGTCGTCGCCAGTGGAGCTCGTCGTCTCGGCGATTGAATACCGTACAGGCGAGGAGCGTACTCGCAGCGCGATGGCGGACGGCAAGGTGGACACCGACCTCGGAAACTCGGCGTTGCGAGGCGGTGAAACTTCAGCTTTGGCTAGTGCCGTCGCAGGCGGGGCTCGCTTTCCCTCACGCCTGGTGGGAATGGAGGAGGCGCCGGCCTACATGCACCGGCCGGGTATCAGCCATGGCTACCGAATCGGTACGGCGCACTCCCAACAATAATAACGACGTCCCGCGCCGGTCTGTAGTCGTAGTAGTTACCTAATGACTACCCGTTACGTCCGGTGGGGCACGGGCAAGAACACTACAGCAGCGGTCGCTCCGCACCCTGGCTATCCCCCGCAGAAATATCCCAGCGATATTTGTAGGCGCCCTAGCTTGCCTTCCAGGTGAGCCATGTCTCTGATACGCCCTGCCGCGTCCGCCCAGGCGGCGGCTACGTCGAGTCGGCCTTACGCACGCTCTTCAGCCCTAGCAACGAGACAATGAACGCCTGGACGATGGTAAGTTGCTTCTCTGAGGCGTCTGCCACCGATTGCCCGCGTGCAGTGATGCACAGGATCGTTTCGCTGGTTCGCTCCGTCTCTGGGGCGGGCGACTAAACAAGATATGCTCGGCGATGATTAGCTTCCCTACTGAATTGTGGCCGGCGTTGCTGTAGACTTGTCCCGTTCGGGTGTATTTCTGACCTCATGTTTCATGTTAGCATATAATCCGTACCAGATATGTACTACCCCCATCCCCACACCACTCAAACACCAAGCAGGGCACCTCCTGCTTGCTGCATGCACGCACACATTGATACCAGGTTGGGCCGATGTTTCAGCTATGTCAACGCGGTACCTTTCTTGGGTCGAGTTTACCGCGGCATAAACCTAGAAATATATATCACTTACTTTCACACCCAAGAAAGATTATGGCCATCCGGGCAGGAAGACGGGTGGAGAGCTCGTAGCAACAGCACCACCAAATACATAAATGAAAGCGTTCGTAAATAGTCGTGCATATTCTGACTTATTTATCCGTTTGAATAGTTTTCCCCTCTCTGCGGGGTGTTCAAGATGATATTTATTCGACGACCGTTTGTGTTTGTACGGTGTATCTATCATGAACTCTTGCCACTGGAATGGCGGATGGTTTCTGTCTATGTGTACTTATTAATTCAAACATTTGCTTGGCGTTTTATTAGAAACTGTATAGGTTCATTGAGTAGTTGATTCTTTCAGAGATCCGTGATAAATGGCACACACAAACATGCTGCAGCGATCATTACTTCGATGCCAAATGTTTGTAGTCTTTAGATTTCAATATTCAAATTACAGATCAATGAGCGGCAGGGACACTCTGGTATGCAATATGCCATTGTTATCACTTTGCATGAGATGCTTCCCGTGATGAATGATCTACAGGTGATTGGAGGCGCGGTGACCACAGCAGTATTCCTTTGGACGAGGTGCGCACGCCCTCAACTCCACTGAAAAAACTCCATTCTCTCCACTAAATCCGACTGACCAGGCCCCAACTCCCTTGCCAATCACTGCAGCTCCGGCATTGAGGGCCTTCCTCAGCAGCTTCCCTTCATCTTGTGCTGGCTGAGTTCGCTGGTGCATATCCCCTTCTCCGTCTGCCTGCACTGCTTCTGCGGCATCTCAGAGCGAGTCAGGTGATACCCCCCCCCCCCCTGCTCCAACCCCATTCCCCTGAGATTCCCCCTGGCCAGTATTTGATAGTGACTCACATCTGCTGTACCAGATCGCTATGGCGCACGCTGGATGTGTCGGTGCTGATGGCGACCATCAAGCTGCGCGCACTGTCCGTGTCCTCGCTCATCCTGAAAAACACGCGGACCCTGTACTACCTATACGCCGCCTGCACAATCTTCAACTACGCCGTCTTTCTTCGCGAGTTTTTTTCCCGCAACAAGCGCAACGCTCTCGACCGTGGCCGGCACGCGCGGCTACTTCTCATCTCAGGCATCACAGCGTGCATACCGCTGCTGTACAGTGGCTTGGAGGAGTATGCATCCTCTGGGGCAGTGGGCCCGCTGGGCCGCAACGTCCTCGCAATGTTGGCGCTTGGCTCTGTGGGCGCGCTCATCTTTGGCAAAGGCTTCCCTGAGCGGCTGTTCCCAGGGCGCGTCACCTCGTACTGGCTGCACAGCCACCAGTTCATGCACATATTTGTCATGGCCATTCCCATCTTCGAGTTCAAGTTGCTGTTTGCGCTTTCCAACGAGGGGGCCTGAGCCCCTCCGCCCACAATAGCTCGCAAACACAAAACATTACCCCCCTCCCCCCCCCCCCCCCCCCCCCAACTCCCGATGCCCAGATGGATGATGCCTTCCAAGCTGTGCCGGGAGGCTGCAATGCAGTGTTTGCAGTACGCGGGGGAGGCATAGCAGGTGGAGTGATTTGGGATAGCATTTGTAGTTGAGACCAAGTGATTCGCGCATAGGCCTTGGTGAATCGCCTTCTTTAATATTGCTAGCAAGGATACTGTGGCGCTGCCTGTATTTCCTTGCTTGGCTTCCTGCATGTGCGACTGGCACCATGGACAACTGTGCCATCTGCATTTACCAGTGCAGCATACTTGTCATCCCGCTGTACGCTCAATGGTGGCAGTTTGACAGGCCAAATGGCGCCTGACCTGTAACCTACCACATGCTCAGATGCGATATGTTCATGGTGTTGAGGATTATGGCGGGATTGGATGCCAGGACCTCGCCGGGCTCGCATCCAGGGATCAGCCGCCGCAGATCCGCCGCCACCTGTCTGATGTCAATCATCAGCACCAGCGGCACCTCCTGCACCACGCTCTCCACGCTGGCGTCCGTTGGAAGTATCTGCTGCAGCTCCCGCCGGCGCTGCTCCACACGCTCCCACACCGGACTCAGCAGCAGGTTGGGGCAGCGCGCAGCAACGGAGCTGACGTTTGTGTTTGGAAGCATGAGCTTGAGCGCCAGCTGCATCGCAATTCGGTGCACAGCGAATACAGGATGTAGCGATGGCGATGTCAGAGAGAAGTCCTAGAGGAATGGAATCCCTCCGTACAGGCTTAGCGGGTGGTAAGGCGCGCGGGTTGTAGGGGAGGGCCCCACCAGCCGTTTGCCGGTCCGTCGCTCGTCTTCCAGCAGTTGTGCCACAAGCTTCGGCTGCATGCGCCCCAACCGGAGCCGCAGGTCCGGTATCAGGCAGACCAGACGATTAATCCGCCGCTGAAGTTCGTCCCCGCCGTTTAGCCCCAGCTCCTGCAGCAGGCACTCCTTGACGCGGTCGTTGATCACCGGCTCCTCTGCCGCGAGCCTGCGAGCCTGGAAGGGAAACCGGCCGACATCCACCACGGATGCGCCATCGCGCGCCCTTGCGCTTAGACGCCAGAGCCTGCGCATCGCTACGTCCATGGGGTTCCATCTGCAGGTGCGTCTTCTGTAGTCCCAGCGTCGGTCGTTGTATGCCCAGGAGATGTTTGGGCGCCCACTGGCGTTTCGTCGACAGGGCAACGCACGTCCGGCGCCGTGGCCAGGCACTGCTTTTGGAGCCATTATGTACGACCGGTGTGTTATGTCCGGGTTATGATGATGTCGAGCGCGGCCTCTGCTGGAGCATACTCCATCCAGCTGTCCCTTGGATGCCACCCTAACCTTGCCTGTTTTCTCCGCCAGGTCCGACGTGATAGGCTGTCGGATGCTCGTGAAGTAACCTGCTATACATACAGCGGATACGCTTCCATCGGGTCGTCGGGCTGGGTGTCAATAGCTATAGCAAGCTGGCCGCCGCGGGCGCCGCGGACAGGTAATCCTTACCAGTACCAGTGCAGGCAGTCCTGAGCTTGGTGGCCGCTCGAGAGCGCGCTCGCTGCCTCATCAGACGGCGCAGATTCGTCTGCCATCCCGTTGCTGAAGCTGCATAACACGTCCAAGGATCACCCACACACACGCGTGCGCGCGTGGCCCGCTCCGAACCGTGTGCGCATCACTCATCCTTCCCGCCTCTAAGCGGGATGCGGGCCGCTTTTAGGCGGCTTGCGGTGTTGATTTTTTGGTACTACTTTTTACACCCCTCCACATAAGTCCGGGTTTTGCCTTTTCGATCGCAAAGCGCATGCGTGGGCGAGGATGACGCCGGCTGCAGGTGCATACATGCTAACTACAGTGGGACTAGTCCGGGCGAACGCCTATTGTGCGCTTCATACCCACCCGCGCGACAACATACACGACCATTTGTGGGCGCCCTTTAAAAAACGCGAAATCAATGCATGATGCGTTGGCGCCAGAAAATTGTGGGTTGCGCCAACCGTCCAAACCTATCGAAATAGCGGCACTCGTCGCACCAAACTCGGTGAATACGGCCCTTGGCATAAGTTGCACACACCGTGCGTGTAGGCCACTGAAAGCATGTCGCTATAGGCACGACGTGACACCCCAACCACAAGTGGGCCACTGTGGGGAGCAGTTCTCGGGTTAAAATGTTGCTGTTTCTGTGGCGAACGCACGTAGCTAGGTAGGGTTGCACCGTTTCGTGGGCGGGGTGGCGCGGTAGGGGCGTGGACTTTAATTAATATGAAATTCCTTGAAAAATGTTGTGGAAAATGGCATTTTGGCTGGTAGATGTGTGTATCGCTAGGAGGCGGAACATGCCCAGTGTTGGTGGTCCGTGGTCATCTACACACATAACGCTCTCGCACAGCCGAGTATGGGGCTTAGACACGCACTTGGCGCAAAGCCACGCGCCCGACATGGGTGGGCACACGAGGCAGTGAGGGGCAATTTGGATGATCATCTTTGGGGATTTTTTCCGGGCCCCCAAAAAATAGAATTGTTGATTTTAAAAGATTGGTTTCGACGCAGATTTGAACGAGCAATTGCGTGGTATTTTTAAAACAATTTTTTGAGCAAACCCTGAGAATTTAAAGCGTGTTAAAGCGAAGGGGGTGTTGCTGAGCGTGGCCGACACTGATGCCATGCCAGTATCGCAACGCGACATGTACTAGCCGCCGCCCACACGGCTGCACCCCAACCAAATGCACCCGAGCCCCTCGCCAATGTGTTTCCTCACGCGTTCATGGCCATCCCGCCGTTTGGTTGTCTATTCACGCGCGTCGGCGTGTGCGTGATACCGACCCTGGTTTTGGTGCAGTTGCAGGCGACGCCCATCCACGCTCCAAGTGCAGCGTGACACCCTAGTCAAAGGCCTTTGAGCTTCGGTTTGAGCAACTCGTCATGCAGGTTTTATAAAACCCTATGAGATTCCAGGGTTTCATCTCATATACCCTACGTTCAGGTACCCTAGACTTCTGAAGTCTTGAGACTGCCGAAAAGGGACCCCAAACTTATGTGCAGGGTTGTAGTAGGTGGATTTCTTACTGCCCTTTTTGAATTTCACACCACTGCATGCATGAGTCTACCTACTCCTTCATACTGTACATTAGCGGTGGTAGGTGTCTCGATACCAGTAATTGTTCAAGCATTAAAATGATTTTTATTACATATGGGCGTTCGCAAATGCGCACTACAAAGAGAACTAACAGCAACTATGAAAGGTTGCCAGCAAAAGAGATACATAAGCATGAAACAAAGGTCGAGCAGGAGGACAGGGAGCCAAGAACCAAGGAGGAGCCAAGGGAACCACGAAGTCGCTTAGCTGCTAGGAACCAAAGGGACCCCCGCTCCGGGGTAGGCTATCGGCCGCGGCGAGGACGCTTGCAGCCAATGACCCGGGTCATATATATAATTAGCAAACCATGCCGACGAGCGACGCGACGCAGGCGCAGGAGCACCATCACGTGCCGCACGCGCGGCTGCGACCCCGCCAAGAACGATGTCTGCATGTGCCATGTTGATGAGCAAGGAGAAACGGCGACGCCACGCAGACAAGAGCTGGCCGATATTTTGGCCAGTGTGTGTGTCAGTGGCTAGCTTTCGCGAGCTCCACCAAGAAAGCCTCAGCGTGCGGGGCCAGCGAGCAAACTCGGAAACGGCGAAAGGAACAAAGCGAAGCATGCCGGCGGCGTTTCGGACACCCTCGTCATACTTCTGCATTTTGTGGCGCTCCGCAGCCCGCAAAGCAATCGTTGGATCCGAGCTTGACACACCGAGGATGGGGGCAATGGTGATATCGACAGCAACCGTGTTTCCGCGGATACCGCCATACCCAAAAAGCCCAACATCGGCCGGCCGGCCGTCGCTGCCCTTCGGAAGAGAAACAAGCACCGACGGGTCCGTGAGGATCTGGACACCCACGCCCAGCGCGGACTTCACGTCGTGGCAAATGTCGGAAAGGCCATGTGCCGCCCACTCGTGTGCGGCGTGATTGGAGTCGCCCCCAGAGCAACGAACAGTAATTTAACCTATTTTGCGCCGTGGAATTCATTTTGCACCGTAGGGTTTGTTTATACCCTAGTTCCCGGGTCTACTATCAGTACTTAAGACTCACTGGTGATGTAGCTTGGGTTTGTAGACCTTGGGTGCAGTGCAGCATTCATCAGCGTGCAGGCCAGCCGCGACGCATATCCAATGTTGGTTTTGGAGCATTTTGTCCAAAATGGGATAAGATGAGGCAATGAAATCAATATTTATTATGATTATTACATCCAGCGGCTAGCCACAAGACGTTGCTGATAGTTTATTCGTTGAGCATCCCCAACTCGAGCAAGTCCTTCTTCGTGGCTGCGTTAAACTTGACGACTCCGCCGGGTTTGCGTTGCGCTGGGGTGGTTGACATGACGTGGACGCAGTTGTTTCGTGGCTGGCTGATTTGCCACCCAGTTTGCGCATATGTCTTCACGACTTGGACGCTTTTACCGTACCACTTCTTTCTGACCATGGTGCCGTCCTCGTTGAACACCTCTCGACTTCCCGACGCGTCGTGGATGGCCTTCGCGTACGATAGGGGGACGGCTTCAACAAGCTTCCAAGGAAGCGTCAGGCACTTCTCCCAGCTTGTGTCAACTGGCTTCTTCCCTCCTTTTGTCTGCGCGTACAACCATAGGGGCATGAGGGGTTTGCCCTTTGCATCGGCATGGAAGGGCTCGTATACGGCCACGGTCAACGTGTCTTCGGTAGTCTCGCGCGACTTCACAAGCCCGATGACGAATCTCGACTCCCAATCACCAAGAGTTTCAGGACACTTGTCTTCCTCATGCACCTTACGATGACCAAGACCGCGAGCTATGTTAGTCCCGAGCGAGACGACACGCCACGCCATTTTTGTCCCAGCTGGGAAAAAATAACAAGCAAGGTAGAAGAACCAAATTGTTTTGTCCCGTAAAGGACAAAAATGACAAACAATGGGACTCACATCGGAGACGTCGATGACAACGAGGTTCGAGCCCTTTGCATCGCTGGGCGATGTGTTGTCATGAAGCCTCTCCTTGGCGCCGGCGTGAACTCCCCGGAAGGCGCTGTCATCTTGAAGCACTTGAGCACGAACCTCGGCTTCAACGCGAGCGGCTTCGGCATTGTTGAGGTCTGCGTTGGTAGCCATCGTGTGACGTGCCTCAGCAGGCGCGGTCTGCCCGTGCTCGCGCAAGAACTCGTCAACTTCCTCTTTCCGTTGCGGCCAGAACCCGGAGAAAGCTGCCGAAGGAGCAGTTTGCATCTCATCCAAGTCGTCGAGCAGATTCTTCCAGCTCTCGCGCTCGACTGGGGAGAAGTGCCACTGGACCGCCAGGTCCGTGATGTACGACCTGACCTTCTTGAAATCATCCAAGTACCTCTGGACCTTCACCGCGTCGGGCTTCTTTTTGTCGCAGAGAGCGTACAAAAGGGGCCGGCCCGCACGAATCTCGGGCGTCCCAGTTGGCGCGCTCTTCAAGATCTGCACGGGCTCAGAAAGCGGTGTGTTGGACCACAAGGCGGTGCGCAACGAGCCGACAGACGCGGCGTCGTCGTCACGGGTGAACTCGAATTTGTGCGGCTTACTGATGTCCTGAAGGTGGTCTTGGAAATGGGGCCTTAACCACTCAGAGAAGTCGAGGGAGAATGAGAGCTCAGCAATCTCCGGAGTGGGCGAGAATGCCTTCGCCACCAAGTCAAGAAAGGCCTCGATTGTGTAGGCGGAGCTGCGAGATAGCGCAAGACTGATGCGGCTGAAGATCTGGTCAACCCGTTCGTGAGTGTGCCCGACAGGCAAGAAGACCAAATGAATGACGTCGCAGATGCCGATAGACACAAGCCAATTGCAGAGGGCCGCCACGTTCCTATTCTTGTTCTCCCTGACGGTGTTGTCCATCTGGATTCTGATGTACGGAATCTTTCTACCACGGTGTTGAATTTCCTGCATCGCAGACCGGATTTCATCAGTCCATGGCTACCGGACAACCACGGCGAACCTATCGGGAGGCTAACGAGCTCACCTTCATGATCGTGATCCATATCAGAGTGCACGTCGTGGACGAATCGTGGGGGATGGTGTTGGTGTAGTAGTAGATGTCGTCCGGGCGGTATCCGTCGTACTTCACACAGGTGAGGTGGTACTTGAGGAGCATGTCGGGCTTCACAGTCTTGGGGATGCGAACCCAGTGAGGCAGCAGGGTCTTCGCGGAGTCCATGCTATCAATTTCGAAGAAGAAGAAGTTTCCATGGCCAAGGCGCGACTGGAAGACGGCGTTGTTCAGATCCCTTCGTTCCTGGCGCACTCTCTCGAGGTGTACCTTCTGCTCAGCTCTGACCTGACGCCTCACCAGCTGCTGATGTTGACGGTGCACTTGACGTTCCTCTGGCGTCATGTCCTTTGTGCAAATCTCGCGAGCTTGGTCTCTGAGTGCTTTGCCCGCCGCGCATATGGGACAGTGGCTGAATCGCTTCACCTTCGGCGTGGTGACATCCGGGAAGTCTTCCTTCCAAGTCCGGCGGAAAGTGTCGAAGGATGCGAGCTTCACTTCGCTCTCGGTAGCCAAATCTACAAAGGGGCAGGGGCATGATAGGTCGGTATACAAATAAGGTCTCATACTGCGAGACAGAAAAGTTCGGTCTAAAGTGGGTCGAAATAATTATATCGGTAGTTGGTGAATAATTCTGTAATCAGCATGGCGAAACAATCTGTCATCAGTGTGACGAAACGGTATGTCAGTAGTGGGACAAAACCGTCTCTCAGCAGTGGGACAAGACGTTCTCTCTGCAGGGGGACGATATCGGCTAATTATGTGGGAGAAATACTTTTGTGGTCGGTGGGACGAAACGGTATGCCATGAGCGGTGCGAAACGTTGTGTCATCAGTGGGACGAAATCGGTCCGGCGTCGGTGGGACTAAACGTTCTGGCGATAGCGGGACGAAACGGTTTGTCATCAGCGGGACGAAACGGTTTGTCATCAGTGGGACAAAACGGTTTGTCATCAGTGGGACGAAACGGTCTGTCATCAGTGGGACGAAACGGTTTGTCATCAGCGGGACAAAACGATGTGTCATCAGCGGGACAAAACTGTTTGTCATCAGCGGGACGAAACGGTTTGTCATCAGCGGGACGAAACGGTTTGTCATCAGTGGGACGAAACGGTTTGTCATCAGTGGGACGAAACGGTTTGTCATCAGCGGGACAAAAACGGTATGTAATTAGCGGGACGAAACGGTCTGTCATCAGTGGGACAAAACGGTCTGTCATCAGCGGGACAAAACGGTTTGTCATCAGCGGGACGAAACGGTTTGTCATCAGCGGGACGAAACGGTATGTCATCAGTGGGACAAAATGGGCCTCACCACGGAGAATGGCGTTGTCGTCCTCGGCCCACGACTTGTAGTAGTAGTAGACGCAAATCTTGGTCATCCAGGGAGGTAGGTGCTTCTTGAAGGTCTCGCTGTTTCCGTCATGAAAAGGCATGATCTCGACGTGACCGAGGTCATCCGAGAAGAAGTGCTCGAGAAACTGCGCACATGCTCCCTCGGTCCGGTCTGTCTGCTCTCGTATTGCTTGCGCTGCCTGATGTACGTGGGTTCGTTATCCACCACCGACCGCTGGATCACGAAACGTCTGTGTTTCGAGACCTGATGCAAGACCTCCCACGCACGCCCACACGTGTAGATGGGGCCGCGATGATCGAAAGATCGCAAGTAGCCACCGTGATCGAACATGTAATCGAACTTGTCGGATGCCGACTCGTAGCCACCCCTGAGAACCTGAGCGAGCCGGTCAAAGGAGCGGTTCTGATTGCCCGAGTATACGGTCAACGCACGGTCCAACACGGCATCAACGAGGGCCTCTCCGCACTGTGTGTATAGCTTGTGCACGCACTTGCGCGAACATCATGGCGACTGCTCGCTAGCCTCCTTGGCGAGCATGAGGCGGATACAATCGCGAGAGGTGCGCTTGCTGATCAGAGACGAGACCTTGCCATTATCGCTTTCGGCGACCTCATCGGAGCCCTTGCCCCACGTGTACTTCCTTTTCTCAGGCTCCTTACGATCACTCGCACGCGCGTCGCAATCACACGAGTACCCGCTGCGGCACGAACACGTCGGTAATGTAAGTGTAGTGTCCGACTCGCCGGATCCTGGAGAAGAGGCCATGCTTTCGACCGCCGCCATGCAGCGCGGGGCGAGAAGGGGGGGGCGGGGGGTGAAGGACTGTGATCTGTGGTGAGGAAGAGTGACGGCCGATGACCGTTCTCGGACGGGCCGTTGACCGGGGGGCACAATATCCAGCTACGGGTCAAAATAATTGATGACTCAAATACCGTGTTATTTCGTGCTTCTTTCGTATGTCGGAAATAGTTCTATACTAGTAAGTACACCCGAATCCAATCCAAGGAATATATCATCCCATGAAGGAATATTATTGCCACGCCACTGTACTCTCGTACCGTTATGACTCTCGAGTAGGGAATATTTTATCTTCTAGTAATAGTAATATATAGTCGCAGTAGTTAGCCCTGTATATTCGTCGCGGTGCAAAATACATGAACATGATGACGACGACGAGGTACACTATAGTGTGCGCACGCGCGCCGTTTGTCCAGCAGGGGTCAGAGCGGCGGCAGACAGAAACCACGTCATTTCCACCTCTCCCTCACTGCTTCCCACCAAGAAACCCGCTCATCTACCGCGTCAACCTACCTACCGCCAGAATGGCGCCGAAGAAGAACGAGCCTGCCAAGGACAAGGAAGACAAGGACGACGCCACCCCAGGTGAGTTGCGCGCGCGTGCAGTAGCTGCCTGCCTGCTCGACGCGTGATACGGCCAGATCTAGCGAGTTCGGTTAGGGTTCACTGTAGAAGCGGTGTAATCTAGGACCACTCGAGGTGTAGGCAGACGAGTGGCAGCGTACAGTAGCCGCCTGCCTGCTCGACGCGTGATGCGGCCAGATCTAGCGAGTTCGGTTAGGGTTCCCTGTAGAAGCGGTGTAATCTAGGACCGCTCGAGGTGTAGGCAGACGAGTGGCAGCGTACAGTAGCCGCCTGCCTGCTCGACGCGTGATGCGGCCAGATCTAGCGAGTTCGGTTAGGGTTCCCTGTAGAAGCGGTGTAATCTTGGACCGCTCGAGGTGTAGGCAGACGAGTGGGAATAGAAACCCAAACGAGACGAGCGGCATCAGGGTCCTGCAGGGTAGTATTACGTCACGTCGAGGCAGCTGCGGCAAGCAGTAAGGATGCTAATTGGTGGTGGGAGCGGGTGGGGTTGAAGAGCGGCCAGGGGGAACCTCTGCCTGTACTCCGCCGTAAGGATTGGTTTAAAATTAGTGTGAAGCGCAGTACTTAAAGACATTACATTATTAAACCGCAGTACATAATGTATTGAAAATAGTTTTGTCATCAGTGGGACGAAACGGTTTGTCATCAGTGGGACGAAACGGTTTGTCATCAGCGGGACGAAACGTTCTGTCATCAGTGGGACGAAACGGTTTGTCATCAGTGGGACGAAACGGTTTGTCATCAGCGGGACGAAACGGTCTGTCATCAGCGGGACGAAACGGTTTGTTATCAGTGGGACGAAACGGTCTGTCATCAGTGGGACGAAACGGTTTGTCATCAGTGGGACAAAACGGTTTGTCATCAGTGGGACGAAAGGGTTTGTCATCAGTGGGACGAAACGGTTTGTCATCAGTGGGACGAAACGGTTTGTCATCAGCGGGGCGAAACGGTTTGTCATCAGTGGGACGAAACGGTTTGTCAACAGTGGGACGAAACGTTCTGTCATCAGTGGGACGAAACGGTCTGTCATCAGTGGGACGAAACGGTTTGTCATCAGTGGGACGAAACGTTCTGTCATCAGTGGGACGAAACGGTCTGTCATCAGTGGGACGAAACGGTTTGTCATCAGTGGGACGAAACGGTCTGTCATCAGCGGGACGAAACGATCTGACAGGGTATGATATTTGTAGGCCGAAGGTCCAAGCGGACATCAAAACCTACCGAGAAAGCAAAAGAATTCGATGCGCTCGGAGCGCTAGTAGGGAGAAAACACAAGGCGTCATCTTCTGTGCCAGAGCAGCCGGCGGCGAAGAAGAGCCGTGCAGCCTCAGCTTCTGCAGCTAGAGCCGGCGCTGAGGCATCAGGTAACCCCTGGAAACCGAGCCTTTTAGGAGGTAGGGTGACGGCTTACGGCACGCACTCGCAAGGAGAAAGATCGGCCGCCTTGCTTTTGAGGGACCGAATCAAGAGCGGTCAGGTCCTCTCATATGCTCAAATGCAGACAGCGCGAAGGCTAATGGATTACGAAAAGCTCATGCAAGCTTACTATCAATCAGGTCCTTGCCTCTCCAATCACATGATTTTTGTGTGTGCACTGTGTCATATTGACATTGTTTAAAATCATGTGTGTTGACAGGTTCGAAAGGACGTGCACATGAGCCAGTAGCGACTCAAGCTTCAAAGGAATCCAAGGGAAAAGAAAAGGTTTCAGAGACAATTGTGACTCCAGGTAATTGTGACTGAAAGTATCAATCCCTGCCTTCTCACTCCCTTCGATTACTTTCTCGTCAATGAGTTATCTGACGTTCCAACAGGTCGTAAATTGGCGCAGGCAACCGCATCGGAAGCAGCCGGTAAATCGGGATCCCCAGGTAAGAAAAATTACGCTTGGCTTTGATGGTGTATGGCGATACCGTTCAGTAGTTAATCGTGACGCCCACCGCATGTGTGTTAAGTACTCTCTACTCATTCTTTACAGGTTCCCCGAATCAAGGCTCTTCTTTGTCTAAAGGCCCGCCTCAAGTACCGGAAACAGAGCCTGAGCCTGAAATAGAGCACACTGAGCCGGAGCCGGAGCCCGAGCCGGAGCCTGAAACAGAGCCCAATGAGCCCGAGCCAGAGCCTCGGCATGAGCCTGAAACTGAGCCCGCTCAGATGGAGCCCGAGCCGGAGCCCGAGCCGGAGCCCGAGCCCACTCGGCTTGACCCGGAGCCAGAGGCCGAGCTCGAGACTCCAGCGCCGACTACCGGGCAAGCGTCTGGTTCTGGAGCCTCTGGTTCTCGAGCCCCTGTTGCCGAGGCTCCGAGAAGGGTTCTTGGATTCCTCAGTATGTGCACGGATGAAGAGGTCTTCGGCACAGAGGAAGAACAGAGGCAACGGGCGGCGGAGAAGCGTAAGCAAGCTCTCGACATCACCGGCACTCCCGGACCCGAGAGGAAGACAAAGCTGATGACGGTCGCCTCTTACGACGACTTCTTTGACGAGAGGGACGGGTCCCAAGAAGATGACTCCTACAGCGACTTTACCTCAAGGAGCTGGACTATCCACTGGTTGAAGAACGCAAGTGCTGAGGTCGAGATCTATTTGTACATCGAATTGCACAAGGCGAGCCTGCTGACTGGCAAGGACTTTTTCGATGATCCGAAGGGGCCACTTCTCGCGTGTATCGGAAAGATCAAGGACGTCGAGCTGGACTCGGCCGGAAACTACGAGGTGAGTAAAGCTTATATGATGTCTGAATTCGTGTCAATGTCGTGTTTCAATAAGTATTAATATTCTTGTGCTTGTTACCGCAGATATCTCTTGAACCTTATCGCTTGACAGTGCACAAGGAGTTCAGGATCGATGTCAGCTTTGAGAGGTTGCTACTCCACGCGATCCAACCGCCACTCTCCTTCCAACCGCGGTTCCAGTCTTACTACGCATGGACTTTGGTCGAGCGCAATGTGCTGGCGCAGGCGCTGACAGGTTTCGCGTCGGGTCAGATTGACATCGATGACTTGGCCAACATTGACAAGGATTTTAAGAACGCGCTTCCATACGTCAACACGTTGGCCGTCCCGCCGGCCTTGAATGGCTTCCACAACACCGGTGCCGTCGACTGGATCTCTTACGGCCACCTCAGAGTCGAGATTGCTGATCCAGAGGTGAAGACATCTCACGGTGGCGACATCAACATGTTATACGCCGACATAGTCAACCTCGTGGTCAACAAGGATACAGGGCTGCCTTACATTTTCAGCTTCATATCCGATGTTATGTACTCTACACTGTCGGCCCAAGTCCTAACGGGGCTGTAACATCCGATAAGTTCGTCGCTCCGCCGCCGGAATTTGAATTCCGTTCCCCAAAGCTGCAAGACTGCAATATGGTGGCGCAAAGCTACAAGGTAAAAGCCTATCGCGACCTGTTGTACCTATCCGGATCAGATATGTGTAGTTACATATAAATCAATACACAATGCAACTTACTGACATCCATTTCTTGCATTTGTTATTCAGAGAAATCCTTCCTTGTCCGCAGAGAATTTCTCGGTGTCCTTTCCAGTAGTCCCTAAACAAGATTTTTTCTCCGATGAGTACGAGCCCCTCGCTCAGACCATGGCCAACTTCAAGGAGCTAGTCGCAGCACACGAAGGCGGGGAGAACCCGAGGTTGGCGGATTCAAGTTCCTACAAGCCAGAGATCGACGTCATCGTCGAGTTTCTTAGGGCCCACGGCGCGCGTCAAGCCAACATCGACGGCAGCCACAGACGGGAGGCGAAGCGCATGGTGAAAGAAAACTACCCGGAAATCTACAACGCCAACAAAGGCATCCACCTCACGTCGGCTAAGATGTACATCGGCCTCTCGCCGGAAGTCTGCCGCTACATGTCTATGAAGCTCAACGAGGCGGGTCACACCGTCGTGGGAGACACGTCGATGCACAAACTCCTGGTGAGTGACCCATTCTCCCAAATTACTATTTAGCTAACCGTGGCAGCAAATAGGCGTAAAGTGTGACAAAAGTCGTTCTGTCGTTAGCGGGTTAAAAATATGTGACAGTGGGACGAAACGGTTTGTCATCAGCGGGACGAAACGGTTTGTCATCAGTGGGACGAAACGGTCTGTCATCAGTGGGACGAAACGGTCTGTCATCTGTGGGACGAAACGGTTTGTCATCAGTGGGACGAAACGGTTTGTCATCAGCGGGACGAAACGGTTTGTCATCAGTGGGACGAAACGGTTTGTCATCAGTGGGACGAAACGGTTTGTCATCAGTGGGACGAAACGGTGTGTCATCAGTGGGACGAAACGGTTTGTCATCAGCGGGACGAAACGGTCTGTCATCAGCGGGACGAAACGTTCTGTCATCAGTGGGACGAAAGGGTCTGTCATCAGTGGGACGAACCGTTCTGTCATCAGCGGGACGAAATGTTCTGTCATCAGCGGGACGAAACGGTTTGTCATCGAGGTACAAGCGTTCGGAATTGTGAAATCGGTGCAATTGTTTCTGCAGAACCTTCGCAGATGTTTCGAGAGCTGGTATGCAGAACAGGATGCAAATCGCCCCGGCTTTAGGGCACTTCCGCAAATCAGGGTAGTGAAGGAGTTCAAGAAGTCTGAAGTTCTTCAAGTTGAACTTGAGAAGATCGGCATCAAAGATGAGAAGAGCAGCGAGTTCTCAAATTTGATTGACCTCTGCTCGCGCCCACAACGGTGAGCTGCGTACATGATGAAAATTTATCGTGTTGTTAATGCTGCTAGATTCTGACAAATGATTTGCGCAGTGTTTTTGAGCCCCGTGAGCAGATTTCTGAAGCCTACCGGCATGTGGACGTCGGGGTTCGAGGATGGGACGAAGCCAGAACCAAACTCGGAGACCTATTTGTGTACTACCAGCAAGAACTCGATAGAGTCGAGCGTCTCAATTACGGCAGGCAACTCACCCAGAAGGAAGTGAGGAAGGTTTACGAATCAATTCGGAAGCCTATCAATACAATCCTCGATAACAAGAAGTACGGCTTCGGGAAAGACAGAGCTCACTTCCGAGTCGCCCTCATGGAGGTAAGTTGTGACCGACCCCAGTGTCTTAATCATATGGAATACTATCATTGATTCCTTTCTCCGTACTGAAGTTTGTTTTTCGACCCAGGATGTCGGCTTTGGACCCCATGCGCCCTGGCTAGACGAGCCGTCTCTTGCCAAGCAGAGCGACAGCGCGGATCTCCCTGTGGGCCAGATGTACCTGGTGGTTGGACTGCTCATCCAAGGCGAGCACGGTGTGACCCCGAGCCTCTACGAGCTGGTGGATGACATTAAGCATGCCGGCGACAATGGCCCCATGGCTGTTACGCACACCAACGCGGAGTGGCTCGCGATGATTGAGACCTGGAGGTTTCGCGATCTCTTGCGTCGAGCAAGCATCAAGCTCATGAATGCTATTGGCACGGCAAAGGGACACGGACAGGAACTCCAACTGCTGACGCCAGACGAACCGGCCAGGAACTGGGGGAAATATCTCTCGGACCACATCATCGAAATGGATGTGGATGACAAAGTGTCGGATGAGCAAGCGGCCGCTCGCCTTGACGCCATCACCAAGTTCCGAGCCAAGGTTGATGACCCTGGCCCAACAGGCTTCCCTAGAAAGTTCCAGGATTTGTTCAAAGGTGCTCATCGCTCCGGTCCGTTGATGGTCTTGCTGACCCCTCCTGCCAGATGGGGGGACATGAAATCCGCTGATTGTCTCACACCACTACCGGTTCGAGAGCATATCGCGGCCACCAACACCACCATAAGGAGTGAGGCGTATCGCATCAAGAATCAGATGCCGGACTTGGTCATCTCCTTCTTCACAGAGTTTGCTCTTCTGGCATGTGCGCCGGAGCTTATCGCGGTTTCCGCTCCGAATGTTTCTAATGAGCTGTGGATATCGACGAAGGTAACTAAGATCTTGTGCAACCACAAATGCTCTTCTAAATTCTCGTTGTGAGCTATTAACCCGAATCTGTAATACACACAGGCCGAGGAACTTCCGGTGATGCCCAAGGGACAAGGGGTCGACAAGGATGACAAGGTGTGGTTGAACACGGAGCTTTGCAAGACTTGCATTGTGGAGGGGAACTTCAAGGCTCCCGCGACAAAACAATTCGTCGCGGACGCCATGTCGGCAGTTCGTGCCAAAAAGGCAACAGTCTTCATTGCCGACGCGCTTTTCGGAGATGGTTCGCACACATGGGACTCGAAGGATGCTGCGTGGGGTACGGACGACTTCAACGACGTGTTTGCTTTCGCCAGGCAAGACAACCCCCACAACCCCGGTGCGTACTAGATGACTGTGCTTTCATTTATCTCATTCCCGATTTACCCCCGCGCAGGCAGTTGAATATCCTGACTGGATCTTCTGACGTCCACACTGCTCTCGATGGGTGCCATTTCTTCATTCACCTCTCGGACCAGCAACATGGATCCGCAATCACAGCCGTTCAAAAACAAGCTGAGGACCTCATCTATCACGTCCTGACTTGGGCCAAGGATTGCGGGATGAAGATGGGCAGCTCTCTGCGTCACGACGCTGAGTACTACCTCTACGTCAGGAAGCCCCCGCCAAGCATCATAGCTGACAACATCCGTTTCGATGATCCCCGAAGGTGAGATTTGATCCGTGGAAAATAGCCGGCTTGTATATTTACTCGCTAACCCGCCGGTTGTACCTTTCCAGATTCTCTACATCCATCATATTGGGTCACTTCAAAGACAGTTCGAAATTGAAGGACGAGAACAGACAGACGGTGAACAAGTACCAAAAGCCTATCGCTCTCTTCGCCAAGCACCTTAAGATGGCGGCAACAGACGGGACAACAATCGTCGACGTCACAGCCGGAACCGGGACAACCGCGGTGCGTGAGGGGTGCAACCCGGGTGAGTGTCTTAATGGATCAGCATAAAAAAACAAACGCCGTGTGCGGTTTGCCACGCCTTTTCCAGGTCGCTGCGGCCTTTTCCGTGTGGTGGGACCATATGGATCATAGCTACTCGTTCACACACAGGAACTTGAAGACGATCCTCCTTGACAACCAGAAGACGCAAATCGCTGGGATGAAGTCTAGGATGACCTCATGGTTCAAAGAGAAGCCATGGGACGAGACTCAAAGACTGCGTCCAAGTGACCTCGAGAAGTGGCCGGGTCTACCCCTTCCAATGACCGAGTTAGAGGAGCGGGAAGAGCGTGCAGCGGCGGAGAAGAGGAGGCAAGAGGCGGCAGAGCGCCGAGGGGATTATGTGATCGAAGATGATATGTAGTACAATTCCGCAAAATTAGCCGCTCATATATATGTTTTGTCCCGGTTTGGACAGAGTTTCAGCCCCCGATGGCGCAAACTTCTTGTAACCATCCCGTTTCCTTCACTCTTTTGATTTGTCCCTGCTTGGACGGAATTGGTTTCCCCGACTTGGCACAAAATGAACCAACCGGCATTCATATTAGCTTTCAATCCCACTGCTGCCCCAAACCCTAATTTAGACCTAACCACAATGCACCGCGTGCCTCGGGGCAAAATAGGTTGCATTACTGTTAACGTGCCACGTGATCAGCGTATGCGACTGCCCAAGTTGAAGGAGTGAAATCCACGCCAACATCCTCAAAACGGGCCAGCATACCTTGTACCGAGAAGGAGCAAAAAGCACAAGGGCGTGGCTCGCCAAGGGAGAGGACAGGAGCCGCCGGAAGGCCAAATAAAAGGGCAGCAGGCGGCAACTAACGCGGAATCAACATGGAATCGTAGTACTCAAGGGAACGCTCACGGACTTCACCAAGACGACCCTCACTTGGAGGATCAGTCACCAGGAACGCTGCCGCAGCGCGTAAGAGGCGGCCTCGGAAGCGATTGCTGTCAGGGCCGCTTGTAGGCATACGCGCAGCAAGCTTTGCGAAACGGACCGTGTGAAAGCGTTGTATAAAGCATCATTAAAATGATTTATACTGTATAGGAAAATTCCTCGTATATTCATGCGTGGCTCACAGCTCAAAGCTCACTTTTGCTCACGAGTTTTTGGGGGCTGAGGTGACGCAAAAATTAGTTTATGCAGGGAAGAGTTGGCATGATGAAGATATTCACCGAGGTAATTAGGCTACAGGTGCGCCATACGCCTGCATATGGCCCTTAGGGAGAAATTCATCCGCGCTTTCTATACTGCAACAACTAATATTCTCGTAGGGGGCTGCTAGCTGGGCGGGGCGGATTCGCTACGCGCGCGGCGGCATCAATCCGCGCACACCGGCGTCCGCCGCCCGTCTGTCCGTCCGTCCGGAGCGGAGCGGCGGTAGTCAAGCTTAATGTAAACATCGCGCATGCTGTGGTCCCTATGCCGTGACCGCCAGTTATCAGCCGAACAGTCGCTCGACCTAAGAGTGCGAGACGTGTGTAGGACTAACCAACAAACCGTTGCTTGGAGAACCTGGTGTGAACTGTGACAGCGACAGGAGAGTGGCACTGTGGCAGAACGCTGCGCCCCCACAAAAATAACAAGGGGTGTCGCTGCTTTATTCGCGGGCACTTATATTTTTGATAGACGACAAATTCCGCCGGGTCCGCGCGTGGAGTTCGCTTGGAATTCGAATTGATTCAGGACCGGTCCGCCAGCAACCGGTGCTGGACATGCGGCGCATGCCGCACGGTTAGCAGCTCTCGGTGAGCAGCAGCAGCAGCAGCAGCAGCCAGGGCGGACTCCGCGGGCGACAAACAGCCGTTAAGACGCCCAGTGGTGCACGAGTAGCCGTTGCGGCAGGGGGTGGTCGCGTCTCTGCCGGGGCGACTCGGCAGCATGTCGCCCGCCGCAGCGCCGTCTAGCGGGCGGGCGGGCGGGCACCATGTGGAGGCGGTGAAGACGATGGACGCTAGCGAGCTGCTTATCCCCAGTCAGCTGGCCGCCAGTAGCGCGGCCACTGGGACTGGCGGCGGCGTGCTGGCCATCGCGCCCGGCGACGGGGGCGCGGGGGGCGTGTTCGGGAACCACGGCACGCTGACGGGGCAGGAGCTGGCGGAGTGCGCGCGCATGCTAGGCATCGACGTCATCTTCGACACCGACCTGCTCTATATCGCGGAGGAGCTTCTCACCAGCCCGCTACCAGGTGCGTGGAGGAGCTCTTCGGCTCGAGACGCCAACTTCGCCTCACCCCGTCCCGCGCCTATCCGCTTGTGCAGGTGCGTGTAGCACATGCAGCCCGCCGCCTCGCTAAGCGCGCACTTCCTTCCCTGGTCACCGTTTTTAGGGGGCTGGGAGCGGTACACTGCCGGAGGCGGCAAGCAGTACTACTACAACACGCAGACGCGAGTCACGCAGGTGCTGCCTGCCCTCGATGCCTGCCGGCCAACCACCACACCGCATCAAATCAAAGCGACCCTCCCCCCCCCCCCCCCCCCCCACACACACACATCACCGCCCATGCACCGAACCTCCGGCGGTATGTGGCGCTGTCTCTGAGCGGTGCATTTGCCTGTCTACACATTCTCAGTGGGCACATCCGCTGGAGGAGTACTACCGATGCCTAGTATACATGCGAAAGGACGGCGATGCGGCCTTGGAAACCAAAGCCCTGGACAACCCACCGACACCTGATGAGGTGCTCTGCCCCTCCCACTCCCTGTCGTCCCCTTCAGCCCGCCCCCCTCTAAGCACCGTCGCGACTCCCCGAGGGCTTCCAGAGTGCATGCCAGCTAATGGGCAGCCTGGCCGCAGGTACGCGAGATGGCCAAATACCTGGGCGTGGACTACCGCACAGAGTTTGAGCTGCTGGACATCTGCAAGGCCGCGGTGAACGCGCCGCTGCCGCCGGAGTGGGAGGAGTACGAGGATGAGAACGGCGAGGTGCGGCCAGCAGCGCTCTATGATTCGCGTGAAGCATTGGCTAACAGTGGAAGCAGCCTCGCTGACCCGGCTCGGCTCCTCCTTCCCCCCACCCGCTCACGGTAGATGTACTATCTCAACAAAATCAGCAAGCAGCAGCTGGAGAACCACCCGCTGGATGGCTACTTCATTGAGGTCATCCGGCAGCGGCGCGGGGAGCTGGCTTCCGGCGTGGGCGCGCAGCACGAGCCGCGCCTCGACGAGTTCTGGGAAATCGGGGAGGAGGCGCTGCCGTATCCGTGGATGGAGTTTGTGGACGGGCTGACAGGACAGCTGTACTACTACAACTTCCGATGGGTGAGCGTGGCGATCTGCGCTTCTGCACCTTTAACCCCCCACCCACCCCCCAAAACACACACACACACACACACACACACACACACACACACTTGCCGCCTTCCCTTGGGGCTCCTTAAGCAGCCGAGCTCACCTGTGTCTTGTGCGCTGGGTGCCATCAGGACGCCATCTGCCACAGCCAGCCGCACCGATACGTGCAGCACCAGCTGCGCACGCGAGCATGCATCATGATCCAGTCGCTGTGGCGCGGCTACCACGTGCGCCAGACGCACCGGCTCCTGGTGCTGGAACTCGCGGCCAAGGACATCCAGCGCCTGTGGCGCGGCTTCAAGGCGCGCAAGCAGTACCGCAACATGAAGGACCGCGCGCTCGCGGAGTCGGCCATGGTGCTGCAGGCGGGTGACCCAGCGCCACTCTAACCTCTTCCTTTCTGTATGCGCCCAAGAGATTTAAAGGCCCGTGCATTTAACGCGTACTATACATACGCAACTTCCCCGAAATGATTCACATGCGCACATATGTGCTTGAATACGTAACAGGCCCCCCATTGTATGAAGCATGCGTGCATGTGCCCCCAATTTATGCTTGCTCCTGGTCGAGCCAGGACTCTGCATGGCCAGGGAGGGCGATTGAGCGAGCCGGCCGCCCGCTCCCCTGCCCCCCACAGGCGCTGTTCCGCGGGCGCAAGGTGCGCATGGACCGCTTTGCGCACGCACGGAACGTGAGCGCGTCGCTCATTCAGTCGCGCTGGCGCGCGCACATGCAAAATCAGAAGATCCGGCGCGAGGCGGCGCGGCTGCCGCTGCCGGAGCTGCCAACGCTGGCAGAGTACGACGCGCCGTCGGCGCCGCTGCTGGGCTTGGGGGCGGTGCTGGACCGCGTGGATGGCCTCGCGGATGAGCTGCTGGCGGGCGAGTACGTGATGCCGGGGGAGATGCCGCTGGAGAGCTGCGACGCGGACGGCGAGCCGATTGTGTTCCCGTGGATGCGGCCCCCAAAGACGGGGCCCGCCCTCAAACGGCTCGGCAGCACCGGCCGCAGCCGCCCCCGGCGCGCCTCGCAGACCAGCAGCACCCGCGGCTCTGCCCGAGGGCCAGGGAGCCGCGGCGCCAGCAGCGGGTCGCAGCGGCCCACGGATGGCCAGCTGGACGGCGGCGCGGCCAAAGGTGAGGCGCACGAGGCGGGCGGCGCGCTGGAGGCGGAGATGCCGCCCGGCGTGGCGGCGCCGTCTCCGGAGAAGAAGGGCAAAAAAGGGAAGAAAGGCAAAGGGCGGCCGGTCAAGCGGAAGGAGAAATCGCCCGGGAAGAAGCGCGACAAGTCGCCCGGGAACAAGCGCCCCGAGGCGTGACTGCACCCCACCCCCGCCACGGTAGCCGCCTAACGAGTTGGTGTGGCTCTGTGAACATATACTTACTTGCACTTTTGCTTCCGCGTTGGTGCTGGCTGGGAGCAACGGCGTGGCTGGTTTTGCTTTGGTAGACCTTGCTTTGGCAGACCGGAGGGTTGGATGATTTGTGACGACACGACGATGTAGCGAGAGGGACACTGTTGTTGGCGGCAGGAGCATTGATATTACAGGGCCATACTTATCATAGATAATAGCTAATAGATCGTATGTATCATCCGGTCAGAAATAGATGAGCATTATTGTGTTCTGCATCGACCTTAGTGTTATTGCCATTTTCATTGAGTCTCTGTTTCCTAACCGGATGGAGGTGGGGATGCCGTGCTCATGGATTTGATTGTGCTAATGCGCGCATGGGGTGTCCTGTTGAGATCACAGCCACCCCTCTCGCATGTTCGCACTCTCAGTCATCGTGCTCAGTCTGTGCGGAGAGCAACTCAATGTTAATAAACATAACGTGTCGATATGACGGTCCAAATTTACTGTTCTACAAGCACCCCTCTCTCCCGTCATGGCGGAAAGGGCTGTGGAGTATTTTAAATGGACTGTATGGAGGTAATAGCCATTACTACACAAGGTGCATGCACGCAACTAGATGATCTGAGCTACGACTTCCTCATAGAAAGTGGCCGCTTACATGCGCCATTGCCCGATTGGGCAAGTCGTGCCCTTCAAGCATCCCCAAACACAAATCAAATGACATCTCAGCCCCTTACCGTGTACACTCCCTCATGCTTTGGCCTTCAAAGGATTGCATGCGGCGGGCACGGCCGACCCTGTGCAGGTTCATGGGGTCGAGCCGTAAGACACCACGCTTCCATCACTAGCCTCCAATTAGTCTTGTGGAATGCGTCGGCAGTTTGCTTGATGACTGTAACAAAGCGTCACCCACCCAGGGCTTTCCGCAACTGGATCGCTGCATAAACGGCCGCCACAGGGACGCTGCAAGGGTTTCACAGTTGCCAGTCCTGTCCCGGGGGTGGAAATAATAACAGCTAGCCAGGGTCTCTACGTCGCCGTAGCAGTAGTCATCGGCGTGGCGCAGGTAATATGCTGAAAAAGCAGTCGATTATCGTGCTGGATGGAGTACTTATTGCCACAAATAAAAAGATGACACTTATTAGTGAACTATTTTGCAATATATTAGTATTATATGTGACATAATTACTCTTATTTCTTTTACAATTAACTAAGTAACACATTTTAGTTTCACGTTTCCAATATTAAAAACAAGCCCAGATATTCAATATCGACATTCCCACAAATAAGTCGCGAAATTGCGGTTGAGTACCTCCGTATAGCTATTCGCGACTTATTTGTGGGCATGTCGATATTGAATATCTGGTCAGCGACCTCGCAACCCACAGTAGCAGGCGATGGACGAGGAGTCGCGCGCCCGCACCGTATCGAACCTGATCCGCACCCACCGCTCTAAACTCGGTGTGCAGTAGATTCTGGCAGAGGACATTCGGGTTGTGACCCGCCGCCTCCCCAAGCCATCTGCCGCCGAATCTAGGGCGAGCAGCACACGACTCCCAGCAGCTATCACATGCTCCGTTATCCTGCGCCTGGCCCAGCGCGAGACGTCCGCTGTGGAATTGAAGGCCTAGTGGACGCGGGAGGGCGCAGTAATCCTCGACCGCCAGGGCCACCGATGCGCCACCCGACTACTCGGGGCACCACACCTCGACGACGTCGAACGCCCAGTGCACCACGTTTGGCTACGTGCCCCCTCGTTCTGGGGCATGACTGAGGCCGACACGTGGCAACAACTCGCGGAGGGCCTCCTATCGGCCTACGGCACACCCCAGCCAGCGGCGGGCGGAGCTGACGACACCCGAGGTTCCGGCAACGGCAGCGGCAGACGCACTGGCACAGGCGAGAGTGCGATGAGCCTTGGCCGGAATACGCAGCCGACCCGACGGCGGAGGAGGTGGTTATCTGCCCCCCGACCCGCACCCTGCTGGACCTCCTGGAAATTCAAGAGGTTTGGATGACCCGACGCTCGGGGCGGGGTGGGGGAGGGGGTGTCCTCTAAAGCGTGAGTGGCGCGTGTGCAGGTGCACGCAACACGCTGTCATGCACGATGGTCATCATACACCCTGGGTTAAGTTACCGCTCCTGAATTCAAATTCTGCCAAAAAGGTGCCTGGGAGTTTTGGGGAGGTGTGGAGAAAATTATATGTATGTCGTCGTAATCTCATCTGACTACGCGTGCCCTGCGTTGTGCGTATTAATCATAGTAGCGATATTTTACTATCCGCGGATCCACCTAGCCACCTAACCACAAATGCACTTATCACTTATGCACCAACCACAAATATGTAGTTTTGAATTTAACTCTTACTTGCAAGGTCCTGAGAGCACACGTATGATATGAAGTAACTTTACAGTTGAATCAGGGATGCGTCGATTTTTCAGAAAATTTTAAAAGAACGGGTTCTGTATCACTGGCCTACAGCTCCATGAATTGCATTGCAAGCGCTTTGAGGTACCAGCAGCGAGCGTTTGCATTGCCAGCGCTTCGAAGTACCAGAGTTTTTTTTTCCATTACAGTACCAGCAGCAAGTAGCGAGTACCAGCACCAGTACCTCCCAACCGTGAGATCGTAATCGGACGGCTGTGTAATTAAGGACCGTGGGTGGGTGGGCGGGTGGGTGGGTGGATTATAGTATTTAGTGGTACATGCCAGTAGATAAGCGCTTTAGTCATGCACCTATAGGCCAGATCCGCTGCATATAGGGGGTACCCGTACGGCAATAAAGCTCACCGCCGAAAAATCGACGCTTCGCTGGATAAATAGTGCGACATACTGTAAGTATACGCGTAACGGCGCTTAATGTGTTGGAAATGCTGTTTGAAAAGCCTGGCATGCCCGGCCCATGGATGACAAGGGACGCCTGCGTTTCATTTTGCTCTGGTGTTTTACCCTGCCACCTACCTTCATCTCGCATCTTTACTCATATGTACTACAAAGTAATGTTGTGACGGCGGCTTCCCCTCATTCTACAAATGCATAAAAATCACCCTGCAGCGACACATTTGTCAGCAGCAATTGTTTTAAACACAACTGGGGGGGGGGGCTGGCCTGCCTGCAATATAGTTTGGTCATGATAATGCTTGCACGCATTGCATCCAGCGTGCTGACTCAACACGCCGCGTGTACACCGATTCCCCCAGGCTGCGCCAAATGCTGCACAGAAAGGAGGCCGCGCAGCCCGCCTGGCCGAGAGACAGCAGCGCCTCCCCCCCGCGTTCTCACTCGCCCAGGCTCAGGACGGACAGCGCGCTGCTGGTGTCGGCCACAAACACGTGACCCGGGTGTCCCTGGGCGGTGGCAAGCCAATTAGCCTGCGGGCCAGCGGGCAGCAGCATCGAATTGAGGTCAGGGGGATGCATCGGTAAAGCAAAATACTGTATAACAAACAGCTATGTCTTGTACGCTGTAGTGCCCTTGGCTCCCCAGACCGCGAGGTGCTACACCGGGTTGACGCCAATACAGCCGGCAGGGCTGACCAGGGAACCAATGGAGTGATCAACGCGTGACTCTAGATCAGTAAGGTGATTTTGCAACGAGGACTGAAGGCTGCGCAGCAGAGGGCTGGACATGGCACAGGTTCCCGCGCAGGCACCGGTAGAGGGCGTAGTACGGGCAGGGGGGACACGGGCGCAGGCGACGCTGCGCTTCAGCAAAGGCGGACAGCCACATGTTGCATCCCGGACCTCACCTTGTGCTTGAGCTTCACGTGCGCAGCCACGGCTGAATGCTCTGGTGACGCACTCTCTCCGGCCTCCCCGCCGTCCGCCTGCTGCTGCTGCGCCCTGCGCACACCCGGGGCGGATGTCATATGGATCTTAGGGTTTTGTTTATCAGGGTAGAGGATTACTTCCCCTGCGAGATCGCCTTGACTGGGCAAGTAGGGGGGCCGCCTCACCGCTGCCAGTCCCAAAGGATGAGAGCGCGGTCATTCCCAGCGGACAGCAGCTGCGCCCCTTCACCCCACTGAGGAAAAGTTCTGAGACAGAAGCAAGCATGGCCGTCAGCAGCACTGCAGGGTGAGGGGGGCAACACATCAAACGTGCCGGGCGGCGGAATGATATTTGACTGCATTGAGGCGTTTTGTTTCGGAGCTCCAAAACCATGCTGGTCGCATTGGAGTTCCGAGCGCGGGATTTTGAATTTTTTTTTTTTGGGACTGGGTATAAAAGTACAGCGACGTCAGTCAATATGGGATCCTAAGCTTCTTGTAATGGTGAGGAGGATCATGTGCAGGTACAGGTATATCAGCAGCGCCACTATGAAATGGCACATGTGGTTTCGGAGCGGTAAATTCTGAAGTGTGCACTTAACTGCAGCACAACTATCCTGGGTGGATGCAAGTGTGGCGGACGGGAAGTGGGACTTTGGAGGGCGGTTTCGGGGCATTGAGTCAGGGAGATCATTATGAATTTGATGGGGCATTAGCTTCAGGAAAAGCAATGGTACAATAGCATTATAGTATCATGTAGTATCCAGGTACACGTGTGTGTGTGGGGGGGGGGGGGGGGGGGGGGGGTCGCAGCACTACAGCACATACCACTAGGACACGTATAATGGTTTCGGAGCTTTTCCAGAGTCGCGGAAGCTGCCTCAAAGCCTTTTCGAAGCGTTTCAAAGTTCCAGTGCAATACTACAGTTGGTAGTGCAACAGCACATGAGTACTGCCACACCGTTTTTATATATTATGTGTGGTTTTGGAGCATCCGCTTCGGAATGAAAATTAAATGCTGCCGAGCCACGTAGCAGTGGTGGTGCAGCTGTGGAAGGGGGCTGTTTCGAATGTGAGCTGTTTCGGGAGCATCCACATAAATGGTAGTCTGCTATTATATAGTGATGTGATTTTGGACAGAGCAAACCGTGATTCGCTGTGAAGGCGGACACCATTCGTAATGTTTCTTGGACATTTAAACAATTCATCTGCATTAAACTAAATTGGCTTCCTATTAATGTGCCCAACCCTGGGTTGTTTTGAAGCACAACCCTCAGTTACTTCGAAAACTATATTGGTGACGATTGCCCCACAGCCAGCTGCCAGCTGTTGATTGAATGGCGTACGAATGCGACTTCGCGGAATGGATTTCGGACTGCAGAATCCCTATTACTTTGGAGCAGTCGCTGCAGAAATCATATCAACTGCTCCAAAACCATTGTGCAACTTTAGAATGTGACACTGTGAAGTGCACTTTCAGAGGTCTGTAGTTCAACAAGGCAGGGGGGGGGGGGGGGGGCGTACACGTGTGCCACCGACGCAGTGTGGCCGCCAGCCTCAGCATCCAGCAAGCAGCAGCGTGACTCTGGCTGCCCTCCGGCCCGGCTGGCGCTCCCCTTTGCTTTGCCTTTGCCCTTGCCCATGCCCTTTTGCCCGACCTGTGAGCAGTGGCCCAAGTTCCCTGCCACTCAGCACAGTGTAGAGACATGGTCATCCCACACCGCCAGTATATGGAGACAGCCCTCGCCCCGCCTCTCCATCCGGGCCGAACCGGCTGAGCAATGGACGCAATGCGCGCCCCCAAGTAGCTCGTGCGGAACTGGGCTGGAGTCTTGCCTTTGCATCTGCGTCGTATACCACCACTGCGCCGTCGCCACGCCCGGCCGCCACCATCCGGCAGAAGGGCCGTCGTTCCGTGCCCGGCACCGCGATGCTGTTTATGTGCGGGGGGTTGAACATCTGGCCGCCACTCTCCACCGCCTCCGCGCCTGTCGGCCGCAGCAGCCAGCGTTGGGTACTGAGATGAGCGTCCGTGGCAGCCGGCGTCAACGCTGCCTCACATGACCCTCTCGTAGGTGACTATGTTGAAAAAACGTGAAAGGCAACACGTTTGACACGTCAGCCATGAGCAGGTGCCTATCGAGTAATGGTGCGCCACATTGTGTGTGCAAGTGGCTACACTTTTAGGCTGCAGCATGTATATATTCATTGGTCTTTCCACGGAACAATTGGCTCTTGCATGATAGATGATGACAGAGGACGGGCGCACCCATGTCCCACAGCTGCAGGCGCCGTCCGGTGGAAAAGTCCGAGTGCGCCAGGACACAGTCGCAGCCGCCGCTAAGGACTGGGCAGCCGAGGACAATCAGCCGCCGGTGCACTCACCAAGGACATCCCCGGGTGAGCGCCGTGGCAAGAGGGGTTGGTGTTATTGGGGTGCGGTGGGAAGGGCGCCAACGGCGCGCAGGTTTGTACCTTCCCAGGGCCTGTGTGGGCGGAAGGCCACGCCGCAGCAAATGCTCTCGCTGTGTGGAGATAACCGGCGCTTCACCTGCGCATCGCAGGCTCAGCCGCCTGCGAGTTCCCTGCCGTCCACCCCGTGAGAGCGCCCCCCCCCCCCCCCCCCCCCCCCCCTCCCTCTCAGTCACAGCAGTGCACGGCATTGGCGTACCGCCTGGGCCGCCAGGTCGAGGATGACGACGTCGCCGTTGTCATCTGCGGCAGCGGCAAACCTTCCCTTCGAATCTACCACTATCTGGTTGACCTCCTCCTCGCTGATGGAGACGGAGTTGGTCACCGGAGCGGCCCCGCCCCCAGCGGCCGCCCGCGTGTCTAGGAAGAAAACGCTGCCCCCCGCGGCGGCCAGCAGCTCATGCTCGGCACGCGGGCTGTGCACGACGGACAGCACCGCCTCGCCTTCGAAGCACGCTAGCTTTCCCGCCGGCTCGTGTGAGCGCAGATCGAAGAGGAACAGCGAGCCGTCCTGCCAGAGTCACAGCGCGAGCGGTCGTACTCCTTAGGATTAAAGGTCGCCGGCAGGACGCGGCGGGGAGGCGGCGGTGAGCAGCCGAGGACCAACAGCGAAACGCCGATCCAGGAAAGAGGAGCGCTCGTACCTCACCACCGGACGCGAGGCAGTGCTGCGACGGCGCTACGTCGCAGCAGAGCACCGTGTCGGAGTGGCCCGCCAGCCGGCCGAGAACCCGCGCGGCGCCGCGCGCCGGCGGCGGCGGTGATTGCGCCGACATTCGCTCGACAGCGGGGCGCGAAGGTCCTGTCTGGGAAAACCGCGCTCTGCCAGCACCTCGTCACACCTGAGGGGGAGGAAGGACGCTGGTGGCGGTGTTGTGCAGATACACGCGAAGATGAGCGCGGACGAAGTGGGGTTTCGCTTATCGCTGCTGGCGGTGGTGGACGTATCGTGCTGCTGATGCTGCTGTTGTGCGGACCCCCCTCGGGCCAAGCGAAGCAGCAGCGCAAGCGCGCAGCGGCTACTATATACCGACTGCGACTGCCTGCCGTCCATACCCGTAGTACACCCCTGCACATAAGTTTGGGGTCCCTTTTCGGCAGTCTCAAGACTTCAGAAGTCCAGGGTACCTGAACGTAGGGTATATGAGATGAAACCCTGGAATCTCAGAGGGTTTTATAAAACCTGCATGACGAGTTGCTCAAACCGAAGCTTTAAGGCCTTTAACTAGGGTGTCATGCTGCACTTGGTGCGTGGATGGGCGTCGCATGCAACTGCACAAAAACCAGGGTCGGTATCACGCACACGCCGACGCGCGTGAATAGGCAACCAAACGGCGGGATAGCCATGAACGCGTGAGGAAACACATTGGCGAGGGGCTCGGGTGCATTTGGTTGGGGTGCAGCCGTGTGGGCGGCGGCTAGTACATGCGTTGCGATACTGGCATGGCATCAGTGTCGGCCACGCTCAGCAACACCCCCTTCGTTTTAAAACGCTATAACTTCTCAGGGTTTGCTCAGAACATTGTTTTAAAAATACCAAGCAATTGCTCGTTCAAACCTGCGTCGAAACAACCTTCCAAAATCAAAAAATCGATTTTTGAGCCCCCTGAAAATATCCGCAAAGATGATCATCCAAGTCGCCCCTCACTGCCTCATGTGCCCACCCATGTCGGGCGCGTGGCTTTGCGCCAAGTGTGTGTCCAAGCCCCATACTCGGCTGTGCGAGAGCGTTATGTATGTGGATGACCACGGATCACCAACATTTGGCATGTGCCGCCTCCTAGCGATACACATATCTGCCAGCCAAAATGCCATTTTCCACAACATTTTCCAAGGAATTTCATCTTAATTAAAGTCCACGCCCCTACCGCGCCACCCCGCCCACGAAACGGCGCAACTGGCATTCCACCACGCGCCCCCATAGTAGAGCATCGCCATACGCCAAGGGGGCCATCGAGCGCCTCTCCTACGTGCGTTCGCCACAGAAACATCAGCATTTTAAACCCAAAACTGCTCCCCACAGTGGCCCACTTGTCGTTGGGGTGTCACGTCGTGCCTATAGCGACATGCTTTCAGTGGCCTACACGCACGGTGTGTGCAACTTATGCCAAGGGCCGTATTCACCGAGTTTGGTGCGACGAGTGCCGCTATTTCGATAGATTTGGACGGTTGGCGCAACCCACAATTTTCTGGCGCCAACGCATCATGCACTGATTTCGCGTTTTTTAAAGGGCGCCCACAAATGGTAGGTCGTGTTGTCGCGCGGGCGGGTATAAAGCGCACAATAGGCGTTCGCCCGAACTAGTCCCACTGTACTTAGCATGTATGCACATGCAGCCGGCGTCATCCTCGCCCACGAATTCGCTTTGCGATCGAAAATGCAAAACCCGGACTTATGTGGAGGGGTGTAATGTACTTTGCCTTCGCCTTTTTTTCCCCGCCCCCGGGACAGCACTGGCACCAGTGAAACCCTTGCGGCGTCTCTACGACGGCCGTTTAGCCAGCAATATGGCCAGGGAAAGGGCTGCTTTGTTGGTAGGCGACGCTCCTTTATAGTCATCAAGCGAATTGCCGAAGCATTCTGCAAGACTAGTTAGAGGCTAGTGATGTAATTTCCAACACTTTTGGATCATCGTCTAAAACACTGCCATGAAAATACCCGGCACTGACCACGAAAGGTCCGCCCTACCCGTTTGGGCGTCGGCGCATTCGAGTACTGCGAGTTGGGGCAAGCCCCAACCCATGGGGCGGGAGTGCGATACATGTGCAACAAAGAAGGCAATGTGAGTGAGGGCCCGACGCCATAGCTGGAACATTTTCCCATTCCCTGTAAAATCCGGGGTGCCGTGAAGGGAGGGGGGGGGGCCGCCCAAAATAAGGCAGCTAGGTCCTCAGGTGTTGACGCAATAACCTGACTACTAATAAAATCCATGAACTCCGGAACTAACAACCCAAAATTATGACGGTGACACCCCACCGCGCGGGCACTCCACCAACATATGTTCGATATTGTCTCAGCTTCACCTCCGCCACATGCAGGGCAGTGTTCCAGGGCCCGCTCAGGCATGGCATGAATCCGGGCCAATCGGCAGGCGGTTGGAAATACTCGGGTGCGTAATGTATCATAATGTGCAGCCCGGCCACAACCCCCGCGGGGGCACCCACACCGTACTGTGGCAACGGGTTTGACGCATAAGACGCCTAGACATATACACCTCATGTTTTAGTGCGTACTTTCCAGCCGGCCCTTAACACCGAGCGAAGTACTGCGTATGTACTAAAGCCGGGCGAGCCGGCGCGGCTGCTGGTATTGGTAGCGTGCTCCTCATGTGAAACGGCGGACCGTCCGACGACCGGACAACCCACCACCAGGCCAACTGCCGGCCTGCGCCCACAGTGGCGTGAAGAGCAAGCCTTCCTGGAGGACACCACCACAGCCAATATGGACACAGACATATCTGAGGAGCAACATGACGCCGGGGTCGGCACCGTTTCGGCCGCGCTACGAGGCGGCAGAGTGCAACAGCCAGCGATCCGCACGGTCGTAATTGCAAAAAAAATCGCAGGCACACAACTCCCACAAGCAACCCGCCGCCACATACGCGTGCTACAACGCCCATCTCACCTACTTCTACCCGGCCTCCGCACCGGCACGGACGATGACACCCATGTGGCCCTACTGTTCGGCGATCTGGTGGCCCAGCACCAAGCTATGGACGAGGAGTCGCGCGGCCGTATTGTGACGAACCTGATCCGCACCCTCAGCCCCAAAATCGGCGTTCAAATACTACCAGCAAACGTCAAAGTGGTGACTCGCCGCCCCCCTAAGCCCGCCGCCGCCCACCCCACTGGACAGAGTGGCACTAGGCTCCCCACCACCACCGGGTCCGTCATCCTACGACCTACGACTGGCCCGCAGAGAAACAGCCGCGAGCGTTCTACAGACCCAATGGACAGGAGAGGGCACAACGATCCTCGACCGCCAAGGCCGCCGCTGCTCCACCCGCCTGCTCGGAGCGCCGCACCTCGACGACATCGAGCGACCGGTACACCAGGTGTGGCTTCGCTCCCCCTCGTTCAGAGGCCTCACTCAGGCCGACATGTGGCTGCGCCTGGCGGAGGGCCTCCTCCCATCGGTGCGTCTCGAACTCCTCGATCATGATGCGGCGCGCCTACTACAGGACGTGTGCCGCGACGCAGTGCTGGCGCTGCCGTTTGGCGACCTGTCGCAGAGCCGAGCAGAGATCCAGGTCATAGTAGAACACAGCGAGGACCGCGAGGACCAACCAACTACCCCGCTTCCATGAGTACTGCCCCGGAACTATCCAAACAGTTCTGCCGATGCGCACTGACGGCCAAAGCGATCTGCACCGGCCCCCTAGCCAACCTGGAGCTGCCGACGGTGGAGCATCTGGCGGAGGCCATCGCAGCTACCATCAGCCATCGCATCAACACACCTTCAGAGCGTTGATGAAGGTGTAACACGCGCAGTGGCTGAAGGACACCATGACAGCTGTTGGCGTCGAGATGCACCACCACCACGCCGAGCCGACACAGATGCGCGTGGGAGACGACAACCTCTGCGCCATCTCCCTCGGCAAAGAAGACGAGGAGTTCGCGGATACCTTGCGCCTGGCAGTAGCCCTCACTTCCCCTGTCGCACTACTGCGGGCGATATGCCTCCGCACCATCTACCTTGCAGAGTCCGAGTTCAACCCCTCGGAGCTGCTCACCCACCCCTTCAGCCAGAGGATGCGGGAGGCGGGCGAACTAGGAGGCAACACTGGCCACAACCAGATCCGACGCGCGTCGATAGGCCTGCGTAAGAAGGTCCGGAAGACCGCCCCAGCGTCCCTCGCCCTTCGAGGCGCCGGACGCCCAATCTACACCCTCACCCTGCAGCTGACCGCCCACCACCACAGCATCATCGGTGGCACCAGCGGCACCGACAGCACAAAACAGTGGCGCAAGACAATGTCAACAGCGTGCGGGAAGATCAAGGCCGAGCCAACTCCGGCACCAACCGAGATGCGCCCTGCCGACACATCGCCAGCCCCACCACCAGCAGGCCCGAACCAGCTGCCACCATCAGCGACCCCAGCAGCCCAGACCACAACCCAAGTCCGCGACGCTCCCCCCCCCCCCCCCCCCCCTGGGTTCGAGCACATAACACCGAGGCGAGGAGCGGTTGCAGACGTAGTGGCAGCCATCGACCAGCGCGGAGCAGCAAAGGAGCGCGCCCCGGGAACAGCCCACCCAGCCCCGGCGCCTACAGTCACAGCCTCAGCGGCAATTGCCACTGGAGCGCATGCGGACGACGAGGAATAACTCGAAGTCAACTACGAGGAGAACGACAGCGCCATGGAGGTGGACACCGCCCAGCGTGCGGCAGCGGATAGAGACATCAGGTCTAGCTGACATATCTCTCGATTCCCCCCAACGCTCAACAGTGCACCGCACATTCCGGGAGGGCACACCCAAAGGCATCACAGACCGACTGGCAGAACTTCACCACCTCACCACCGCAACCATAGAGCTGCTGGCACAGTCCTCTCCTGCCAGCCAACCCGCAATAGCCGCCGAACTGGCCAGGCTCGCAGCGGAGTCACACCAGCTGCGCAACCCACAGCGCCTCTCCATCCAGCTGGAACGTCACCCCAGCCAGCCCACCCCAGCAGGCAAGGGCAAGGCAGCCACAACAGCCAAACATAAGAAGAAGCAGCCTAGGGGCCGTAGCCGCTCGGACGGCGCCGCCCGCAACTTACCGCAGCAAGAGCAAGCCACGCCTCTCTGGCACCCGCGACTCAGACAGCGAGTAGGAAACGGACGATGATGCAGCCCACCCGTCTAGCAGCTCGCACCAGGAAGTTGCTGCGCGAGCCATTGCAGCAACAACCAAGCCAGCTGACTTAAGACCACCGTCCACCACTAACCCTGTGCCCGGTGCAGATCATACACCAACACACACCCGGAAACTCACCACACACACATAACACACACCGCTGATTCCCACAACCACAACATGCAACACCTACCCAATTACATATCGGAGGGCATCGCAGCCCCCACCAATCATACTAGCTGGCTCAGGGGTGGATAAAAACTGAGCACCACATAGCTATTCCGGTCAGCCCCCTTCCCCCATCTCACCTCGGTAGATGCAGGCGGGACGCTTCGGCTGCTTAAACTTGCTTCATGATGAGCTCTAAATGGGATAGGCCTGACCTAGATAGGTAGGGACAGCAGGGGGGCGTTGCTGTCCTAGCTCCAGCCCGTTGGAAGGAGGAGGGGCTTGGGCACACTGGAGGAAGGCCGTTAGCTTGAGCTGTAATTACACCTAGTGTTCCCTTTCATGGTCAGAGATAGCAGGTCCTAGGAACAACTCAGTCTGGGCCAGTGGATGCAGCCAAATACCAGTTGTAATCAATTTCAATTTCAGTTTTTTACTGCGTGCTAACGATGCCGACGATTCGCAACGCGCCCACACCGATGCCTTTGCTAGTTTAGTGGCATCGCGCGCGGCTAGTGGCCTCCACTCCAGTGGAATGTGCGCCCCCCCAGCTAGCATCGCCCTTGCTAGTCTAACCACCGCACGGTCCCCGACGTCCACGACGTGTAAGGGCGCGCGCGACGTGACTGATCTACTAAATGGGTTATACATGCATCCAAGTCGGATGCTTTAAGGAACGCCCGAGCCCGTGCCGCAGCGGCCGTAGCCTCTATGGGCGCAATATCCAATTCCCGCATCATCGGTGCAGTGGCCACCCCTAGAGGAGTTTTTACCCACCCCAATAAGCCACCGCAAGCACTGATTGAGTACGGTTTGTAATTTATTTGCGCCGCTATTTCTATCCATACCCCATACTTCACACCGCTAAGTTAGAAAAATAAAATTATATTTTTCGATATTTTAAAGACAGACACACGCACATGAATAGGAATTATGTCCCGTCCACCGACTACGCTAAGACCGAATCGAGCGCCTTGATGGCGCGTTTACACCCTTCTTGACCCAGTCATCTACTATGTGCCGCATGCTAGCTAGATTCGAGTTAATGACCGTACCCAAATACCTATATTCATTTACAACCGGTACTCGTCCCCCCCCAAAGCTGCCGTCGGGCAGCTTTTTTAACGCGGTCTCGTCGGAATGTCGGTCTAATGCCATCACCCCACACGTAAGTACCCCAAACCCCATGAAATGGCCCTTGCGAGAAGTGGGCGAACATGGCCTGCACGTTATCGAACGTGCATGTGATACCAACAGCGTCGTTCGCGCATAACTGACCCGGCACTCGTAGTGGTTGCCTTGCTGCTACAGTGTCAGTGCACCTTGGTACGTCACACCCTAAGTAGATGTTCTACCCCGTTGAATATCCAGCGAAGCGTCGATTTTTCGGCGGTGAGCTTTATTGCCGTACGGGTACCCGTATAGTGCAGCGGATCGGGCCTATAGGTGCATGACTAAAGCGCTTATCTACTGGCATGTACTACTAAGTACTATAATCCACCCACCCACCCGCCCGCCCGCCCACGGTCCTTAATTACACAGCCGTCCGATTACGATATCACGGTTGGGAGACTATGAGTACTGGTACTCGCTACTCGCTGCTGGTAATGGAAAAAAACTCTTGTACTTCAAAGCTCTGGCAATGCGAACGCTCGCTGTTGGTACTGGTACTCGCTGCTGATACTGCTGGTACTACTCGTACTGGTATTGATACTCGCTACTCGTGGCTGGTAATGGAACAAAAAAACTCTGGTACTTCAAAGCGCTGGCAATGCAAACGCTCGCTGCTGGAACTGGTACTCGCTACTCGCTGCTGGTACTGCCGGTACTGTTGGTACTGGTATTGGTACTCGCTACTCGCCGCTCGTAATGAAAAAAAACTCTGGTACTTCAAAGCGCTGGCAATGCAAACGCTCGCTGCTGGTACTTTAAAGCGTTGGCAATGCAATTCATGGAAATGTAGGCCAGTGATATAGAACCCGTTCTTTTAGAATTTTCTGAAAAATCGACGCATCGCTGATTTAACTGTCAAGCTACTTCATATCGTTAATAAAACAAATATGTTAAATAGGATGGGGGAAGCGGGGCACCCCTGTCAAACGCCACGCTCTATGGGTATGGGGTCTGATAGTGTTCCCGGGGCCACCCCCTGTCTTAACCCGTACCATGCATACTATCCTTGTAGTTTTAAGTTTTAATGAAGGTAAGCGTGTGACCCGTGACTCCTATGGCTTGTAGTTTTAGGATGTAAAACTCATGAGGTACGGTGTCATATGCCTTCCTAAAGTTAATAAATCCCGCGTACTACGTCGGTAGACCTATCGCTTGGCGACGGGCCGCGATATCGAACAAGCTCGCGACTTGCATGGGGCCCTTCGCATAAAACCCGCTTGCTAACGGCGGGTTATCCCTTTAGCTTGGCAGACGTCTTGCAAGCGGTGGGTAATTACGGTCATAAGGAGTTTCATAGCGGCACCCATAATCTAAATGCCCCTATAGTTGTCCAATCATAACGGTCGGGTCGCCTTTTTGGTGCACCGATACTATGGCCGAGCTGCACCATCGCTGGGGGATGTAGTTTTTATTAGTCAATATCCCGCTAATTAAGGCCAGCAATGCCTTGCCAAAATGGCTATTCGGGGCGCATATCGCCAATTTTAGAGCCTCCGCAGTAGTCCCATCCTGCCCCCGGGCCTTATTGTTTTTAAACGCCTAAGAGCCTTGACTAGTTCCTCTCATGTTATATGCCCATGAATCACGTTTAGTGCGGGGGCAATGGGTGGCGATGTACCGTGGCGGTGTAGTTCCCACGCCGCACGGTATATCGCAACCCGTTGTGTTAAGGGTGGGGATCACGCAGCAGCTCGCGATAGTGCCGCGCCCAGCACGCATTGATTTCGCCCGGCCCGGTATGAAGTGCCCCCGACACCGGATCGCGTATTGGCTGGTCGTTCGCGCCCTCAAATTAACCCTGCCCCTTACAAAGAAAGCGCGCCCACTTCCATAACTCCCGCCTCCCACCACCCTACTTCTTAAAATCTTGAACTACCGCTTCTTGCATGGCCCGCTCCCTTTGGCGGCGGCGGTTATTACGTACTAGTGTCCGGACCCTGTGGCGTGCAGCAGCATAATGTGCCGACGCTAGAGCGGCATCCCGAGGGCCCCTAGTCCCCCGGCACGCTATAAAGGCCATGCGCCGACGATTAATCGCACCAATAATAGACCGTTGCAGCGGCGGCCCTAGGCCACGACACCTTGGCTTGGTAACATTCTCTACCCCGCGCGCCGCCGAGCGACCATACTGCCTAGATAAATTGATCGGCGCCGGTGTCTAGGGATCCCCCCTCCCGAGAGCCCGCCGTATTGTGGTGGGTCATCTAGAGGGGCGAGCACCGCGAACGGATTAGCGGTGACGAAATCGTGGAACGGCTTCGGCCATTCAGAGGGCGGAGAGTCACCGTGGGCCGGTCTGGGAATGGACCTTGAAGACAGGCGTTCATGCAAGGAAGGTGGACAGGTATCCACACGGATGGCGCCCACAGGGAAAGAAGACAGGACAGGAAAGTGATCGGAGGTGTCCCAAGAGTGGTTCACCCATGCCCAGGGCGAGAGGGGGGGGGGGTGGTGGGAGGCCATGTGATGAAGTGGTCGAGAACGCGGCAGTTGCCCCTCCGACAAGTCCCGCATTCGCGCGCCGATACACCCCGCGGCCACATGGGCTTACTGCCGGGAACCACCGCCAACGCCTGAGTAGAGCCGCCAACTCCCTTTCATCAATGTTCCAATCCCCCCCCCCCCCCCCCCCCACCGCCCCCCGCTCCCAACCACGATCATATACCTCGGATAACTCGTACGAAGCCACGCCAACTCTTCGCGCAAGCGGTCCTGATACGGTCCCCCTGTGAGCCGGTGGGCAAATAGGCCGAGATGATTATAGTTGCTGCTGCGGAGTCACGACTGCAACCTCCCCCAACCCGGACACATGTCCAACGTGGATGGGGCGCGCCGACTTCCCGGGCCCGATACGGCGACCGGACTAACAACACACAACACCCACGTTCCGATGCAACGCGGTCACCGGACGATAGTAGTAAGAGTATCCATGAAAACGCACTCGTATCGGTCGCCCTAATCGTGGTCTGCTCCTGAACGAGAAGAACATCTACGGATCGCTCGATAAGCAGCGCGCCAACATCGTCCACCTTAGAAGACAACCCATTCACATTAAGCGTCCCAACATATTATGGCGGAGTGAACTAAACCTATTCACGGGGTTTCCCAACAATTGAACTGTCCTGGTGCAACCCGTACGGTATGTTTGTAGTTTCAATCGGTTTAGTTTATTTCGATAGTTCGACACCATCAGGTTTCAGTACCGGCTGCCCCATCGCCAGCGAGTCCAACGCTCCCGGCCAGGGTTCTACTTTGGACAGCCACCACCAGCTCGTTGCCTGCCATCTTCAAGCTTATTGCCTTAGATTACGGGATTAGCTCACTTCCCGTCCGTTTCCTCTCCCCTCCATATCGTCAAGCTCGCTGCTTTCGGCAGCGGCTTCGCGTACTTGTGTGCGCGAGGGTCGCAGAGGCTGGTCAAGTCCGCACCAAGATTCCTTTTCCGGTAGTGAGTCGTCGGGCATCGCACATGCGTTGAATCATCGGCAGCAATAGATAGCCCCTCGGTATAGTGGGTTTCCCGACTCGTGCGCCCGAAGTCGTTATCCGTCTTTGCCATGGCTTTGCAACTGTTGGGACGTTTTCGGGTGGCGATGCGCACGGTATGGCCTTAGAGCTGGGGGGTCCCCGCCGTTCCGGGGGGAGGGGGGGGGGGCTAAACCTCAACACCCGAGGCCGAGTCGCAGTACGGGCTTTCGTGGGCTCCCGCAGTGGAGCAATCTCTCGCAGTAGTCAAATCTTGAGGTAAGTAGGTGGGGCGGGCGCGCTCGGTACCATGGCCGCTGCTCGTCACGCCGGTTGTCAACGACGACAAATGCGCCTACCGCTACAAATCGGCGCGGACGGAGGAGGACGTCCGTGTCGCCTGGACGGGCGTTTGCCGTCATGCAAGAACTTTGACCCGGTCCTCGTGTCCTTGCACAAGGCATCGTGGCATCGACGGTCTTTACACGTTGTTTTTCGAAACTACATGCGCAATTGGTCCGTTATGGGGAGGGCGCCGGTCATGCGCCAGTGTTTTGAGAGGGCTCGTATGAGACCAAACGCTTCTCAGCACGGGAAAATCCCCAGGCCCGAACCTAATCCGGAACGAAATCCTAAAGTGGCTCCAGAGAGCACCGCCTCAGCCTTGCATACCCTCTTACCACATATGGCCAACGAATTGTACACCCCGTCAGCATTCTCCCATACGCATAGTAGTTACTGCACGGGGGGGAGTTACAACACGCGACGACAGTGGCATCCTGCATTGATGCCCTTTGCGTAAGTTATTCCTATCAAGCGAAGCGCCGATCGTTCGATGAGCACGCTTCGCTTTATTGCCGTACGGGTACCCGGGTGCGAGTCTCGGGGCATCGGGGCGGGAATTGGTAGCCGAACAAACCGCGTATCTACTGTAATGTACTATTATGTACTATAATCCACCCATCCAGCCGCGGTCCTTAATTGCACAGCCGTACGATATGAAAGATTGAATCCAACGTTGAGCCCCATCCCGACGCGACGCCCCGTCCCGGGCCAGACAAGTACATGTACGAGTAGTCGCTACCTCTCATCCCACCCCCGCCCGCCGGGTCATACCCCGCATCCCACCCCGCCCGGCGGCGGCGCTGCCCCCGCAGCCCGCCCCACGCAACCTGCCGCAGCCCGCGCGGCCCGGCGCAGCCCCCGCACCACGCCCCGGTTTCGGCGCAGGCAGACCGCGCGGCCCCCGCGCAGGCCACAGGCCGCGCATGAATCCCGCGCATCCCGCTCGTCGTCGCCCACGGGGTTCCCCGAGAGGGTTAGCCGATTGACCCCTCCCCCTTGGTTGCGGTGCCGTATTTGCGTCCTTGAGCCTAGAAAGCTAATCCCGCGCGCAGCACCGCGCTCCGGTCTAGCCTTCCCGCGTAGGCAGCCCGCCGCAACCGCGCCGCGGATGCAGCCCGAACAATCTCGAACAATCGAAGCGTCGCCGTTTCAACTCCCAAGTTTTCTCGTCGTATAAATATAGCAAGGCCCTATGCGGGTTGGTCAGGGGCGGGTCCGTCCCTGACGATGGGTAAAGACAGCTTGTCAAGACGAAAACTTGATTCAGTTGTAACAAATATCAAATTTGAAATTGTTTGTAGTGAGGCGCGACTTTGCCTGTATATGTACGCCTTCCCACAGAAGTCTTGCCCCCCTTGTCAAGCATCAATTGTAGATTGGCCCAGTATAAGCCCTCGCCTTCGTTTCCGGCCGCGCCCTTCCATGTGCCATACGTGAACATAACATCATGCGTGGGGGCAGCCCTAAGTGGCGTTTGTTGTGCTCTCGTTGTAAAAGCCATACGTGTGCGTGACATCATTGTTTGGGGTTAATAATGAATTTGTTAACCCAATGTCATAAGGCACTCGTCGGAACGGGGTCCGCTTAACCGCGCTTAATACAGTACTTCTACTGTATTAGTACTCATTTTTACTGTACTAGTACCGTATTTCGTACACCCTGACGACTACTCCCGCTTAACTTGAGCATATCCGCGCTTGTCCGCGCTTATCCATGTACGCCACCAGTACTTGCGCCGCGAGGTCTCAACGCCACAGCAGTACCCGTACGTGAAACGGTACGTGATGCCCCTCCGGCCGGCCCACGCACTGTGAGATTCAGATGTGACATACGGGTGACAAAGCACTACCGTACCGGTACCACTATTATCCGTGAAAGATGCTGCTGGTGGCGGCATGTCCATCCAGTTACGTGCGAGTACATCCGGCGTTATTGCCGGCGGGCGATAAATCCTTTTTGTAATCATTGAGGTAGTCGTACATGACGTGTGATGTGCTACATGGCACTGAAGTAAAAGGTGCGAGGTTGTCCGTGTGGTACCGGGTAGTACCGGGTGGTACCGGGTAGTACACGATATATTTATTAAGCCGGTACCGGGTATCTAGTACGAACCCGGGCGCGATGGCGAGTCGTCCTGTGGATAACTACGACTATTAGTACATGGGAGCGCAAATCTCAGCCGTACTATTTGGCCAAAGTGGGGAATTTGTGTACATTATAGCTAGTACTGCTGAACGGGCATGCCAGCCGTCCGATCAAAGGTCATCAGATGGGCGGTTTGGCTGCCATGTTTTGCCAAAGAGTGCTCACGTTACATAAATATTCGCGAGGGGGAGGGCGGGGGCAGGCAGCGGTTTGCCGAAGAATGATTGAATTACAATATTCGCGACAGCTGCCATCGGGGAATGTGGCCCGGGGGGAGGGGGGGGGGGGGTGTGCGGGGGCGGGGGACCACGCCCGCCCCGCCCCCCCCCCCCCCCCCCGCCGCCAGCCGCTCCCGCCTGGGGGGGGGGGGGGGGGGCGGGTGAGGGGAGGGGGGGGGGGGAAGCTACTGCTTGTTCTTGTTCTTGCGTGCCCGGGGGACCCGCCTCGACCTCGCTGCCTCCGCCTCCGCCTCCGCCTCCGCCTCCGACTCCGCGACCGTCAGTTTCTTACCTGGGCGCTTCTTCACTGGCCTCTTCCGCTTCTTGTCGGCGTCCGACTGCTTCTTGTCGGCGGCGTTCATCCAGCACAGCTCCTTCTCAGTTAGGGGTGGGCGGGGCAGCGGCGCGTCCGGAGGGAGAACGGCGGCCGTCAGTGTCTTCACCACCCCGGGAGGCTGTGCCGTCGACGACGCCGCCATGAGCTTCATTGCCTTGGCGTCGGGACGCCCCCTGTGCCCGGACGCCCACAACAAGCCACAATCGTTTCGCCTCCAAGCGGCTGAGGATGCGGCCTCCTCGGCCACCACGAGTTGCGCCGCTGGCACTGTGGAAGCCTTGGCGTTTAGGTGGGCCTTACGGCGCTCCCGGACGAACCTGCGCGCGGCACAAGTTAGCCACGAGTAGGTGCGTGCTTATGTGGTGGGTGGAGTGTTTTGTTGCGTGCCCACCTTGTCACGCGTTTCCTCATGTCTTTCTCGTCCCCCTCGATGCCGGCGGCGCGGACACGCGAGACAACAAGGCCCGCCGCCCAGTCAGGGGCAACAACCTCGCCCAACGCACCTTGCACCGGCAAGTACACGTCGTCATCATCTCGTGGCCATACGGCCTGGATCTCTGCACGCATGACAGTGATGGTGTCGGTGCTGGCGCGCGACCTTGTTGAGGAGGACGAGGCAGCCCCAGCAGCGCTGGAGGGGTCCGTGATGCCGGTGCGATCTGCGGGCGTGACATAGAAGGCCAGCACCCCCTCTGGCAGCGTGTACTGCGCGGCCTCGAGTTGTTGTCGCAGCGGCCCCCCGCCGGATTGGTTCCTAAGCCGGGCTGCAAACTCCTGCAGAGGTGCGCCCCAGGAACCCTTCCTGGCGTCGTCTTCTGAGGGGTAGACCCGCAGATCTGCTGGTTGCGACTTTGCCGCGTGGGCAACCATTGTCTCCACGGACTGCGCCGCGAACACCAGGCATAAGGGCACCTCTGCACGGGTTTTCTTTGTGATAACGATGGCTTTTGCCCGGGAGACGAGGTCTGCCATGGCGCTGTGAGCGGTGAAAGCGGGGGGGGGGGGGGGGGGGGGGGCGAGGTGGAGAAACTAACACCCAGTCGACGACCGCCTTCCGGGGCAGTCAACGACACAGCGGAGGCGAGGAGCAGCGCGCCTCTACTACTGGTATGCATGTATTGTGAAGGGCTAGTCTGTGCGGCATTGTGTCGGGGTAATTTCGCAGTGTATATTGTTGAAGCAGCACGGCGTTTTGAATACGTGGTTTCACCGAGTGAATCCGGGATAATATATGCGGTAGGGCGCGCGTGTATATGTGCGCGACGAATATGCGCACCGGTGTGCGGCAGCGGTGTGCAGCAGCGGTGTGCACGACATGTAGAGGCGGAACGGGTGAGTGTCCGCCGCTCCACCCAGCGCCGCAAATCCCCGTGCGTGGGCACCCAAGACCCCCCCCCCCCCCCCCCCCCATAAACCTGCCGCCATGTCAAACAGTGTTAATTCCCCCGAGCTCCTCGCTGAGGAAGATGCGACGACGAGGTTGCAAGCCTACCTCGAGCGGTGGCTACAGGATGGTGGTACCTATGACCCCGTACGCCTGGAGCTGTGGAGGCTTCTCGGAGAAGACGCCGCGAAGGCCTTGCTGAGAAAGTTCCCTGATGTGGCCCCGACGTCAGACCCGGAACTGAACGCTCCCGGGCTGCTAGAGGTGGGTTTGTTGTCGCACATCGCACGAGACCTGGTTGGGTTCAGCGAAGGACGCGGCGGAGCGGAAGGGAGTACAAACGTCGTGGTTCTGAGCATGGTGTCCGGGGACGAGGCCTATCTGCGCAGGAAGTTGTTGGGAGAGGGCGATAGCATTGGGCAGTGGGAGATGGACGTGCGAGCACAGCAGGCATCCTTCCGGCGGGCCCGTTGCTTCCAGAACCCTCCCCCGGCGGCCCAGCCCTTATCGGACGTGCGCACCTTCGTGATTCCGGTCTGTGTCTCCATCCACCTCACTGCCTTGGTGGTGGACGCTGCGGAAACCGAGCCCCTAGTCTTCGACTCGATGATGAACGAACCCAACTCGCAGCACAAGCTGATCATGTCCATGTTCCGTGAGTTCGTGACCCGGATGATGAAGTCGCCTGATCCGGGGGTGCCTGCCGGCTTGTGCTGGGAGAACGTGACACACCTCCTGAGAGTAGCGGAGGCGGAGGCTCGCACTATCCCCGTGGCGGTGGACCAGCGACAAGAAGACATTTGGACCTGCGGGTGGCGGGTGCTGTTCTTCATCTACTGCTTGCTGAAGTTGAAGCCCGAGGACGAGCGTCGCGCTGCACTGTTGAGCGCGGGGACGTGCAGAGAATTCAGCACGGAAGCCCTGGAAAGCTTTCGCAACAACGTTGTGCAGCAACGGAGTGCCCAGGACGGCGTCATCGAGGCTCCTACTGACACGGACATCGTCCCCATGGACTTGTGTGCGCGGGTGGGCAAGCCCGAGGATGGCCTGCGACCGTTCACGCCCTGGGCTGCAAGGCGCATTGCCCAGGTCCGCCCCCCCGCCCCTACCTCTTGGCATGCAGCACTTGGCAAGTAGCATGCAGCGCTGACACACAGTGGGGGGTGAGCGCGTGCGTGGGCCATGCAACCCGCAGGTGCGAGGCTGGAAGTCTGTCTCCATGGGGGCGACAGTGGCGCTAGTGGAAACAGTCCTGAACCAGGATCCGTCAAGCCTCATCCAGCAGGAGGCGGCCGCGGGGAAAGCACCGGAGCGGGCGGTGAGGCGGGTAGATGAGGTTCGCCTGAAGGGATGCACGGGCGTCCTCCATGCTCCAGATGGTGTGTTCTTTGCAGCGGCCGCGTTCAATACCGCCGGCGGCAATCGGCGTACCTCGAAGTGCAAACGGTGCGTGGCGGTTGAAGCTGTTAAGTGGCGCAAGTCTACCAAGAGGCTGAAACGAGCGGGAGGTTCTTCGAGCGTGCCACCCGCCGTGCATGAAGGCGGCACCCCAATGGAGCTGATATCTCCCAGCCAAGCCCTGCGGGCGCGTTTCATCGGCAACAAGCAGTTGCAATCGGGCCAGCCCACGCCGTTTAAGTTGGACCTGAGTGACGCCCAGAAGACCTTGCTGGAGATGGCGATGGAGTGTCTGGTCGACATGTCAAGCAAGCAATGGAGCGAAATGGGCTTTGGCATTCAGGGCGGGCGCATCCAGGTGCAACCCCCCCCCCCCCCCCTATAAACATGATGCCTTGCTGCTGCCGATGCCCGCCTTGGCTTGACGTGTGTGTGCCCCTGACACCGACAGGTCATCCTGCCCCCGGAAGACATGTTGGACATTGCGGAGCACACGCAGGTGATGCCGTACGTCGGTGAAAAGGAGGGCAAAGTCGACCCGTGGAAGCTGTGGCATTGGGCAAGGAGTGCGCCAGAGACCTTGGTCGGCAAAAGGCCGAATCAGATGAAGAGGTGCCTCCCCCCCCCCCCCCCCCCGCTCCCTTCAACCCCTGACCCGTGCGTCGCTTATTCTGAGCGTGTGCCTTGCAGGAAGGCCTTGTTTGCCGCCTTGCTGGAATTGCGGCGCGCTTTCGTGGCTGGTGCCGAGAAGGCCGGCGAGCTAGCACCAGGGTTTTGGTCGTGGCCGGTGATCGCGTTGCTGTTCACCCCGGCGAATGCCCCCGCTCAGATCACCCACATTGATGGGCAGGCTCCAAATCTGCAGGCCATCCTTGCATGCACGTGCCACTGCCGCCCCACTGAGGTGTACCGCGGGCCAGAAGTGAGCTTCACAGATGCCGTGAAGCACATTCGGTACCGGGTGCGCCCCCCCCCCCCCCCCCCCCCCCACGCCGGTGGCGGGAGCGGGGGCGGGGGCGGGGACTGAGTGCCATCCATGTGTTGACATGAAAAGGGCCACGAGAATCACCGCCTCACGGAGAGGACGCTGGCGGAGACAGATCCGGGAGCTGCCAACTTCATCACGAGCCACAAGAACTTGATGCAGCCCCTGGAGGACTTGGAGCGTGGCATGGGTGTCCCCGAGGAGGACAAGCCCTACATGGAACAATACCATGGGTACATGTTTGGGTCGGACACGACGCACCGCGGGCCCGCGGGCGCCCCAGTTGACCAGCCCGGCGGTAACCCCTGCCTCAAGTGTCAGGGGCGTGGCAATGTCCGCTTGTACGGGCAGGGGCACCTTCTGGGACTGCCTGGCTGCGGCCGTGCGGACGACCCTACCCAGTACACGCCGTTCCTGGCAGCCTACAACGAGGCACTGTACCCACACATCACCCCCCGCAGTGATGCTGCGGAGAAACGCAACCACGAGTTGGCGGCGCAGTATGTGGCCCACTTTGGGGAACATGCTGTGTTGCCAAACCATTTGTACAGTGACGAGGACTACGCCAGCATCCATGCCAGAGCGAAGGAGCTGCGGCTTGTTGTTGAGGCTGCGGCTCCTGCCGCTGCCGCTGCCGCCTCCATCCCGCCGTAGACAGACGATCGGGTCTGGCAGCACCGCCCGTGCCTGTAAATAAGCGACAATGGATCACGTCATGCTCCTGTTGTACTCATGCACTTCCTCCACTTTGGCGGGGGGGGGGGGGGGGGGGGTCCTGTCCTTATTACTTGCTATTGGATATGGAGGTCACCGGCCACATCGCGTGGTTTCGGAGCAGTTCATGCGCGCCTCCTCGTCTTGTTTGCAATCGCCGCCCTAATCCAATGCAGGTTGAGTAGCGGGACACTGCTGTGCCCCCCCCCCCCCCCCCGGGTTTATGTAAACAAATATCTAGCCGTGCATGCGCCGCAATCGGTACCCAATGAGCGGGGTATGTGACAGTGGTTTCGGAGCAGTGCAAGCATTCCGTGCGTGTGCACAAGCACGTACTACTGGGAATGAGGCGGGGGTTAGTTACGGATGGAGTGCATTGGCGGTATGCATACCATAATATATGGGTGCATAGAATAGCGTGTCCCTGGGGTTTTGGCTGCATCAGACGCCGTATTCCCATCCATCCGGCACGGAATGTCCGGTTTTCACACATTTGTGTGTTAATATATTGTGAATATTACGCGTCTTTTACGCCGGGTGGGTGGGCGTCCGGCGTCCGATGCACCCCAATTATTTGCAGCACACTAGTCTGTGCACCGCCAGTGCACTCCGCAAGCCCCGCCTCCATCCGCGTCGGAACCGGTAGTAAGTGTTGTTGTGTGCGCACAAAGTGACAACATTACACGGTGGCAATTGCAATTAGCGGTGGACAATGTGAAGGCGTTCTCGAAATCGACAGAGAATGAGGCGGTGCTGGCGGAGTGCATTGGCGGTGCATAGAATAGCGTGTCCCTGGGGTTTTGGCTGCATCAGACGCCGTATTCCCATCCATCCGGCACGGAATGTCCGGTTTTCACACATTTGTGTGTTAATATATTGTGAATATTACGCGTCTTTTACGCCGGGTGGGTGGGCGTCCGGCGTCCGATGCACCCCAATTATTTGCAGCACACTAGTCTGTGCACCGCCAGTGCACTCCGCAAGCCCCGCCTCCATCCGCGTCGGAACCGGTAGTAAGTGTTGTTGTGTGCGCACAAAGTGACAACATTACACGGTGGCAATTGCAATTAGCGGTGGACAATGTGAAGGCGTTCTCGAAATCGACAGAGAATGAGGCGGTGCTGGCGGAGTGCATTGGCGGTGCATAGAATAGCGTGTCCCTGGGGTTTTGGCTGCATCAGACGCCGTATTCCCATCCATCCGGCACGGAATGTCCGGTTTTCACACATTTGTGTGTTAATATATTGTGAATATTACGCGTCTTTTACGCCGGGTGGGTGGGCGTCCGGCGTCCGATGCACCCCAATTATTTGCAGCACACTAGTCTGTGCACCGCCAGTGCACTCCGCAAGCCCCGCCTCCATCCGCGTCGGAACCGGTAGTAAGTGTTGTTGTGTGCGCACAAAGTGACAACATTACACGGTGGCAATTGCAATTAGCGGTGGACAATGTGAAGGCGTTCTCGAAATCGACAGAGAATGAGGCGGTGCTGGCGGAGTGCATTGGCGGTGCATAGAATAGAGTGTCCCTGGGGTTTTGGCTGCATCAGACGCCGTATTCCCATCCATCCGGCACGGAATGTCCGGTTTTCACACATTTGTGTGTTAATATATTGTGAATATTACGCGTCTTTTACGCCGGGTGGGTGGGCGTCCGGCGTCCGATGCACCCCAATTATTTGCAGCACACTAGTCTGTGCACCGCCAGTGCACTCCGCAAGCCCCGCCTCCATCCGCGTCGGAACCGGTAGTAAGTGTTGTTGTGTGCGCACAAAGTGACAACATTACACGGTGGCAATTGCAATTAGCGGTGGACAATGTGAAGGCGTTCTCGAAATCGACAGAGAATGAGGCGGTGCTGGCGGAGTGCATTGGCGGTGCATAGAATAGCGTGTCCCTGGGGTTTTGGCTGCATCAGACGCCGTATTCCCATCCATCCGGCACGGAATGTCCGGTTTTCACACATTTGTGTGTTAATATATTGTGAATATTACGCGTCTTTTACGCCGGGTGGGTGGGCGTCCGGCGTCCGATGCACCCCAATTATTTGCAGCACACTAGTCTGTGCACCGCCAGTGCACTCCGCAAGCCCCGCCTCCATCCGCGTCGGAACCGGTAGTAAGTGTTGTTGTGTGCGCACAAAGTGACAACATTACACGGTGGCAATTGCAATTAGCGGTGGATAATGTGAAGGCGTTTTCGAAATCGACAGAGAATGAGGCGGTGCTGGCGGAGTGCATTGGCGGTGCATAGAATAGCGTGTCCCTGGGGTTTTGGCTGCATCAGACGCCGTATTCCCATCCATCCGGCACGGAATGTCCGGTTTTCACACATTTGTGTGTTAATATATTGTGAATATTACGCGTCTTTTACGCCGGGTGGGTGGGCATCCGGCGTCCGATGCACCCCGAATCTCACCAACACGCTACTACTCTACGCACCCCCAATGCACTCCGCCAGCCCCGCCTCTATCCGCGCAAGTCCTACGTTCCATTGTATGTATATACAGACGTACATGTACTGCTCCGAAACCAGCCCAAACTTAATGAGTGCACAAGTGTAAATGGGGGGGGGGGGGGGGGGTGTGGCGGCGGGGCATCCACTCACACATACCCCGGCGATGCATGACAGATATTACATGCCGTGGCGGGTCGGCGGGCCGACCCGGCGGGGGTGGGGTGGGGGGGGGGGGGGGGGGGGGTCTATTCAACTACACGTGCGACAGTGTCGTTTCGTGGAGCAGTATATGTGCCCGGCCTCATTTATACCGCCCCCTACCTGCGCTGCATGGTCCACCCCTACGAATTACTTAGCACAAACCGCCATTACTTAATAGGAACCTAGCACAGCCAGGCTTATATGCCCGCTTTGCCGATCAACTTCTACGCACTTTCCGTCCCTCAACCGCCGGACATGGGGGTTAAGCCGCCAGCCTCGGCAGTTGCTTAGCCAAACTTGGCATCCCGTACCGTGTCCATGGCTTCGTAGCTCTGCCGCCGGCACACGCCGAGTCCGGCGCTTGCTGCCGCCGGGTTGCGCACGCATGCACGCACAGTAATACGCCGCCGACGCCGCCACGCTTACTTCCACCACCTTCGCCAGCCGCAGCTTCGCACGCCGTTCCGCCGATATACGAAACGCACGACTCCCCCCCCCCCCCCCCCCCCTCCCCGCGTCATGTATAATATATTCGAGGCGACTATGCGGGGCGCAGCACACGCCGCGGCGTGGGTCGGCGGCGCGGCGGGCGGCGGGAGCCCTAATGGCCGCGCAGTATCCACACCCACACCGGCACCGCCGCTCACCTCCGACGCGGATGAACCGCCTCCCAAAGGAAACATGCCGGTTGGTGGTAAGCGCAGCAGGCGTGGGGTGCCGGTGCCGGTACCTGTGCGACGGAGCTGTCGCGTCAGGAACCGCACCGCAACCGCAACCGCACCGCATGTGGAGCAACACATGGCGGTGCCGGCCCCACCTATGTCTAGGGCCACCTCCTCACAGCACCCCGCCACGACGGCGTCGGCCACCGCCGACGGCGCCGTTGCGGGGGGGACGCCCTGCCAGGCGACGACGATGCGCCTGATGCGCCGCATCAGGAGGCGGAGGAGGCCGTGGTAGAGGCGACTGATAGGGATGAGGGGGTTGTCGAGGCGAGCGAGGCTGCGCTCGCGCCACCCGCCCCGCAGCCACCTGCGGGACATGCCGACTTGCTCGTCGCCATGTTGACCGGAGCACTACGAGCAGTGGCGGGAGGCGGCCACATGCACTATCATGTGCGTGTCCTGGCCGGACGCCCGTCATGCGTGTACTGCGGCCCACGGACGGACTGGGAGTGTTGCTGCGACGGCACCCCGGCTTTGTGCGGCCCCAAGTACCCATGCATGGCGACCCATCAGCGGGCAGTCCCCTGCCCGACCACGGCCGCGGTGAGGGCGGAGTTCCGCCATGCCAGGGACGCGTTCCACGACGCGACTCGCGCCGCCGTGTCTGAGGCTTCCGAGAAGGCATGCGCGGCTGGTAGGGTGCGCAGGGTGAGGCGGCGGACGGCCCAGGAGATGAAGGAGAGCGAGACATGCCGTCAGTGAGGTCGGGCGCAATGTTATTGGGTGGGGCTCACGGGCGTGTTACACTTGCACTTTGCGCGTACTGCTGGGTTACATCCAGGCGGCGTCACACTACTATGCAACCGGAAAGGCTGCGTTGCTACTGCAAACGATGCTAAGCCTCACTCGGTAGCAACCGCTGCCCCGCCTATCCCACAGCCGCTGCCCCCCCCCCCCCCCCCCCCCTCGCGCACCGTCCTGCGACCTTGCGTGGATCCCCGCCACCAGCAGCTCCCCGGCGTCGACGCCCAAGTCGGCAGCCTTCGCGGAGGACATGTCGGCAGGGGCCATGAGAACAGCCACCTTGCGGATGCCCGGACCATCTAGTAGGACAAGGGCCTCCTCCCCGCCGGATCCACCGCCGCCGCCCGGCACTCTCCACAAGTCCAAGCCCACGGCAGTGTGGGCTCGTTCCGGCGTCCACACCGTACACAATGCAGCCCGAATGGGCCGCGCGCTGCCACGGCTGCCGTCCGAGTCAACCCCTAGCGGGGGCGGTGGCGTGGCAAGGTAGAAGTGTTGAGCTCGCGCGACCATGGTGGTGTACTTGGCGTCTTCGCGCTCCGCCAGCAGGTTTCTTGGCAGCTCCTCCTCGCTCTCCAGCTCCTCGGTGGTGTAGGGGGGTGGGTCGGCGTTGGGGAATTGCTTCAACATCTTGTACACAAAGAAGGAGTTGTCTCTCGACGTCTCCCCGTCTTCTCCCCCCGGGTGAAGCCGGGGCTTGTCGCCGTTGCGAAGCGACGCCGCCTTGTAGGCCACGAGCCCCCCAGCGCCACCGCTGGGGCTCCAGCCCGGCAGGACCGCACCCCACCCCGCGAGTATGGGTGCATACGAGTGCGAGCCCTGCACCGTACGTCGGACGTCGTCCAGCAGCTTCTCCAAATGGTCCTTGAAGTCCACCGCGTGCTCCCACGCAGCGGATGCGCTCCCAACCAACCGGATGGGCGTCTCCACGGCGCCGGGGCCTGCGTCGTCTGGGGCCATGTACCCCTGTGTGTGTGGATGGGTCGCTGTGAGTGCGAGTGTGAATGTGTGTGTGTGTGTGGGTGGGTGGGTATGGGTGCACGTGGCTGAGGAGGCAGCAAGAGGCGGGGGGGGGGGGGGGGGGGAGAGACCTTCTTGTTGGGGTTGGGTTCCCGGTAGAGGCGATGCGCCTTCAGGCGGTTGATCTGCTGCGCGAAAAGGAGGTCCCTCATCATGGTCTCGCAGACATTCTTCGGCAGCACGCGCTTGGCGCCCGCCTTCAAGAAGCCCATGAGGTTCTCCATCCACAGCTCCGCAAGGGGGTGCCCGCAAGCCAGCATCTGGTGGATCATGCGGCACACCGCCGAGTGCAAGTTGGAGACGAGGAGCGACACGAAGCCGTTCCCCTCAGCCAGGCGGGCATACACGGTGATGTCCGCTAGGTATCGAGTCCTCCCCTCCCTGGTGAGCGCGTCCACCTGCGCCTTGCGCTCAGGGCCGTCCTCCTCCGTCACCACGTTCTGCAACCCCCACCGCGTGACGAACCACACAGCTCCTTGCAGGCGCTTGTACATGTGCCCAAGCACCCCCAGCTGCGACACCGCACGCATCACCGCTGGGGACGCGAGCTCCTTCCCGGTCATGATCGCCTTCACCCGGGCCTCCTCGAACAGCGGACCGGCGGTAAGAAGGGAAAACGTTTCCGAGTGGTGCCAGCAATCCTCGATGACCCAGCCGGACTGCACCGTCACCTTGCCTGACCCTGCAGTCATGAAGGGGAATGCCGTCACGCCCCCGCGCCCGCCCACGCCGCCCACGCCCATGGGGGAGGGGGGGGGGGGGGGGGGCTTACCTTTCGACTTCTTGGACACCGCAAACGAAGGGCGCAACCCGCGTCCAAAGTTGCTGGGTATCAGGACTAAAGCCTTGCGCCGGTCTTCCTGCTTCATAGCCCGAAATCCAACGTGGCCCAGCACGTCGAGGAAGTTCCTCCAAAAGTCCTTTCCCAAGCCCAAAAAGCACAGGTGGTCCGGCGCGAGGGGGAAGAGGTTGACCATGCTGACATAGCCCAGGACCGCAGGCACCTGGCACACGCCATGGCAGCCAGTGTTCTGCTTGGCCTGCTCCAGCCGGGTTGTGTTGAACGCACGCCGGGCAGCGGGGCTCAGTTCGCCGACCTCATCCCAATCAAGGGCCGACTTGGCCAAGTCCTCCTCTATCTGGCCGATGACGCCCATCTGCTCCAGCATCTGGTCGCCGGAGAGCAGGAGGCAGCTCGCGCCTGTGCGCACAGCCTGGTACTCTACGCCATCCACCCTCTGGATGACGTCCTTTGCATACCCCGCAGGCGCCACCTTCACCGTGCCGTCCGGGCCCTCCACATGGCTCCGCAGACGGCACCAGGGGCAACCTCTGAGCTGGCTAGGCCCCCCCCGCATAAAGATCTTTCGTCTGCCCTGGGCGTCACACACCCACGTACCGAGGAAGACCTTGTGCACGAACTGTTCCCCACCGTCTGCGGGGGTGACCCTCACTCCATGCTCGCCAAGCACCGCGAGCTCGTGCAGCACCTCTAACAGTATTTTGCCCAGGTTGGGCGGCTCCGGGGGGCCGATGAGTGCGACTGGGTGCCAGTTGCTCCTGGAGGTCAGCATGTGGGGCGGCATGTCCTCACACCTGATCCCAACCCCGGTGACAGACTGGGTGGCCCGAAGGTGCGACAGGAAGCCATCATCTGTGAGTGTGTAGATCCCGTTGTCGGCATGGAGGAAGTCTCCCGCGGCGAGGCCGGTGCCGTGCCCGCCTTCATTCAGGCGCTCCGCCTCCGACGAGGCGCGGAAGGCGTTGATAGACACGTCCGTCCCCTTCTTCCAGCAAGCGTACCACGCAGGGTCTCGGAACCAGCCCTTGATGATGTCCACCACGCTCAAGACGTACCAAACCCGTGCAGCCGTGAGCTTCAGGGACTGCGGCGTGCGGATAAACCTGTCGGCATTGCACTCCGGGCAGTGCTGGTCGGGGAGGTTCGCCCATTCGGCAGCCTTCCCGGGCGCCCCGCTGAACGCCACGCACCCCTTGGGGCACATGTGCCGGACATATCTGGATGTATCAGGCACCTGCATGCATCGGGAGGCGAGGAGCGTGAGGGGCCTGACACCCCAAGACGCGCCGCGTCAAGCACGCACGCACCCAGGCACATCCCGGCCGTACCCGCAGGAACTTCCGCATCGCCTTGTGGCTGCGTGGCACGGCCATCCCACCCCAGGTGAAGCCGGCGGGCATGATGTCATGCAACAGCTGCCACTCGCTGTCAGCGGAGTTGTTGGAATTCTTGCTCTTCACCTGGGCCGAGCACGTCATGACTGCAAACGTGAGGGCGTTCGTCTCGGACCCCGGCACAGCCGCAGACTCCCACGCCCGGAGGTGCGCCTCCTCCTCCTCCTCCTCCTCATCGCTCGTCCACCCGGCGCCAGCCGCGTCCCCCCCCCCTTCCCAGCCCTCCTCTTCGGATTCACTGGACTGGTCATCGCCTTCAGGGACGGTTACCAAGCGAGCTTCCCCGTCCGCATCCACAGGGGGGTGCTCCTGTGCAGCCGCCATAGCCTCCACAACCTGCCACGCCGACCGGGCGGGTGCGTGTGATTCCATACAACCGCAGGTGAGTGGTGCCACCAGCACACAGGCCGGGCCCACTCACCTCTGAACGCAGAAGGTCCACAGTGTCACCGTCCTCGAAAACACCGCGCCACTGGGTCGCCCCGCCGTAGTCCTCCAACACCCACTCGGTAACGACGCTGGTTATCACGCCGTAGTGCCATACTCCCCGGAACTTCTTGGCGATGACCTTCATGTAGAAGTCACCGGGATCGCCTTCCCGCATCACATCCTCATCGGCGGCTTCCACGCCCGCCGGCGGCCACGCAGGCGCGTCGATGTCCATACCGTCTTCGCCAACGGGGTCCTCCCCCACGCCCATCACATCGTCCACCTTCGAGCCGCCGTCGTCCGAGACCGGCGCCGGCGGGGCGTTTCCGACGGCTGCAGCTACTCCTGCTGCCGCCCCTGCTGCTGCTGCTGCTGCTGCTGCCGCCCTTGCTGCTGCTGCTTGTGATAAGGCGGCCTTGCGGCGCAACTTAGCCGCACGCTTCAACGAGTGGCTACAGTTCGGGAATTTTAGGAAGTGCCGGTCTCGCGCCATCTTTTCACATGTGCCCGCCACGGTGCCCCGGCAGTGCTTGCATGAGTACACGTTCTTCGACACACTCGCTATCCATCCCTTTGCCGGCATGCCTGCTGCCGCGCGCGCGCGCGGGGGGGGGGGGGGGGGGTGTTTGAGAGTTGGGGTGGATGTAGCCCACCACCGGCAGGGAGCACAGATGCGAGTGCGCGGCTGTCCGCGCTTGGTTCAGCGGTGAGCGGCGGTGATGACCGAGAGGCGACCCCGTACTTCATGCGCGTGCTGGGGCGTTACACAATCATCAGCAGTTAGGGCGGCTGCATTAAAACGCGCACCTACGAACACCACCTACCGCCTACCAGCCACCTAAGCTACCGGACCACCTACCTCCGCCAGTCGCGCCGCACATCGCCGCACACAACGTGACGCACATCGCCGCACACGTCGTGCCGCACATCGCGACTGCACCGATACATCGTACTACTACTCGCGCTGCGACTACGCAAATAAGCGTCAATACACCGGGCTAATATCGGGTGTATATCGCCGCTTATCTTTATGTTCACGCACACCTAGCGACGGCAGCACTTGCCTACTCCGCGATATGTATATCGCGCACGCAGCAGCGCCGCGACGGTACGGACGCGCGACGCCGCCTGCTTCGCAAGGATATCAATCACAAGAGGCGACGAAGTGTCACCAGTTGCACCACCCACCATGGCACTATCCATGACACCCCAGAAAAGGGCCAGGATGGTGGAGCGCTGTACACGCACCCAACTAGCATACGCGAGCGTGGAGGAGAACACGCTACAAAATAGACTCACCGACGAGGACATGAGAGGGGAATACATCCATCTCCCCGGCGGCTGGACTCCCACCCAGTCCAGCAACCCGGCCCTCTACCGCTCCCTGCGCCACGCTTGGCACTGGCACACTTTGCTGGATGTCGGCGCGGACGCGCTCGCCCAGTACAAGCTCTTCCTGCTTGATCAGCCCGATCTGGACGGGAACATCGTCGACGCTGATACGCGTCTCACATACCTCCGCGGTTCGGATTCGGTGTGGCTGCAAGGCGCCGAGGATATGCTCGAGATCGCTGCGAAGCAGGCCGCTGTACTCGTCGAGCACGATGACGACGGGGCTATGGAGCCTCTCCTCGCTGGGGCCCATGCGGAGCAGTTCCCGCTGTTCCAACTCATGCGGCTGACCGCACGCGTGGTGCAAGAAGCCCTCACCCACACATGGATTCAGACGGACAGATTCAGCCGGTTCCTGTCCGACATCACAAAGGAAGCCCACAAGTGGGAGACAGACAGAGCGGCAATCCCCGGGAGCACGCACCACGTCGGGTCTTTCCTCCCCTATGCCCCTTTGACGTGGACCGCGACTTCCCCGCCAAGGCTTGCGCACATGGAACCCATTCATAAGTGGCGCGAGGGGTATTTCCCAACGGTAAGCCCAAGGAGGCACAGTATCCTCACAGCTTCCAGGGAACGCTTGGCGCGGCTTCCAACTGTGGCAGACCTCACGAAGGTGCCCTAGCCGCCCCCCTAAAGTCTGAATTTCATATGTATAGAACATTAGGCAGGAGCTGTTTTGTGGTGGGCACCGCCCACAACGGCGAAGTGAAGCCCAGCAATGTAATAAAAGCGCCTCCGCGACACCGGCCCACACCTCCGCCGGGACTGCCGCGCAAGCCATGATCGCATGCCGGCAGCCTGCGATCATGGTTTGCCACGCACTCCCGGCACCCTGCCGGCACATGCATGCTGTGCCGCAACGCTACGCGAACTAAGCACCATTGCTGTGCGGGCACGCACGGGCTTCGCGAGAGTAGGCCGCCGCACCGTGCCAGTACTTATCGTGATTACTCCTTGGCAGGGGCCGGGCGGGGGCGCGGCCCGCCAGCGTGGCGCACCGCGACGCCAGCGACCCCGCGTTGTGCAGTGATGTGCAACGATGTGCGGCGATGTGCATGGAGTGCGTACAACCGCCTGTACTTAGCCCGGGTGCTCCGCCGGTACGGCCTGTACGGCGGGCGACACGCGAGCCCGCGTGCGCATATCAATTTGATGAAATTATGGAAACGAGAAATTCATATAGTACTTTACAGGTCGCGCGCGATAGTCGTCGCTACTGGGTATGAAATCCACGTCCCTCGTCCGTCCCGTATCGTCCCCGTATGTCGTCGTTCGTCACCAGTAGGGCACATTTACGTCACATCTGAATCTCACAGTGACGCAAGCGCACTTTGCCATGACGCGTAATCGCGCGGCGGGCCAAACGCTCAGGATGCGCACACGGCGGCGGAGCGACTACCTTTATCGTCCCTCGTCTGACCTGCTTATCATCCGCCGCTCTCGCCCAAAATCTGACCACTCGCTATCCCACAGCCGCCCCCCTCAGCGCACCCTCGTCGCGATGCCTCGCGGCAAAGCGAGATCATGCGCCAAGAAGAGCGTCTCCCATGTTTTCGATAATCCGAGAGGACACCTTACGGTCCAGTGCCGTGTGTGCAAAAGTCACCTCGCCGGGAATAGCCGCCACTTCAAAGTACAACACCTCAGACACTCAGCTAACGACGCATGCTCGGTGGAGCAAGCCCGCTTACTGTCGGTGAGTGCCTGCGAGTGTGCGGATTCCAGTTCCCCATGGCAATCTTAACCGACGCTTGCCATAACGCCCCCCCCCTTCACGCAGTTGAAGACCACCACCGCATCGCAACCCGTAGTGCTGCCTGCCCCGCCGTCTTCGCCCGAACCGACTGCCCCGCCCTCACCACTCGCCGCACCGGCTACCCGACGTTTGCATCGACCCCGCACGCGCGAAGAACAGCGGAACGCTCCCGATCTACGAAATAATGTGGGACAATGGGTCGGTGTGCGGTTCTTGTCGTCTCATCACTCCGAGGTTGTCGGCACAGCCATGCTCCATGGCAACAAGGTTAAGGTGCGACATCACGACGGCAAGTAATGCTATGATGCTTTCTCACTGCGACTGTATTCCATACACGCATGCTTATTTGCGTCATCCCACTCAAATTTGTCGCCTCCCACCCAGCACATCTCTTCACCAATCGGTAATCAACTAACCGTGTGGTGTGTCCTCCGCTATATATGTTACAGTATACACGCGAAATGTAACTGTCGCTTGTTGCGCGACCTAGTAATTCCTCGGTGTTTCCAGAAATTAGACAGTTCGGACGGTTCGGGCAGCGATATGGACATAGACGATACGGCTGGCAGCGACAGGAGCATGGCCCGTAGCCCGCTTCGCAGTTTTTTTACGAAGGACCGGGCGGGCGGTGATGAGGAGAGGGCGGAGCGGGGTCTAGCTCTTGCTGACGGCGATGCCTTTTGGGAGGGCGAACCGACTGGATTTCTCTACAGCCACAACGGCAGCGACAAGGACGAGACGGGGGGAGAGGAGGAGGGACATGAGGGAGAGGAGGAACGGGAACCGCGCCTTCAAGGCACTGTGGAAGGCGGTGCCAAAGAGGTAAGCCGTATCACACATTTGCTGCTATTCACAGCGCGCGCCTTCACCAAGGTGCACTTGGACAGAACCCTATCCCGTCTACTTGTTGCTAACTGTGGTGCTGCTGTGTGCCCTTCTAAGGGTAGTGGCGGCGAGCCTGAGCATGGTAGCGAGGATGACAAGCGCTACGAAGAGCGCTACGGAGTGCGCTAATGCCGGACTGCTTCCCCCATGACTTGTTGGGTAAGCCGCCCCCGAAGCATCCGAGCATCGGGGCTGCGCTCGTCGACCTGCTTGGCGTCAAGGCGGTCTACGAGCTGCCTATCGCCAAGATATGTGAGCATGTGTGCGATGGTAACCGCCTGATGTGTAGCAATCTACACGTGCTGGTTTGTAGGCGGGCGGCTCAGGAGAAGCGTGGCTGCACATCGCGTGAGGTGATGTGCCTCGAGAGGGCGGTGAGCCCCCCACCCCCTTCCTCACACCCTGTGCCTCAAACGAGGCATCTTATGTATCCATTCAGCATCTCAAATAATCCTTCTATATTGTTTGACTGTGTGTAGGTTAGGTTCTTCTGGAAGACCATTGTCGGCAAGTGCAGCAAGGATCCGGAGAGGGCTTTTGCTGTCGAGGTCGTGAAGCCCCCCCCCCCCCCCTTCCTCTGTGCATTGGCCCACTAGTCTTGTGTAATTGCATCAAATGCTTTCTCGCTCCTAGCTGTTGGCGCGGACAGATGTGACTGGAGGACTTCGAGCTCCTCTTAATTATTTGCTCGTCAGCATGCGGCAGGATCGGGGCATTGTGAGGGGATCTGCAGCGGCGAAGAATCGCCACGCACAACAAGATATGTAGTGGGTCGCGCAGTCAGCGCGAAGGTGGTTGAGGGAGCTTTCTGCGAGGAGGGCGTCAATGTGCAGGACCACAATGCCGCTCTCTTCAAGTAGTACGTTGATGAGTATGCCCCCGATGGGCTGCGGGTACAACAGCTGAGGGCTGATACGGCGATCATCAAGTAAGTGCTTTAGATACCTGCCCGCATGCATGTATACCTTGTGTGATAGTATAGCAGCGTTCAAAGTACACTTACATCGATCATCCGCCGGACTGCTACAGGCTGACGTGCTATGGCCGGATGATGGTGATGAAGCCGGACTAGGAATCCTACAATGTATATTGCTCGCGCGCGTACAGCCGCTGGCCGAAGGGCAATGCATGGGTGTACACAGCCCGGCTGTGGGAGAACTGGGGTGCATTCCTTCGGCCCCTGGACCATTACATACCGCAGACTACTCAACCGAGAGCCAGTGTGGACGTTGGGCCAACTGGGGCTGGAGAGGGAGAGAACCATGATATATAGGTTCCAGGAGATCTTCCAGATGGAGGTAAGCTATTTCGTTGCGGCAAAGTGCTACGCCCTAGACAACCCCCTGGCTTCGCCTCCAATTGTCTTCGCAGTTGGAGACGCTTACCGTGGGAGTTGGCTTCCATCAGCCCCAATCAGCACCAGCATATGGGACGGCGCAGTGAATGCAGTCTTATTCCGGCCGGATTTCGTCTTCCCACTCGTCATCGCGCAAGGCAGGCTGGTCACATACACCTTGACAGAGGCGATTTCCGCCAGCATTGCTGGCAGGGGTCGGCGGCGCGAGAGGGCCGTTGCTGATGCTGCGCCCATGCAGATAATGAGGTATGTCAGCAACGCCCTGCAACCGCCCTTTCAGTTATCTCATGTTTTGTTTGGACACTGACATGATATTGTTGATTTTGCTTTCACCAGGTGGGCTTCCTATGTGAAGCACTCTCATGCCAAGGACACCGCCGTTTGCCACCATGATCTGGACGATGGCGATGGCGGCGCTGCAGAGCAACCGTAACAACATCAGCGTGTTTATTCAGCATACATTGCGGCTCATCAGCATGCATGATTAGCGCTTCAAATGTCTCTGGGGGCATGGCAGCGCAGGGTAGGCTAATGCCCTGAGTGTTATTACATCAAGTTGTTGCGCAGTATGTTCACGTAGAATAATATGGCTGGCGCAGGAAATATAGATATAGGCGCCGGGTGGGTGTGCGGTTTCCAACCTGTAATGGAAAAACATATTTCTTTCCCAAACCTTGTCTGCCAATTTCATTCATTTAAATCTGCATCATTAATGATTTTTCAGGCATGTCATACATGAGACATCATGCCGCGCAATGTGCGTTGACATTCTGGGCGCCGCGATAGAGCGTAATATCATACCTCATCGAGCGTTGTAACCAAACAAGGATAGTATATGTGCATGTACTCTGCAGTACTGATCATTTCCTGTCATGCCATGACTGTTTTGATCGTGTGTTGATGCATCTCCATATTGCTGGTAGTTCATAGCATTATTTATGGGTTGTGGTATTGTGCGTCAGCATGCTTGACTGATTTGTGTCGGCCCGGGTACCCAGGTACCAGGTACCGTAATCACAATAAGGTATTGATATACAGTACAGTAATGCAACACCGCATCACTTCTTACCGGGTTCCATATATATCACTTAGTCACTAAGTGATAATGATGGCACCAGCAGTAGTATTGACTGGTATACCACCCGTACCTGTAGTCGTCGCACGACATACATGCTGGAGTCCGCCAGCACTTGAATCATCACCATCGCCCCCCCCCCCCCCGCCCCCCCCGCCACCATGACGACGTCAGGAGGCGCAGCGTATCTCTCCGCCGGCGAAGATAGCCCCCGCCGGAGTATGGGCCGCCTCAGGACCTTCCCCTACCGCAGGGGCCGCCCCTCCTCCACTATATGATACGACTAACATGCAAACGGCTTCAGCTGGGCGTGTGCGTGTGACCTCCAACTTCGTTGATACGGCGAGGATGCAAGCTCGGCGTCAACACAAGCAAGCGCATCTGCGAGCGGCAGCAACAGGTAAGCAGCCCACGAGCAGCCAACACCTTAGCCGTGGGCAGCGGATGGTAGCCATGGTAATAGACAACACCACCCCACAAGCCGCAGCTACATGGGCGAGGCAGACCGAGCAGAAGAGGCCCGCCGCAACGCAGCCCCTGGGCAGCAGTAGCAGGCCGCCGCGCCGCGGCGGCGGCCGCGGGCACTAGAGGTCCCATGTAATTACATTTTCTGGTTTGTTTCACAGTACTTTCGCACAGTGTCCGACCCCACCTGCATAAAACTGAAAGTGACCGATACTCGCATGTTAAATTTGCCAGATAGGATTAAGCGTGCTTAAACGCGCTTAACTACAGTTAGAAGCTCCACTTTCATTGGCTGTTGGGTTGGCAACATCTAACCTGGCACTTCCGCTCTGATAAAACCTCAAACCATCCGCCGCCCGCATGAAATTCATTTCCGCTCTCTCTCTATCACGTTGTCGGTATATATGTAGCGAACAGTAATGCAGGTCCCGCCCGTTATGTTTATGTTTATGAACCCTAAACTCGCGAGTAGTCGCGCTTACTGCCGCGCTTTTGTAATTTTCTATAGTATCGCAAAGTATTGTACTTGTGCCACTCCCGCCGTACCTGCTACTGATGACTCGCGACTACCTGTACTCGCGGCGCTATTCGTCATGCTATTCTCTAGTACTCAGTGCAATACATCGCTGCCGTACACATGCCTCCAGCCTGAAATAAAGTACTGTGGCGCTTAACGTTAAACGGAGGTTAAGCTTGCTACAGACAGGCGCTTACTCGAGCTTACTATTGGGTAAGCGCTGTTAAGCGGACCACGTTTCGACGAGTGGGGCACGAATTAAATCAAACGTATATGCGTTGTATGTGCACGGCTGCACGCCAAGAGTAAGCTATACCATCGTAGAACACATTCACAAAGGCGCGCTCTCCCCGCCATCGGCATGCAAGCGAGCACTTCCCGCAAAACGGCCAATACTGCAATTAAGGCTAAGTTGCTCCAAAACAAGCCCGCCTACAGTCGATGTCCGCATTCAATGCGCACTTGGTACAACCGGGCTTCAGCCCGTACTGCGCAGGGGTGCAGCCCCCGAGTCAGCGGGTAGGTCCATCTGGTCACCTGCTAGGGCATCGTTTAGGGTATGTGGTACGGCTGGCCATCGATACGCTCCCATATCTTGCTACTGGGTTGCGCCTAGCGGGCCCCTACGCCTACGCGGGGAAAACCCGACAGTAGCGGGGCGAGTACAACGCATGTTTATCGGGATGCGGGTCGCGCTGTAAGCCACTATACTAGGCTTTGTAGGAGAGCCTAAAAATATTTGCATCGCCCCCCCCCCCCCCCCCCCCCCTCCCCGGTTATATTTCCACCAAGGGGCCTGGCAGGGTTCGAACCAACGCATAGCGGAATCATGAGCGTAACAGGCAGGCCCCCCTCCGCCACCTATCACATCTCAAGCCGTTAATGAATATTCTAACTTAAGCATATCATTCAAATGCGCCACTGTACCACTCGGTGGTCGGCGCCGCCGGTGCTGACGTGGCTATACGGACAAATACGTATAGGGGAAGACGTACGAGGGGGACAGTAGCAAGATGCATGTTTTTGCCTTCTTGGGGATCAATATGGGGCCTCGCGAAAATGGCCGAAGTTGGCGTATCCAAGCATGTGGCGTCACGCGGAGTATCAAATGCAAGACCTCCATGGTGATAGCTCACCCATACGCACCCGGGAAGGTGCTGCCCAAATCGTGCTTCAAAGATGGCTAACTGCAGAGGTTTTTGCCTTCTTGGGGGTCAATATGGGGCCTCGCGAAAATGCCCCAACATGGCACACCCAAGCAATGTGGCGTCACGCGGAGTATCAAATGGAAGACGTCCATGGTGATAGCTCACCCATACGCACCCGGGAAGATGCTCCCCATATCGTGCTTCAAAGATGGCTACCTGCAGAGATTTTCGCCTTCTTGGGGGTCAATACGGGGCCTCGCGAAAATGCCCCAACATGGCACACCCAAGCAATGTGGCGTCACGCGGAGTATCAAATGCAAGACGTCCATGGTGATAGCTCACCCATACGCACCCGGGAAGATGCTGCCCAAATCGTGCTTCAAAGATGGCTAACTGTAGAGATTTTCGCCTTCTTGGGGATCAATATGGGGCCTCGCGAAAATGCCCCAACATGGCACACCCAAGCAATGTGGCGTCACGCGGAGTATCAAATGCAAGACCTCCATGGTGATAGCTCACCCATACGCACCCGGGAAGATGCTGCCCAAATCGTGCTTCAAAGCTGGCTAACTGTAGAGGTTTTTGCCTTCTTGGGGGTCAATATGGGGCCTCGCGAAAATGCCCCAACATGGCACACCCAAGCATGTGGCGTCACGCGGAGTGTCAAATGCAAGACGTCCATGGTGATAGCTCACCCATACGCACCCGGGAAGATGCTCCCCATATCGTGCTTCAAAGATGGCTACTCGCAGAGATTTTCGCCTTCTTGGGGGTCAACACGGGGCCTCACGCAAATGGCCGAACATGGCACATCCAAGCATTGTGGCGTCACGCGGAGAATCAAATGCAAGACCTCCATGGTGATAGCTCACCCATACGCACCCGGGAAGATGCTGCCCATATCGTGCTTCAAAGATGGCTAACTGTAGAGGTTTTGCCTTCTTGGGGGTCAGCACGGGGCCTCACGCAAATGGCCAACATGGCACACCCAAGCATGTGGCGTCACGCGGAGTATCAAATGAAAGACGTCCATGGTGATAGCTCACCCATACGCACCCGGAAGATGCCCAAATCGTGCTTCAAAGATGGCAAACAATATATATAGGCAGGTATGTGCAGTTTTCTACAAAAGACATTGCGCATATAGAATATATCCGCGATTGTCAGCGCGCGGAGCGTGACGCCAAACATTGGTGCTACGAGTCCTAATTTGTAGTGGCGATACGGGTCACTCGTCTTGCATTCTACAACATTACCGTATGCAAGGCTCGTCCCATGCCGAGGAGGCGCGCGGCCGTGTCTTCTTACTACCGCATCATTTCTGAATGATGAAATAGTTTTGCAATGGCGTATCGTAGCATCAAACACAAAGCAAAAATCGCCTAAATATAATGGTTGGTACCCAGGGGAGCAACATGTTAATGCTGGCGGTGCAGCCAGCATCGTACTTCGCATACACGCGCGTGCTCCGTTTGTGAATACATCTAATCCTTCTATGTGTATGCTGGCATGTCGTCCGGACTAGAGGATGACTAGTGTTAGTTATTGGATCAAGCAATGCATCTTGTCGTTGCAACGCACGATTGCACGGTGCTCCTACCGCCAAGCCGTGCCAATAGTGCAGACGTCATCTAGTGAGCAAACGTAGAATATATAATACTTGATTTTCTAAGCAGATGCAAGATGAACGGTGTTCCCTGTCTATGCACTGCCACTTCGGCCAAAGTGGCTCACTACATATATGAAGTAACTTGACAGTTGAATCAGCGATGCGTCGACTTTTCAGAAAATTTTAAAAGAACATGTTCTATATCACTGGCCTACAGTTCCATGAATTGCATTGCCAGCGCTTTGAAGTACCAGCAGCGAGCGTTTGCATTGCCAGCGCTTTGAAGTACCAGAGTTTTTTTTTCATTACCAGCAGCGAGTAGCGGGTACCAATACCAGTACCAACGGTTCTGGGGAACTGCCCTTTTTGTAATTCACACCAGTACCAGCAATACTAGCAGTACCAGCAGTACCAGCAGCGAGTAGCGAGTACCAATGCCAGCAGCGAGCGTTCGCATTGCCAGCGCTTTGAAGTAGTCGCTACCAGTTTTCCGAGCCGTGCCCGCTCACAACTGAGCGGCAGGCACTGAGACAACACTAGTACGTAGCCTCAATGTGCAACCGGTGAAGGTCGGTGGGCACAGGGGTGTTCGTTACAGGAAATGAAAAAGCCGGGTAACCGCAGCCTCTATGTACTCATCATACATCTCATCTCCAGGCCAGCGGTCGTCCAGCAGTGTCACTTCAACCAAAAGGCACAATAATACTTAGCACAGTTGGTCAGAGCGACACATCAAATCCCATAACTAGTACCACAGCACTAGCACCACATTGCACAAAACACATCGCAGAAACAAGGTACCAAAGTACGCAAAATACAAATGAGACTCCAAAGGGAGGGCGGGTGGGAAATCAGAGCGCCGGTTAGCACGACGAGAGAATGAGCAATTATACTGACAGCCGCCGCATTATATGCGGCGGGCTACGGCACGGAAAACCGGCATTTTCAAATGCCGGTCTCCGGCTGTACTTTGCAAGCTGCGTACAGCTACATCCACGGCAATTGAAAACGCTCAGTTTTCCGAGCCGTGCCCGCTCGCAATTGAGCGGCAGGCACTGAGACACCACTAGTACGTAGCCTCAGTGTGCAACCGAGTGTAAGCAAGAGCGGCGGAGCCAGTGTAGAGTTGTCAGTCAAACTCAGGACTCATCCTCATCAGCATGATCTGGAACACACCAAGTATAAATATTCTCTGGGCGACCTTCCACCTCCGGAACTGTGCACTCGTCCGGTACAGATTCCGGCATGGGGGCCTCGCCAGTGTGACAATAATGGCATACTCTGTACGGGTACTGTATGATCGTAGCATCATTCATGTACGAGTACCTGCTGCTGTATCGTATGTGTGAGCGCGTGTGTCACGCGCCACAATACGAGTACTGGTGGATGATGAATCATGAGATGAGTCCTACTGGTACCGGTACACTGTTCAGTAGTAGTTACGGGATAATACGCATGTGCGTCCCGTAGCGGGCATATATGTATAATGCACCTGCCTCTGTAACATCAGTTGTATACTTGTGTATAAACTGATGTGTCAACTACATGTGCGGAGGTCTCTAAGCGACGACCTCCTGTTCGACACTTCAAGGCACGACTCTCCACGGTGACGCGCTTAGCAGTGCGCGTGCCGCTTGGTGGTGGCTAGCTGTGAGCTAGCCATACGCATAAATAGCGGCGGGTGGTGACAACGTTGTAACCATTGTTTCTTTCTCTCTCTGCTGCCTTCTGTGTGTTTACGACAGCCTTGTCTGCTTGACCTGCGTGAGGCACCCTAGACTGTCGCACTGGTTTCGGAGCGACTGTTGCGCTCCTTATCCTAGCTTCCACTGCTTTATCTGAGATAACTCGACTGAACAGTTCGACATGTCCGAGTCGATGAATTCTGCTGGCAAGAGCCGAGAGCTGCTGCTCAACGAGGAAAGTTCTGTCGACCTGTCGACTACCAAGGTTTGTGCAGCCGTGGTGGTGACTTACGGTAAGGGTCACTCGGTCGAACGCCAAGTGATTCTGACGACTGAACCGAACGCTAGATCGACTCTCTTCTTACCTGTCGGAAAGTCGATAGCGTCTGACAAGTCTGTGCGCGGCACGGCGGTGCGCAAACTGCGTGAAGAAACTGGCTTGCTTGTCGATGAAGATGATTTAGAATTGTTTGACATTCTCACCATCGAGGGCATGCGTTGTTTCTTATATGCATCTAAGCTATCGGCGAAGCAGATAGCGAAGGAGATGCGCACACCAGAGAGATCGCACGCCTTAGTCATGTCGCATTTAGTAGCACCGGTGGTTGCAGCTGGTGAAGAACTAAATGCTGATGATGGCGGCGCTGCATTACCCGACGTCGCGCGCACCTTCCCTGAGAGTATCACCCTAGACCCGGAGTCTGAGGATTCGTACTCCGTGAGCATTGCATTGAACAGTCAAGGCAAGCATGTGCCGACGACTGTGTGGTACCCTCCGTTCGTGATTCATACTGCGGTAAGTGATTCATGGGCAACCATTTATAAGTCTGTGTTGAATGGTTTCTGGATGAACCGTTCATACCCTGAGCTTCCTCAACAATTCGCATTTAGGTATGACTCTTGTGAGTCCCCTATCTGGCATGCTGTGCATCGTTATCTAGTTGTAGATCCGATGGCAACTGACCTCAGCAATATAACAATCACTGACATACCATGGTATGAGACGCGTGATGCACAACTAACTGAGTCCCAGAGGAAGTCTGCTCAAACCCAGCCCAAGCAAGATGGCCAGGATGTCCTCAAGCTAGATGTATGGCTGACTGGACTACCGGAGCTGCTTGGCACTGTGGGACTGAAGTCCACAACTGCATCTGGTCTTGCATATGCCGTGCAGACTCTGAGTGGCAAGTTCCAGCGTTGGTGACAGGGATTTGATTCCAAGCCTCCTTCGCTGCGTCCTACCAACGCTGCAGAGTTTGTGAAGGCAGTTAGAGACTCACCATTGATGCATGACATAGTGCATGATGCATGCATAGAGCTTGATGGCATCAAGCATGTGTCTGCTGGTCCCCAAGACTCTCCCTTGGATTATAAGGACTTTGTGCAGACCTTCAACGATGTCCTAGCAAGGACCAGACTAACCCTTCCTGATGAGTTCATGGTCCTTAAGTTTGCATCTGCATTGAGTCACAATAAGCTTAAAGAGATTGCCCATAAGTTTGTGACTGACCAGAAGCGAGCTGGACAACCATCGACACTCGCTGAGCTACAGCAGTATACAACGGCGATGGTTGGGAGCAACAAGGCGCTTGGCAATGCGGCTAAGCCTGTGGCCAATGGACATCCTGCTGGCAATGGCAATGGAGGACATGACTCCAGGAAGAAGTCCAAGGCTGCCAACATGAGCAAGCGCAACCGTGGAGATGATGCTCCACCTGTCGCAGCCAATGGACGCCACACCAACAACGGCAAGAGGCAGAAGTCCAGCGACGGGAAGCAGAAGGGTAATAACACCACAACACCTGGCAGAAAGATAGTAGATTATCTTAATCATGTCAAAATGCATGAGCCTGAGAAGTATGCTAAGCATCTGGCTGCTAAAACATGCTTTAAGTGTGGTGAGGCTCACCTTCTGAAAGACTGCCCTAAGATGAAATAGGGGTGCCCTTATTCTGCTGCTGACAGCTCAGTAGATAGGGATGTAAGTGATGTTTGTGTTACATCATGCTGTCCAGTAACTGTCGAGTCGCATGACTGCGAAGTTACTGTTGCCGATATGTCATTGGCACCTGAGGTATCCGCATTATTGTCTAATGCACGTCTGAATGACGATATACCTATGACGAGTACATGTTCGAGTGACGATGTCGTCATCTCTGAGAGTAGTAACGACTATGTTGAGTCGCCTACTGATGAGAACTCGAATAGTGTACGCGAGTCTGGTACGACTTTGCCAGTAGCCTGTGTAACGGGTGCTCGGAAAGTTTCGACTCATCGTCGCGTAAAGGCTCTGAGGCGTCGTATGCCTAGAAAGACTGCAGTCAGTGCCGAGTGGCGACTGGTCGATAGAGTCTTCGATCCCTTACATGAGATGTTCCAGTTTACGCTGGAGGGCTGTGCGGATAATGAGGGTCTGAATACCCATCGAAACTTGCCGTTCTGTTCAGAACAAGATTCGATATTATCGCGCGACTTGTCGAATGAACGTGTGTTTATTCACCCTCCATGGCATATGACTGAGTCTATTGCGAGGCATTTTGAGCAATGCCGCAGTAGGGCTAAAGAACATACTGTAGGAGTGTTTGTATTGCCTGCATTTGATAGATTCAGTGCTTTGACAAAGCATTGGAAACTATTGCAGCAATACCCGGCAAAGACACCTTTGTTCACCAGGTGGTCTCATAAAAATGCCACAGTCCAGGAAGATGTTAGACCGCCAAAGTATGGGGTTAACATTTGGTTAGTTGATGCTAACTGTGCTTTTCCTGATGACTTTGTACCTAAAACTGTCACAAGTCCAAATGTGAGTTTTAACGTGGACTCTGCAAAAGTTGCGGATTCTAGCGTTGGTATTGGTGAACGTGCATCTGAGTCTATAAATGAGTGTGATGCTGTCAATGTGACTGATCCATCATTTTGGAGTATGCAAAGGCAAAGTTTGCCTCAGATTGCTTCTTTGACTCGTTGGGATGACCCCAGGCCATTGTTGAAAGTTAATGTGACAATTAACGATGACGCCGTTGTGGATGCACTGGTTGATAATGCGGCATCTTTAGATTTTATATCTGAGGAATTTGTGCGCAGAAACAACTTGCAGATACAAAAGTTGAAAGCCAGAACACCTGTCCGTTTGGCTAATGGTCAACGTGTCTCATGTTACCATACAACTGTTGTGTCTCTGTCTGTTGGAGGACATGTATTTGAGAATCGAGTATTTTATATACTGCGTGAGCTCAAAGTCTCCGACATTGTATTGGGTTTAACTTGGCTTGATGAAGCGCAAGTTACCATTAAGTATGGTACGGAACGTATCATGACTTTAATGGATGGAACCCATGTACATGTTGTAATAGTGGGTCGTACTCCTGCATGTAGCATGATTACTTCCACTAGGGTACAAAAGTTGATGCGCAAAACTGCTCGTGCGTCTAAGCATGATTCTTTGGCTGAATTCTATGTCGTTGAAATGTCGGTTATAAAGGATGATCCTGACCTGCATTTAGACAATGCTATGACACCAGAGCAAAAGGATGCTATTCGTCATTTGTTGTATGACGAGTTCCCTGAAATTTTGCGTCCAGTCAACAGGCCGCCTGTTCATCGGCCATGGGATCACAAAATTGAGTTAACTGGCAAAATGAAACGCCAAAGACTTAATCGTTTGTCTCCCGCTGAACGTGCTGAATTGGATCGCCAACTCAAAGATGCGATTGCCGCTGGACTTGTTCGTCCTAGTCAATCTGAGTTTGGTTCGCCTATTCTTTTTGTTAAGAAGGCAGATGGATCCCTTCGGTTGTGTGTCGATTTTCGTGGGCTGAACGAGGTCACTCGAAAGGATATGTATCCTTTGCCGCGAATTGATGAAACGTTGGATTCTCTCCGCAATGCCCGTTGCTATACCCATCTGGATTTAGCATCAGGTTATTGGCAGGTTGCCATTGCAGAGGAGGACATCCACAAGACAGCGTTTCAGACACCTGATGGTCTATGGGAGTGGACTGCAATGCCATTTGGTTTGTGCAATGCCCCAGCCACTTTCCAGCGCATGATGAATGACATCTTGAGACCATTTTTGCGTGACTTTGTGGTGGTGTATCTGGATGATATATGTATATATTCAGATAATTATGATGACCACATAAAGCACCTTCGTTTAGTTTTTGAGAAACTGAATGAATATAATCTGAGGTTGCAATTAAAGAAATGTTTCTTTGGCATGCAATCTATGGATTATTTGGGGTATACCGTCGCTGATGGTAAGTTGTCTGTTTCAGAGGCCAAAGTAGCTGCAGTTAGGGATTGGCCTGTCCCTAAAACTCAGAGTGAAATCAGAAGTTTTGTACAATTCTGCAATTTCTACTCTAAGTTTATTCATCATTTCAGTGATTTAACTGCACCATTGACTGACTTATTGCGTAAGTCTAAACCAGTTCATGTTGATGACTGGTCGCCGGCGTGTCAGGAAGCCTTTGAGACCCTTCGTCTGCGACTGATTTCCGCTCCGTGTCTTTCCATTCCTTCCATGGGGGCGGATGCGACGTTCACCGTAGCGACAGATGCGTCCAACGTAGGGCTTGCTGCAGTGCTACTGCAGGACCAAGGAGGAGGTCCTCAACCAGAGAGTTACTAGGCGCGAAAGCTGAATGCAGCTGAGCGTGGTAATACCTACAGTGCTTATGATTTGGAAGCTTTGGCTGTCTGTGAATCAATTAAGCACTGGCGTTGTTACCTTGAAGGGTGCTGTCGATTCCTTGTTGTCTCAGATCATGACACCCTGCGTCATCTGCTCAGGCAACCGGCAGAAAGGTTGAACCGGCGACAAGTGCGCTATGTACGCGACTTGCAGCCGTTTGTTGGGTCCATATCTCTTGCATACCGAAAGGGCAAATGGAATGAAGCCGATCCGTTGTCGCGTAGACCGGATTTTAAGCCGATTGGTTTCGGTGGCTTATATTGGACCGGGGATGTGCCGGACGCGGCTGAATCACTCGTGAGTGAACATCGCCCATGTACTGCGGTATTGTCGGCTGTAAGTGCGTCGTCACTTAGCCTTGATGACAATATTCTCCACCTTATTAAGGCTGGATATGCAGAGGACGCGTTCTACTCCTTATGGGGGGGGTGGAAGCAGTCCGGTCATGTGGTAGAGCACGATGGTTATTTTTGGAGACATGGACGTCTTTGCATACCGACCAATCGTGACATCATCAATAAGATATTGTATGAGCTACATGATTCTGTTGGTCACCGTGCTTATGCAAGCACCTTGGCACGTGCCTTGGACCGTTTTTGGTGGACACGCATACGACATGACGTGAAAACCTATTGTGAACAATGTTCGGTGTGCCGGCGTGTTCGTGCACGTCCGCAGCCACCTGCACCAACACAGCCCTTACCAGTACCGCCACGTCCATGGCATACGGTTGGTTTGGATTTTATAACCGAGTTACCTGAGAGTAATGGTTATAATACTATGTTGGTTGTGTGTTGCCATCTGTCCCGGCAAGCACATTTTATTCCAACCACAGTCAACGTGACTGGTGGACAGGCAGCTGAATTATTTCTGAAGGAAGTATTCAGGCTGCATGGAATACCTCGTGTGATCGTCTCTGATAGAGATCCACGGTTCCTGTCTGCATTCTGGCAAACTCTGTGGCGGAGACTTGGCACTAAATTGAACATGTCTAGTGGCCAACATCCTGAAACAGATGGTTTGACCGAACGCATTAATGCCATAGTCACTGAGTTGGCTCGTGCGTTTTGTTGTTTCGATGGTTCAAACTGGGTAGACCAGTTACCATTGATGGAATTTGCGTATAATTCCAACAAAGCACTTGGCATTGAGCATGCACCATTTGAGGTTATGTATGGTTTCAATCCTGAAACGCCTCCGGATGTATTGTTTGGTATGAGACCAACAATAGCATTCTCTCGTGATGCTCAGCAACGTATCCAAGATATGAAGGAGATTCACGAGTTGGTTCGGTCAGTGTTGGCTGTCCATAAAGATGAATTGACTGTTCGACCTAGTGTTAGGCAACAGCGCAATCCTCCTATCTTCAATGTTGGAGATAGAGTATCTGTGGATACCCGTCTGCTTAAGGTCAAAGGTCAGCCTTGCAAAAAGCTGATGGACAAGCAGCTTGGCCCATTTTCTATTGTAGAGAAAATTGGCGGTCATAGTTATCGACTGAAATTACCTGCTGGTGTTAAGTTGCACCCAGTATTTCATGTTAATAACTTGAGACCCTGTCCCACTGCGCCGTTGCGCCCGCATGTACCTCTTGTTGTTGGTACCGGTGACGACTCTGATGATGAGTATGAGATTGACAAGATTACCAGCGTTAAGATCGGTTCCATGCCCGGTTTACGTGGTACTCAGTTGCAATTTCTTGTTCACTTTGCGGATGAGTCTATTGCCCCTGTTTGGCATGGTTTGTTTGATGTTAAAAGGACAATAGCATTGCAGGATTTTATGACTACTCCCAAATGGTTGGACTTTGTAAAGTCACCTGAATTTGTGGAGCATATGCATAAATACCCGGCATGTGTGCCGACTGCAAATTAAACTGCCTGTGGAATGCTATTTCACACTGTTGTCAAGGGGGGAGAGATGTAGTGTGACAATAATGGCATACTCTGTACGGGTACTGTATGATCGTAGCATCATTCATGTACGAGTACCTGCTGCTGTATCGTATGTGTGAGCGCGTGTGTCACGCGCCACAATACGAGTACTGGTGGATGATGAATCATGAGATGAGTCCTACTGGTACCGGTACACTGTTCAGTAGTAGTTACGGGATAATACGCATGTGCGTACCCGTAGCGGGCATATATGTATAATGCACCTGCCTCTGTAACATCAGTTGTATACTTGTGTATAAACTGATGTGTCAACTACATGTGCGGAGGTCTCTAAGCGACGACCTCCTGTTCGACACTTCAAGGCACGACTCTCCACGGTGACGCGCTTAGCAGTGCGCGTGCCGCTTGGTGGTGGCTAGCTGTGAGCTAGCCATACGCATAAATAGCGGCGGGTGGTGACAACGTTGTAACCATTGTTTCTTTCTCTCTCTGCTGCCTTCTGTGTGTTTACGACAGCCTTGTCTGCTTGACCTGCGTGAGGCACCCTAGACTGTCGCACCATGCACGGGTGTAGTCGGTATTTCAGGAGCGACCGGCCGCTCGTCCACGACAGTGGAACCCGATGGGGCGGGCATGAAAGCGCGCGATACGGAGAGCAGTCTTTCTTCACTACTCTTCATATACCTGACTTGGCACGAAACACTACTAGAACCCATATGTTGACCCCAATCCTCTCGGGCAATCCCGGCATTAGCAGCGGCCGATGCACCGCCACCACGGCAAGAGTGTGATCCATAAGTAGCCATGAACTCTTTAGCGATAACGCCCATAATGGAGCCCATCCACTGTGACAAGCAAGTACCTTGAGTACTGGGCAAACGTAATAATTTTGCCATTGGGAGCAGTTTCCCCTGGGGAAACCCGGACAAATTTGCCAACAAAGCCCTGAAAAATAGGACGAACAGGAGCTTGCCTACCAGTAGGCCGAGTCAAATTCATCAACCGCTGCAGCAGACGGACAGGGCAAATAGGCCCGGGAATCTCAGATATAACAGCCTGTGTCCCTTGACGGTACTGACCCGCTTTTCTTTTAACGAATATAATCGTCACAAATTTATCGCCCGGGGCGAAAACGACATCGGTGTGTCTCAAGCCCGACGCGCAGTCGAACCGGCACATTGCGCCAAAACATAGGACGCATAGGACTGCGACACCAAGTGACAGTAAGGAGCACTCTCATGCGTATACGCAGATGCAAACGCGACAGCATCCCGCCAAAGGAAACGTTCTTTGCGATTGGAAACCCTGAGGCCGATAGAGCGCTTAGCCGCCTCTCTCACCATAGCGGCCCACGGAGAGAGGGTCGGAAGGTGATTGTAAAAATAAATACGTTGGTGGAATGCAATCGCAGCGGAAGCTGTTTTTATTACCAAGTATGACTCAGCCGCATTAGCAATGAACTGTAAATAGAGAGCCACCGTCTCATCCGAGGCTGGCAGGGGGTTCTTGGGAACTGAGAGGGAGGCACACCACTTCGGGAAGCGGCGCCATGCGTAGGCATAGCCGGAGCCAGTGCTCTCGGCGACAGTATTACGAGCAGGATTACGAAGGTCATTCAGAAGGGAACACTCGACGGGATCATCTCTATTAATACCAAACTCATCCCAAGGGGTCGCCGGCATCTCAGAACCACCGGAAGGGGGAGCAGCATGGGCAGCCGCCGTGGACGCAGCGGTCCGCGAGCGGGAGAACTGGAGGGCCTGACCGTGAAAAGTCGATCCGGATGGCCAGAATGTCCCAGGACGGCGGTCGATGTGATTTCTGGTTGCCGCTGTTCCGGCCCGGGAGAAAAAGGGCAGGGTCCTCCATGGGGAGCCACAGCCAGTCCATGACAGCATCAATGAAGCGAGCACCGTCAGGTGCAAGGATATGCCACCAGGAGGAGGAGTCCCAAAAGGGGCTAATCAAAGTGCCCGTAGCAGCACAAGTGTGCATGTGCCTGAGCACATCACCCACCATTCTGAAAGGAGGGTTAATCCAGCAATTGAACTGAGACCAGTCATGGTGCATATAGTTGACACCATGAGTGCCAGGGCACCAAAACTGAGAAAAGAACACACTACACTGTGCATTTCTGCTGCTCGCAAAGAGGTCAGCATTGTGAGGACCCCATCGGGCATCCAGCATCTGAAAAAAATTACTGTGTAACATCCAGTCACTAGTGTCCTCATATTTGATGATAGCGTCAGCACGGACATTCCTTTCTCTGGGAACCCAATGTAAATCCAGGGTGATATCATAGTTTACACACAGAAGCTGCTGTGTAATTCAATAGCCAGATCATTAATAGGGATAGATCTGCTACCTTTCCCCACAATCCATAGTAGGCTTTGGTTATCAGTCTGGATGACTACCAGTGCGCCAACACAAAATGTAATAAAAGACATTATGCATCTGATAACTCCTGCCAGCTCTCTGAAGGTAGAGGACTGGGCTCTCTCCACATAGTGAAGAACTCATGAGCGATAAGTTGATGGGAATCTGACAGGCCATTTATCAGAAGACCACCCCAACCAACATCACTGGCATCAGTTTCCAAATTAATCGCCACCACATGCTGACGAGGCCAGATTCTGCCCACACAGGAACTTCTGTCTAATCCTTCCCAGAACGACAGTTCATTCCTAGCTTCAGGTGTGAGAGAAACCCAGGAGGACTAGGTACACACTGAATTTTGAACGGCATACAGATGCCGGGTATAAAGCTGAGCAAGAGAGCCCAGCGCCAGCCTCATAGAGATAGCTTGGCCGATAATACTAGCCAACTTGCGGACAGACACTCTGCCTCTGCGGGCATACAACAATTCAGCGATGCCTTGCTGTAACCTATCCCATCGGTCTTCTGGCAAAGAAAAAGTACCGGTGGCAGAGTCAACCATAAGGCCCAAATGCCTGAGCAATTGAACGGGAGGTGGGGTGCTCTTCTCTATATTAAGACACAAACCTGACTTACCAAAGTCAGAAATAATTCTTCTTCCGAGCAATGATGCATCAGCAGCTGAGGGGGCACAAAATAGAAATCATCTTGATAGGGTAGGACACGAATACCCTCTCTGCGCCAGTATCTGACCAGCTCAGACATGGTCTTAGCAAAGGCATAAGGAGCCACTTTCAATCCAAAAGGCAAGCTATTGAAAATGTAATACTTGCCCTTCCACTTGAAGGCGACATAGGGTTTTGCAGAAGAATAAGACTCGACGTGACTGAAACCACATTTCAAGTCGAAAGCGATCATGTGATCACCTTTCATCATTATATCTTTAAGGTCTAAGAGACCCGCAAATTTGAACTTTAGGGCAATCAATAGCCTCATTGACATAACGCAAATCAATGATGAGCCGGAGCTTATCAGAGCGGAGTTTAGGCACAGCGCCTACATGACTAATAACCACGGTAGGTTTATCAAATGTCTCATAAACGTGGCCAGCAGCCTGCCACCATTTCAGCAACACATTCATCCACAAACTCTGAATTCTGGTGGGCCGTTCCAAGGTTGGGGAACTCAGTTGGTGCAGGGGGGGGGCAGTCTTCCAACGAAGAGAAAAGCCATCCTCAATCCATCGTCGCAGAGCGAGGGCGGCATATAGAACGCCAGAACGGGAGTGACCTCTTCTGAGTACCAACTCTGAGCATGGGTGTGCTCTGCTCCATCTCAAATTTGTCTAGAGGCTCTCTGAGAGCCCAGTGAGACTCATCATCATGATGATTAATACGAGGACCAGAAGAGGTACCTATAACATAGCAGCAAAAAACAGACAGAATGAATATAACTGCTGATATTCTACTGCAAATTAGGGTGAGAGAAGAATTCAAAATTCAAAATCGAATTTGAAATTCAAAGACTATAAGATATCAAAAGGGAATCTGACAAAGAAATAAGCATACAAAGCTCCAAGAGACATATAAAAATATGCTCAAGCACAGGTAAGCTGAAACAATGAATCATATCAACGATACAATGAAAATAAGTGCAAATCAAATAGGCATCAGAGCTAAAAGACATAGAGAAACATAAGCGAAGAAAAGGCAAAATGAAAGCTGAATAAGAGTCAGCCAGCCTCAGAGGCATTACTTACAAACCAAATGCTGAACGGACAACAAAGGTATATTTCACAACCTTCAGGAAGCTATCAGCCAGAGCTGGAACCAAAAGATGAAAATACAAAGAGAGCTGCATGGACAGTCTCAAATCCCAGAGGATGAATGCACTGGTGCATTATCACAGCGAAGTATCAAGTACATGCTGTAGGAAGCCGTGTACACATCCGGAGATGTACACCAGATCAGCCCTTCTTGGCATTCGGGCAGTGATGCTTCAAGTGGCCAAACGCGTCACAACCATGGCAAGGGCCGATAACACGACCACCAGAAGGCAAAAAGCCGGAATGGTTATTTTGTTGCGCCAATAAGTTGCCGGCCATAACTGAAGCCATAGCAAGGGGATCGAAACCATTGTAATAACCACGACCTCCAAAACGATTACCGCCGCCGTCACCACGGCCACTACGCTTGCCGCCGTAACCACGGTCACCACCACAGCCACGACCACCTCCTCAAGTGTTGGTGGAAGCCCGATCTGCCTTACTATACGAGGGCTTCGTCAGCTTCATAGCTTTACGAGCTCTTTCTTTGGGGGACAGAGTCTTATTTGGGCCGCAGATATCATCTCCACGATACATATCGGCAGTATCGGAGGAAAACTTGTGCCGAAGGCATAGAATCATGGCTTCTTCGTATGTGGTACGAAGCAGATTCCTAAGAAAGCGAGGTACAGTCCACTCCGAAGTGGACGACTTCATCTCCTCTACCGGGATGGGGCGCTTGGCCGGAACCTCCTTCTTCATATCGGGGTATGCTTGGATCATAGTATCATAAAGCTGCCAAGTAATATAAAATACGAGCGTCGTAAACTGAAACTGTTGGGTAAGGATAACGTGAGTTTTACCAGTGAGCTTCTCCTTGAAACCTCCAGGCGGCTGGGGAAGCTCTCGAGGAAGCAGCTTAGATTCGCTGCCGAAGTCGTCGTCGTCGGAGTCAGAGTCGTCGTCCTGCGCCCTGCGTCGAGCGCGTTTCGAGCGACGCGAAGAAGGAGCAAAAGGAGCCTCCGCCTTGCCTTTGGCTCCCTCCGGGATTCTGTTGACCTCCTCGCCTTTGAGAATGAAAGCATCGAGCTGCGCCTCCAAAGCAGTCCTTCGCGCTGTGTAGTTGTCGATGAGCATGCGGTAGTGCTCACGAGATCTCTCTCCTTCAGTAGAGAGAAGCAGCTCCTCACCAGAATTGATGTCGCGAGAAGCCTCCTTGATAGCGTCCTCTAATTGAGTAAGGCGCCTGTCGAACGGGGACGGACCCTCCGAAGGGCCAGCCCTCGTGATCATTGTTCCCAGCATAGATGCAAGGGGTTACAAGTAAGACGAAGGCTGCAAGTAGCAGCAAGCGGTGGAAGAGGGACATGGTGCTCGTATTCGTGGCAGATCAGTAGTAGAACATACGTAAATCAGAGCGCCGGTTAGCACGACGAGAGAATGAGCAATCATACTGACAGCCGCCGCATTATATGCGGCGGGCTACGGCACGGAAAACCGGCATTTTCAAATGCCGGTCTCCAACTGTACTTCGCAAGCTGCGTACAGCTACATCCACGGCAATTGAAAACGCTCAGTTTTTTTCCATTACCAACAGCGAGTATCGAGTACCAGTACCAGTACCTCCCAACCGTAAGATCGTAATCGAACGGCTGTGTAATTAAGGACCGTGGGTGGGCGGGCGGGCGGGTGGGTGGGTGGATTATAGTACTTAGTAGTACATGCCAGTAGATAAGCGCTTTAGTCATGATGCACCTATAGGCCCGATCCGCTGCACTATACGGTTACCCGTACGGCAATAAAGCTCACATCCGAAAAATCGGCGCTTCGCTGGATAAAGCTCACCGCCGAAAAATCGACGCTTCGCTGGATGAACGACTTTTGATTGATTACATGGGTCCATACCTCACCAGCACCGTGAGCTTGGACAATCATATCCTCGCCCCTCGACAATGCTCCTCAGGTTGTGGAACATGGTGCCCTTGAACCAAGCGGCAAAGCCGAACTTAATGGTGCCTAGGCGGTCCACATCATTGAGTCTCACCCAAAACTCCAAAAGGTATTCGCCCCCGCAAGACAATTTGCCTGAAGTGAGCATTCCAAACACGTGAAGCCACGAAGGGCCATCACGTACCCGCACCTAGCATGAGGTGGCCGTCATGATGCCAAGAAAGGGAGGGCCTTTGCTCGTTTCTAGCATTTTAATCCCGCTAATGGGGATCAAATCTGATCCGAGGGTGACCGAGCCTTTCGCTCCTCAGTGCGATCGGCTCTCTTGAAACACTCGACAACACGCAATCCTAAATTTCACAGAAAATAACGGCGCATGGTAGGAATATGTGCTGTGCGATTGAAGCAATATCATTTTTGCTGCTCTTATTTCGAGATAATTGTACGAGTACGATATACTATGAGTTGGTACCATTATTGTGTGTACGAGTACTATTGTGATGTGTACCTGAGAATACGAGTGTATGTACCATATAATGCTGCCATGTGGCAAGAGGTTTTCTTTTGAGACGCATGTCGCCTCGATTGTTGCAATTTCATACACACAGGGCGGTTAGCCAGCTTGGCTTGCACATGGCATGCAAGCCGCTGCATGGCTCACCATTGACTCCACAAAATGCGCCGAGCATTAGCATAGAGGCGTTGGTTGTCTGGTTGACGCGAGCATGGGAGCATCACATCTTGGCAACTATGGGAGATAAACGCCGTACTATTATTTCACATCCAAATGCTTTGGCATGCCATGCGTTGTTTATTAACCGGCTTGAAGTGTTGAACTCGCCATGATTTGCAACCCATAGTACAGTGCTGGTCACATAGCGAGAGCCCCGTGCACGCCAACATTGCTACATACATTATATATTGATTGAAATGGCATCGATATCATAGAGCACATGTATTGTCATTTATATTCCTTATTTGTAGTCTCTGCGAGTTATTTCGTCCTTGCCGTATTATGATTCCAACGGTATATATACTATGCGTGATGGTGGGCGCACTTTCTTGACTTGAAACGACCTAGTGGAAATTGCACCCACTCATCAGCAGGCAGTAGCAGGCGGCGAGAGAAACCCTGGGTGCGAATAATTTTGTGAGATGCTGCATTTATTCTTTGCTGGATGAACATTATATCAGTCGTATTGCTGCCCGCTATGAACAATGCATACATTTACTGTGATAACTCTGTATGTGATGTGTATTGTCATCCGCTTGATGGGTGGACTCCGCCGGGCTGATGATGGTAGTGTGCATGTGGCTTGGGTGCTCGTGATAATGACTGTGACGATCTCGCTGCCGCTATATGATTCCCGTCTTGAGGCAGCGGCGTCTTCGCGTCTGAGTAAAAGTATAGCGACTAGCAATAATGACTTTTTTATAATAATAATACATCGGGCGGGTGCTCTGGTGTTGTTGTTGTTGTTGTTAAATCCTACTCAGCCGCTCCTATATACTACCGCGCCGCCCTATCACGACAGAAATAGGAAAATAGATACATGTACCCGCACAACCAAGTTTCCTCGTACCGCTTTCCTGCACGTTCCTCGTAGTCGCGAGCGTGTACACGTGATCACATGTTTTTGCTCTATTGGGAGGGGGGTCGCAGAGCACTTTTTTCTCCGTGTAAATGTCCCGCGGGTGGCTTCCGTGAAGCGTTCGGTCACACCTTCGGACACCCGAAAAGTACACGGGCGCACCGTCCAAGCGGGCATCTCCACGCGCCGGATCTTGCCGGCTTCGGCCCCTTGCACTACCCCGACCCGACCCCACAGTCTTGCAGACTTTTCACACTGCGTCGAGCACAACGAGGATCCGGACACGGGTGAGGAGACGAGCTCGCAGCAGCTGCCGCGGGCGGGCGATTGCGGGCAAGGCACACATGCCGAAACGTTCGGCGGGATTCGGCGGAGAGTGCTTGATTAGGCTGTCCATAGCCCTTCGCGCAGAGCTCCGCGGCACTACGAGGAAAATAGATGCCTATTTTGTTTACTATTATTTAGTAGTTAGTAGTAGTTAGTAGTAGGCGGGGTTTCCTTGTCCCTTGTCTACTTGGCATGCGCGATAGGGCACCAATACGGTGCTACTACGTCCGGTGCTTGTGTTCGTGCCCGTACCGCCCGAGGAGCTACATAGACCAAGCAAGACCCAACAACCCCTGGGCATTTTCATCATCCGACAGAAGTTGCCGTACGCTCGTACGGCATCAGCCGCGCGCGGTTCCCGACGCAACCATCCCGGGTAGCGCTGCTCCCACATGCTGCTTCGTGGTGTGCTTAAAAGCGCCAGAGGGCTTGTCTGTTCCCCATCTTTTTCGCGGCGCACCCACCATGGGGTCGCGCCGCGACAGAGCTCGTATCTACGTGGCATGCAAGGTCTTTGGTGTACAAGCTATTCAGAAGTGATGCCCCGCGCCCTGCTCGAGGACATGTCTCGTTGGCCGGGAAGCGGTCGACGATCGTCTAGAGGGCGGTGTGCGCCCGCTCTTCGCGACGACAGCTTGTGTCCCACACGGACACCCGTTCGACCGATTCGGGGGAAACGCTCTTCACGCCTCGCGACACAAGAGCCCCCCATGCCGCCGGCCTTCGGCTCGCCGGCGAAGAAGATCGTCTTTTCTGGGCAGGAACGATCCATGCGCCAGTGGGATATGTGGCATCAACGCGCTACTCCGCGCCACAACCGGGCTACTACGCCTCGCATACCCATTCATACAGATGGTCGGCGCGAACCGGCCACCGCTCTATGCCGCCTCCGGGCCAGCACCCACGCAGTCAGCTGGTGCCATCGGGCCGCCACTACCCACAGCTGGCCGGCAAAATCCAGCGCTGCTACACTGCGTGCTTAGTTCGCTTCCGCGGTACGGCAACGGAGCTTGTTGGTAGTGCCAACGGGCCGCCACTGCACCTTGTGCCCCGGTCGCTTCCGCAGTCCCGGGCGGCACGCAGCTGGTCGGCGCCATTGGGCCGCCGCTGCACGCCGTGCCTCGGTTGCTTCGCAGCCCGGGCACGCAGTTGATCTGCGCCATCGGGCCGCCTCTGCACAATGTGCCCCGGTCGCTTTGACAGCCGGGCACGCAGTTGGTCGGCGCTAGCATCGGGACGCCGCTGCACACCTTGCCCCGGTTGCTTTTGCAGCCCGGGCACGCAGTTGGTCGGCGCCATCGGGCCGCCACTGCACACCGTGCCCCGGTTGCTTTTGCAGCCCGGGCACGCAGTTGGTCGGCGCTAGCATCGGGACGCCGCTGCACACCTTGCCCCGGTTCCTTTTGCAGCCCGGGCATGCAGTTGGTCGGCGCCATCGGGCCGCCGCTGTACCATGTGCCCGGCCGCTTCCGCGGCCCGAGCACGCAGCTGGTGGGCGCCAACGGGCCGCCGCTGCACTACCTTGTGCCCCGGTCGCTTTCGCAGCCCCGGGCACGCAGTAGTTGGCCGGCGCCAAAAAAACGGGCCGCCGCTGCACACGATGCCGTGGTCGCTTCTGCGGCCCAGGCACGCAGCCGGTCGGCGCCACCAGGCCTCCATTGCAACATGTGTCCCGGTCGCTTCCGCGGCCCGGGGACGCAGCTGGCCGCCGGCGCCATCGGGCCGCTGTAGCACCCCCACTGTGCCTCTGTTGCTTTCGCAGCCCGGGCACGCAACTAGTCGGCGCCAACGGGCCGCCATTGCACCCTGCGCCCCGGTCGCTTCCGCGGTCCGGCCATGCAGCTCGTCGACGACATGGGCCGCCGCTGCACCTTGTGCCCCGGTCGCCTCCGCGGCCCGGGCACGCAGTTGGTCGGCGCCATCGGGCCGCCATTGCACCCTGCGCCCTGGTCGCTTCCGCGGTCCGGCCACGCAGCTGGTCGGCGCCATCGGACCGTCGTTGGACATTGTGCTCCGGTCGCTTTCGAAGCTCAGGCACGGAGCTGGACGGCGATGTCGGGCCATCGCAGCACGCTTGGCTTGTCGGGCTGCCGCCCTTGCTACAGTCCCACCCCGCGCGGAGTTGGCTACATACTACATCGTCCGCTTCCCCCCGCCCGGCGCCGACCCTTCGCATGCCCCGCCGCGTGCAACGGTAGCTAGCCGTTTTCTCGGGGGCGGTCGCTGCTCTCCCGCCCGGGCGCCGCCGTGCAGCTGGCGCCAAAGATCTGTTTCGGCAATGTGCCTGCGCCCCCTCCCTCCCTTGAAATGTTTATCACTAGTAGTTGGGGTTTCCTCTTCCCTTGTCTACTTAGCAGGCGCGGTTCGGCACCCATACGGTGCTATACTACGTCCGGTGCTTGTGTGCCCGTACCCCCCGAGGAGCTGCATCGAGCCAGCAGCCCCTCGGCCATTAGGAGCTGCATCGAGCCAGCAGCCCCTCGGCAATTTCATCCTCCGACAGAAGTTGCTGCCGTACGCTCGTACGGCACCAGTCGCGCGCGGTTCCCGACGCAGCCATCCCGGGTAGCGCTGCTCCTGCATGCTGCTTCGCGGTGTGCTTGAAAGTACTAGGGCGCTTGTTTGTTTCCCATCTTTGTCGCGGCGCATCTACCATGGGGTCGTGCCGCGACAGCCACGCCCACCCTCCCCTCACTTTGTGCATTCTCGCGCAGGTCTGCCTCTTATGCTTTTTGGCCCCTCCAAAAACATTGTAAAAACACCAACGCATCTGTTCGGCAATGTGCCTGCGCCCCCTCCCTTTCTTGAAATCTCATTTCGGGTGCACGGTACGTCAGTTATATCTGCAGCAGGGTCGGATAATTATCATCAAATTATGATGGGTACAAATCCTTAATTAAGACTATTCTCCCATGTTGGCGGACAGATATTACTTCATCCTTCGTCAATTGTGAGACTACTCGCTGCAGCGTCCCTCACCTGGCTGGCGTGGCGCGGGCGGTGGGGGGCCCTGCCCGGAGCAACGGGCTTTCACAGCGCACATGTCGAAAGTGCGCTTTGTAAACGGTTCCTATCGTGGTGTGTGCCACGACCAGCTTCTAGCGAACGATGGAGGCGCCGCGTCGGAGCCGCCGCCACGCTGGGGCGCCCAAGGTGACCATTGTGGCGGTATGGGTGGGGCTTCCTGGCTCAGGCAAGTCCCCCCCCCCCCCCCCCCGCGCCGTCTCAACACCTACCCTGTAACGAGCTCCCTCATCGCGCCGCGCTGATATATATGCTGTGACCGACGGTATCGTTGCAGGCGCGTGCGTCCTACAGGCCGGCGGGGGTTATTCACGGACCTGGGCTCGCGGCTCGCGAGAGCTGAAGTGATTTTTCTCAGCAGCCACGAGCTTTTTGGAATCGGCTGGGCCGGACTTGGCCAGCATCTGGCCGACCTGAATATCTCGCCCACCCGCCCGTGGCTGCTTCTCAGTGACAAGCTGATGCAGCTAGGCGAGCCACTCGGCCTGCGCGCTGCCAGCGACAGCCTGCGCGCGTCGGGCTGTCGCACAGTGGCCCTGGTGCCGGGGCTTGGCGAGTGGGGCTGCGCTGGGGAGGTTCGGCGGCTCGCGCCTGGCGACGTCCTACCGCCGTGCCTGGCGCTACCGCCCTCCGATGATGTCGCGACCGCACTTGTACTGCTCCTGAACTCGGTCTTCGATAACCGCTCCGCCTGCCGGAGTGGCCCTACGACTCGCATCCCGTACGCGGCCCGCCCAAGTCAGGCTGAAGGACTCGCGGGAGCCCCGCCATCCGCACCGCCACCTTGCCTGTCTGCACATGTGTCGACGGTTGACACCCCGGGCGGTCGACCGATCGCCACGCAGGACCGCCCTGCGGCTTCTGCTGGGGCTCGCGCACCGGGTCCTGCATCGCCACCCCAACTATGCTCAGGAGCTGGCAGATGCCTTCGACTACGTGATACCGATCCCTTTGACGGCCGCTGACGCGCCCGCTGCCCCGCAGCAGCTGCTTGTAGCAGTAAGGGAGGGGCTGGATATCTACGATCCGACGGCGCCCGGTGGGGTCGGCGGTCTCACGGAGGATTGGGAACGCAGTTTGCGGGCGTCGCTCATGGACCACGCTGCGGAGCTGCGAGCGCTGCAGGTGATGCGTGATTGCGTGCGGCGCTCGTCGCGCGAGCGTTCATGGGCGCATGGTTTCGGAAAACCCAACAGTACCGGCAGCAGCGTCTGGCGACTACACTGTACTGGCGCGGCTGGGGCAAAGCAAGATGATGTCGGCGGTATATTGATGATTTAGATCAGGACCTAATCCTTACATGGTTTCGGAGAATTAATCGGACCGGGGGATTCGTGTGGTTTCTTTTTTCGCCCCCGGGACAGGACTGGCACCAGTGACAGGACTGGCACCAGTATGCAGCGTCTCTACGACTCACGGCCGTTTGGGCAGCAATCCAGTTACGGAAAGCCCTGGGTGGGCGACGCTCCGTTACGGTCATGAAGCAAATTGCCGAAGCATTCTGCAAGACTAATTGAAGGGCAATTACCGTGGTGTCTGAACACCACTACTGGTACCTGGTAGTCGCTACTGATGTTGCAGCCCCTATCATGGTTTCGGAGCACATGAAATCACCGCAATTGAACGAAAACGCGGTGCGCGTGCATGCCCCTTACATATATTGCTGATATAGTAATAAATGTGTCTGGGACAGTAGTTATATGACCCATCTATCAGTAATATGCGCATAAATCGTATTTGGGATTTAGCGCCTTGTATAGCAGTGGCACGCTATCCTCATCTCATCTGCATATTGATGATATCTCCTGCACACATACCATTATTGTTACATCAATGCAGCATGTTGTTTATTTTGAGTGTCATCACTATGCAAAAGGCTTCTCGCTAACTACTGCAGCAACTACCTGCTGCTGATGCACTTCGTGGGTGTTACACAAATGTACACAGTCACTTGTCACGCACGCGCATGTGCTGATGTGCCCCAGTGGGCGACAATTCCAACCAAAGAGCATTGTTTACACTCGTACTGGTCTTGTGCTTCTGTATAGGTCGAACGTGGGGCTGTGGCTGCAGGCCTGGAAGCAGAGCTGCGTCGCATCCTCTGCGCTGAAGCTACTGCCAGTAGTCTTGAGGGCCCGCAGGCGCAGCTACCTACCAATATTCACATAGCAGGTGCGCAGTCTCCCCTTGCTCTACCCCCCCCCCCCCCCCCAGCGTGTCTTGAGCAGCCCCACATTCCATGTTCTAAGCGAAATACTTGGGCGTTGTAGCCAACTTACAGTGCGTCATCAGGCGCTAACTTGCCATTGATAATTATACCTGGCGGCCAGCAGTGTGCCAGAATATTTGTGTAATGTATCTACGCCAGGAATTGTGGATGTGCGCTGAGCAGCACTGCCTTTTTGAAGAGATCATTAGGCAGTGCTTCGGTAACCGCACAGGGGGTCGCTTACAGGGGTGTGCAGGAGATGTCCTGCCACTGAGTAACAGCGGGGTCTGTGAAGGTGCCAATGTACTCCCTGGACGGTCTGGTCTTGATCTTCTCTTGCCCCATCTTTCATCTCCGCATAAAACCAGTGTGGCCCTGGCCCACAGGTCACGACCAAACATGTTAAGACTACATGCGTGGATGTTTTTGGGCCGGTAGGCAACCCACAAAGCTAGCTGCCGATTTATCTGGTTCTGCCTGAAGACACCGTGTTTGGGGCGCAGGGTTGGAACCGGACGCTGTGCTTGCTGCCGCCGCTACCCAGGCTCGCCGAGCAGGCCTACAAGACGCCTGGAATGACGGAATGTCGAAACTCTGTGGCGGCAGCGACCTAGCGAACTTGCGCGTGCAGGTGTGGAGCCGCCTAGATGCTCCTGTGGGGGAGAGCCTGCTCGGCCTGCTGGGCAGGCGGGTGAGCTTCACGCTGGGCGCTCTGCATGTGGGAGACGACGCGCTTGCAGTAGCTGTGAGCCTGCCCGGGGTGCCACTGCCCCCTGGCGTCCGCCCCTTCATCTGCTTTGGGACTGCACATAGCGTACTGCCAATGGACTGTGCCGCACTGCTGTCGCGCGATGTAGATACTGTGGAGGGTGAAGCAAAAAGGGGGCAGGCCTATGGCCAGCAGCTAAGTGGATATCTGACGGCAATTTACAGGCCGCAGTAACTCTGCTGCTGGTGTCTGCCCTTGTTATGGCTCTAGCATATATACGGCATGTACAAGAGAGATGTAAAGCTGTAAAATATGGCTAAGAGCCCTGCAGCGTTCTCATCACAGTCAGCCCGATTCAACTTGATGCATGATATGAGTAGGCATTGCACGTTGAACGTGCACTGGATTGTTGTGCTCAAAGTTCAGTTCACCTGAATATTGACCTGTTTCAACTGGGGGAGATTGTATGTGAGGATGATAGAGGGATGCTCCCAGTGCCTCTGAGGACAACCGTTCAATGACAGCCGCGGAACCCACGTAAAAGGAATTGCTGGCTGCAGCTTGCCAGCATTAAGAAGCACACATATATTACTTATGCGGTGACGCAGCTATGTAGCTAGAAGCCATGCATATGAGATCCAGCGATGTGCGAATTCTACTCACAACAATAAGCAACGCCTGGGGATCAGTGTGATATATAAAACCACAAGTTGGCAGGCCTTGTCGACCTTGATTATTCTTACACGCAATAATACGCCGACTTAAGAGACAATGTACCATTATTGGAACGCTATATACAGCAGCCTGAAATTCAGAAACAACTCTATCGCTGACCACTGGAAGGACGACCACCTGCACGTGCAAGTAAATGACGCGCTTCGTGAATATTGATTTATGAGCAGCAACAAGTTACGACTACAATCACCAGAGGGCCACCACTGTGGCGCTTATTAAAGCGTCACAACATGAACGGCACTAATGCACATGCGGTATGATGATTTTGGCAAAATGGCATATATATCTCATGACAGATTCGGTACTGATTATTCTGTGACGCAGCGCGGAAGTAGACCCCAGACTGGCTACTATCAATGAGAGCGCAATCAGCAGAGAAGGAGCGACCAGGGAGCTTTCGCCACCTGCTGACATTAATGCACTTGCTCGTCAGCATTGCATAGCACCCACGGTGTGACGTGCTGCGGTCCATGGGGCAGCAGGACACGTATAGCATGCATAGAGCTAAAGCTAGATGGACGAAATATACTCTGCCCGAATAGCAAAAAGTAATAATAACCCAGCCTGCCCAGGATCACTGTCAGACAGGAATCAAGGCTGGAATAACACCAGGATTATCATATGTTATACTTATATAATTGCCGTGTTCTGCGAGAAGTATCTTCACCTCATAATCGGTGCCGGGCTGCGCCGCCATTGTGTCATCAATTTTATCATGTACGAGTGTATTAAGTAGCAGGCAGGGACTAATAATCATTTATTCATTATTATACGTAGTAGACAGCGCATTTTACTATAATTACATCAGTTCGGTGTAATATCAGTTCGTCATCCCACTGTGGATTATAATACAACATATCCTTCGTGGCTGGCTTGAAACAATTATGTTATTTAGTTTACCCCTTGGGTTGGGCCCGCCACTGGCAATCCCGCCCCTTGATTGATAAATACGGGTATCTCGTCACTTGACCACTGTTAGCAGAAAATACCACTGCAGTTTCCCAGGGCCTGCTTGTCCCATTTCAATCGAAGCACGCGTCTTTACTCGCAATTGTTTGGATGACGTGATGACCTAAGTCAATCGGCCACACTATTTGAGTAGTCGCTATACACGTCGCCGGCAAAAAGGCTATAGCGCCCACATGTTTATTGTTCCAAGACTTTCTGGAGCTACTCAAGTCCGAATGGACACTCAACTTGTCTCCGATCCGCTGCCCCCCTCCCTCCCCTCCCAACGGGCGCTGGCCTTTCGAGTGCCCTCGCTGATAATGACGAATCCCGACGACGCACAGTTTTTGAAGAGGCTCCCGCCAAAGCCGACACATTGAGGCGCGCGACAACTTTTCGCAGTCAGTAGGCACGTGGAAGGTGACCTTGCAGCGCCTAAGGGACTGACTAGCCAGACGTCACAAATAGTGGCAATCAAGGCCATTCTCCTCTATACGAGTCTACGAGTAGTACAATCATAAATGATTGCCGACTTTGCACGCAAAGAGTCCGTGGCTCACAAATGAACCGTCGTATTCAACTGGGAGGGTATGTTGCCGGTCTCACACGGTACCACCCTCTACGATTATCACTGCGGAGGCCAGCTAGCCTCCGAACCAGTGGCGATAAGCTCGCCAGTTGTTTACTATGGTAATTGGCTTAAATCAAAGTAGACGATCTGATGTAGACAGGACGGGGGGGGGGGGGGGGGGGGGGGGGACAGAGAGAGAGAGAGAGAGAGAGAGAGAGAGAGAGAGAGAGCAACAAAATCTGGAAAAATCCTGGATGCATATTATATATATCGAGACCCCACCTCCATAGGTACCGACACACGATCACGACATCGAAGCCATATGGCTGATTTTCTCTGCACGTAAATTTTAGGTACATCAAACTATGCACCGTCTTGGCACCACTGCCATCCACGTTGGAATGCAGGAGGCATTGCCATATTCGTGTACTCACTCACACATTTGCCACATTTACTTTCAATGTTCGCTCTGGGTAGACTATGCTGCGGTTCTGGCTCCAACGCATGTTCCGAACTACCGTATTTCCCGTCTAGCTAATAACACCTCAGCCAGCGTAGGCGGCCTTGAGCCCAGAGGTCCTGCTCAACGACGAGCTGTGTACCCAACTGGGAGGCGACGATGTGCCTATAAAACCATATTCGCCTCTATGTAAGATTAATCCCCCCCCCCCCCCCCCCCCCCCCCCCCCCCCCCACCCAAAAAGCAATTAACTCTTCATTTTTTTCGCGCGCTGCCGTGCGCTGTCTGGTGCCCCAGCTGAGATCCACCATCATGGTGGCACTGATGCGGACAAGCTAGAGATTGCCAAAGCGCACGTGGCGGCCTTTCCCATGCCGATGCATGTCTTGGTAATGCAGGTTTCTAGAGCCGACTTGCGCCCGCAGGGGCAGGGCCGCCTTCACATGGGCGCCTTTTTCCTGGGTGGGCTGCACCACGACCTGGACGCCCACGATCGAGAGCTGTTGTGCGCCGTCGCCAGTCCCGCGGCCTCCGCACTGTTTGGCACCGGCGGGCGCGCTACCAAGGTACTCCAGCTGCTGGCAGCATAGTTTGAGAAGGAGCGGATGGACGCCCCACCTACACGTCAATGAACGCCCAGCGCAAGCTTGGGGAGCTACTGGGTGTTGCGGAGACAATTCGGGTGAGTGTGGCCATCAGAGGGCTGCATGCTGTGGGCTGCGGCCGGCCCTATGCGAGTTCATGCAACCGGGCTGTAAAACAGCTGACCTGTGTAGTTTGAAGACTGGCAGAAATAAAGCTGTAACAATATCAAATTTCGAAATTGGGTGGGTAGTTGGTGTTGGAGTTGTTGGTATCGCCGGGCTTTCGCACTCGTGGGACGGTGCCAAGGTGTACTCACGCCAGCACACATTACGAAATACAGAGGTCAGATCTTCTGATACATATTGTTCCGCCGGCGGACCGCTGCAGCCAGCGCGGCGGGGCCATCAGCGCCGCCACGTGCGGGATATTTTCAACGATTGCAGCAGGTGGAGCAAAGAGACGCATAACGACGGTAACGTTGCGCGGTGCCGGTAGATTACCAACGTGAAGGAAAATCTACGACTATGGGGCGAGTATGACATTACTGATCCCCGTACTGCCAATTGGCGGCAGGCGCTCGTGCGGGCGGGGTGGAAGGAAGAGGCGGGGCTTGGACACGAAAGAGGTCGACCTTAGCTTGAGCTGTGGTTACAGTCACCATGTGTTTCCCATAGAGATTACAGATAGCAGGCTCTCAGAAAAGTTCAGTCTGAGGAGTGGAGAGCGGCACACTCGCGCGTTGCAACCATTTTCATTTTTAATTTCCCCCAATGCCGGTGTTTAGCGCTAACCCTTTCTCTCCACGCACATATGGTACGGCACACCACGGCGTCTCATTGGCGCACGGCTTCGGGTTTCATTTTTTGTTCTATACCGCGAGCATAACGTCGTTAGCAGATGTTTGAACATGTTAACGTAGTACTTCTGTCTAGTACTCGACCATGACATCCCCTGTTCCACAATTTGTGGGGAAATCAAGCATGGTTGTGCCAGCGCTGCGCGCAAAATCAAAGGCGATTCAGAACATTGCATTGCGACTCTGCGGGACATTGCAACCCCTCGATGGTTTCAATTGCTCAGTGTACCGTATGGCTGTGGTTACCCTGCAATGACCAACCATTCACGCAGAGTCCCGCCCCATCGACCAATGCCGCAGGGGGCTGGCTGCCGAGGTGTCATGCAGCTGTGCGAGGACATGAAGCACCCCGCTATTGATACCACTGCCGACTTGGCTTCCCCAGTGTTCCTATCCAAAGCCTACCCGCGCCCTGGGTCTGCGCATAACCTAGCGGGCAACATCACCCGGGCCATCAGCGCCCTCCAAAGCTGGGCCAGCCACGCACCTTCAGCGGCGGTTTTCTGATAAGCAAGGAGGAATGGATACATGCGAGCCGTAGAGAGGCAAATAGCGCCTCAAAGGCCACACCCTTCAGCTGGCCGCACAATGGCATAGCCGCCGCTCCCCTCGTCTGAGCGCATACTACGACGACTTCCACAATTTGATAATCCTCCCGAATCCCTCCCTGGCGGACACACCAGCTCCCAGAAAGATGCGCTGTTATTCTACTACGTATATACATACGTGTATATAATGTAATAATCGCTTATCGAAATATAATGGCCCCAAGAACGTCTATAACAGTATTAGACAGTTCCGATGATGTCACGCCAGCCCCTCGCTCTGCGAGAATTGGCCATCACGCGCCAAGCAATACGAAGGATACGCTGCCCTCCTTTCCCTGGCTCATCAGTGCAACTCCGCCTCAAGCTTCAACCTGCGCTGCTTCCAGGCCGGCAGCGCCGCAAACTCCGCAGGCGATCTGCCCTGGAGCGCATCCCGGAAGTCCGCCTCCGATAGGTGCTGCTCGCGCTGCGCCGGGTCCTGTGGGCAGCGGGGGTGCCAGTAGCAGGCGGGACAGAGCAGCACTCTGAGTGGCGCTCTGGTTGGCGAGTTGGGGAATGGGAGGGAGGAGGGGAAGCGGATTCGGGACATCAGGGAGAGCTTCCGACATGGAGCATGCTCTGACTGGCTATAAATTCCCCCGGCAGATATAATGCGCACCACATCCGATGGCCAGGCCATGCCTGCCTTCAACAGCAGGTAGGGGTACGCAGGTCCGCCGCTCACAGATGTGCCTGCTGCACCATGGTGCGACGGGTGATGTCAGATGGCACAGGTACATCTAGCTCCAACGGCAGGCAGGCACGCTGTTCGCCCCCCCCCCCCCCCCCCCCCCCTCCTCCTCCTCCGCCTGTCCCTCCAGAGTGAGGCTCACCTTCAGCCTGACTGGACCTCTCCACTACACTTTCAGCGCAAAGCTGTGGCTCCAGCACCCGGCCCTGTGACTTCAGCAGTGCCTTCTTTCGCTTCCAGGCTACGCTCTCCTCCTTCTCATGCAGGAGCTGGGCCACCCTGGGGGCAGTTGCGGCGCCAATGAACGCCACCTCCTCCAAGCCGCGCGCACCCCGCCAAGTTACCCTGCACCAGCAGTAGCAATAGGCTGGTGTACCGTGCACTGCCGAGCACGTCCTCCAGCACCTCCCTGCCCTCTCGCTCCAGCATGACCGCAAAGGTGTTCTGCGTTGGACCATACACGCCGCTCAGGCACAGCTGAGAACAGAAGTGGAGAGGATAGGACTGATACATGCCGAGTACAGGCGGCGGATGGCGTACGGACAGGGGGATGTTCATTGTATCAAATATTTATTCGTGGGTGACAAGGTTGAGATAGGAGGAGTGAAAGACAATGACGGAAAGGAAGGGAGCAGAAAAATAACAAATTGGGTCACACTCCGGTGGAACCTGGGGGATGGGACCATGCGGGGCAGCGGAGAGTTGGGGCATGGGCGGAGCAAGACATGGGTGGCTCGGCTTGTCGTGTTGACGCACCTCCAGGAAGCGTAAGCACTCTCGTTCGATGTTTGGGGCGTCCGGAAAGGATACCTACCGCAGGAGCAGGGTTGACGCCACTCAGCTAAAGCAGTCATCATCCAAGGCTCAGCGCCGCTGCCCTTCAACTCTATGCCGAGAGCGGGTTGAGGGCACCAAACAAGGTACGAGTACCGACACTGCGCCCTGCCCGCAATCCTGCAGGGGGCTCACCTGCCGGGAAAAGCCCAGGAGTGGTAGGGCGGTTGTCACGTTTAGGTGGCGCCGAACGGCACGCAGGCACAGCGCGCACAGGCTGGGCGGCGCGTCTTGGCGGCGCGTCACGGAAACCTCGACTGGCTGCGCCATCTGCGGTCGTTGCGACACGATGCGCGGGATCGCAAGCGGTCGAATGAGTGCTGCACCCCGTTTGGGGGGCGCGTTCTGGGAGTGCCGGCGCCAATATTGAAGGGGGCGAGGGTGGGTGCAACCCGTCCTGGTCGGCGGTGGGGACAAACGCTGCGGCGACAGCGAGCAGCGCACGCCCGTCAGCGACGCACAGTCGCGATCCCCGACTGCATCGCGTCGTGGAACGCCTGCGGTGCTCACCTTCGTTAGCCAGCGACTGACGTGCCGACTGCTGAACGCTTTCGTGCTGGGCCAAGCGCATGCCTCGCGGATCCCCCATCTACGGGAACATTCAGCCACCACACAAACTGTCCGCCGCTGTCCATTCGTCGTCGTCAGCATGTATCAGAAAATAGGCCATTAACAAATCCACCTATCATCGAAAAAGGGCACAACCTACGGTATTATCAGACCCCATTTGTTTTTTGGGCAGTAGGATTTAAATGGTAGCTGATGTCTGATATCGCGTCATGCTCGACATCCAGCAGCCCTTCTACGATATAATAATGAACCTTATTAATATGATTTAATATTATATTCCTTATCTCATACACACTTTATGTGGTGTATGTGTACTGAGGTACTGATACTATAGAGATTACCTAGGATATAAAAATGCGGATGAATTTTCCTGTATCGGTCAAATTATGACCGTAGCCTAATTGACCCACGCTGAATATATATAATTACATGAGCTAGCAGCAGCAGGCGATATCGGAAATCACCAAAATAAAAGGCAATCAGAAATAAAAGGCACGCTGAATATATCCATATTAGCGACTGTACTGTATTTTTAAATGAAAACAGGCCATCACTGGATCCTCGGGTCATTAGCGACCGGTTCGCGTATACCCGCCCGTACCGCCGCCTGCCAACTCATCATAGCGTGATGAGCCAGCGCAACGCCGGTCAGACTCGTCGCTACCTCGTACGGGTACTCGCGGTCGTCGTCAAGCAGTCGTCGCGTTCGTTTGTTCGTGTCGCCAGTCACGCGAGGCCTGTGCATGTTTGCGGCCGTCAAATGCCGAACTGACAAACTCCTCGCAGCCGCGGTAGAGGGCAGCAGTTGGCCAACGCCTCCCCGGCAGCTCACAGCTGTCCCTCCACGTCCAGCCGTGCGCCTACGTACACGGGTTGTGCGGTAGCACTGCGGGCGCAGACGCAGCCCCCTTTCGTGTGGAGTCGGCCAGCGTAAGCCGTCACTATCGCTATCGAACCGGACGACGCGTGGAAGGCGCGCTGCCCGGCGGAGCGAGTCGGCCGCGGCAGAGTAGCTCCGTCTCTGGGGGCGGCGCACGCACCGAGCAGGTGCGCGAAGGTGGGGGCTGCCGGAGGCCCGGTGGGCCGCGATGGTGCTGCTGCTGCCGCTGAACGTGACGACGACGCGGGAGGGATGGCTCCGCCTGTCGGGCTACTTCTCCGTGATGGCCATCCTGCTGGTGACCGCCACCCTCAGCATCCTCTACGAGGTATGGCCACCACGTGCCCCCTGAGCGACTGGACGCCGTGTTGTACAGGCTGACGAACAGGAACAGGGTGAAGGAGGCTTGAGCTCACTAAATCTCCCGCCCTCCTCCCCCTTCTTACGTTTGGCAGACCACCTTCCTCACCGTGGTGGACCGTGACTTTCGGGATATGCTGTGGGACTACCGCACCACGCAGACAGGGATAGCGTGAGCGCCTCGCCTTGCTCTGCCATGCTCCGCAGCAGGGCGGCGCCGTCACGTGACCTCGGCGGCTCGAGCACCTGAATCCCCCCCCCCTCGGGTGTACCTTCCCACCGTCGTCTCACTGTTGCATGCACATACGCCGGCAGGCGCTACCACCGCATGCTGGGCACCGCGTACTGGCCCACGTACCTGGCGCGCGTGGACGACTGGGAAGTAGACCTGCTGCGCCCCTCGGAGGACATCCCGACCATTGTCATCTACACCGGCAGCACCGCCGCGTGCACCCGCAGCATCGGCAGCGTCAGCAACAACCTCTGCGCGCAGGTACGAAGCCTGCATGCCCCCCTCCCCTTCCCACCGGGCTCCCCCCTCCGCTTCCCACCATGCATGCGGATGTCCCAACATGTACCATGCCTGCCCCTGGGTCACGAGCCCCCCCCCCCCTCCCCCCCCTCCCACTCCCTCGGCCCCTTGAACCGTTTCTCTATAGCGTTTGAATGTCCATCTCCATCGCCATCTCCGTCTCCTACCTCACACGTCTCGCCGCGCGTGGCGGGACCCCGGCGCAGATGGAGGAGGCTGTGGATCTAGCGGTCAGCGCGCACCCAGGGCGGCTGCGCGTGGTGCGGGAGCCCAGCGGCAGCGTCAGCCCGGTGCCGCAGCTCGAGGTGTTCTTCCTCGGGGTGCAGCAGCCCGAGGCGCTCATCTCCCCCAACAGGTGCCCCCCTCCCCCCCCCCCCTCCTCCTCCTCTCGCCTTCCAGCCCCTTCCCGGCGCCGCTGTCTCCTGGGGAAAGCGGGGTCCTGGCTGACCCGCGGCGCCTCCCTGGGGCTGCCTGGCGCGCAGGGTGAGCATAGAGGAGGTGGATGCGTTCGTGGCGGGCGTGATCGACACCTACGTGGACCCGCAGTACAAGCCCCCGCGAGTGGGGTGAGCCACCTGCCCTGCTGCATGTATTGAATTACCGCTGTAGTGGTATATACATAATACAATGTATTTCTTCATACTGCAAGTCGGTTTTTTTGCGATGTTTGTGGTCCATTATCCTAAACCCTAAAGCCAAACCCTAAAGCCTCAGGGTCCAGCCCATGGCGCCGCGGCCGCGTGTTCGCGGCCCCCGGGTGGTGGGACCTGACCGCTGCCTGCGCGCCGCAGGTCGTCCTACGTTGCGCTGTACAACTCGGTTCAGGTGGCCGGCCGCAACGTGCCGCTCTCCCTCATGGCCAACAGCACGCAGGACAAGATGCGCTTCCTGTGGCCCTGGGAGCTGTGGCCCTGGCCGCGCCCCTGCACCAACACCAGCTACGCGGAGAACAGCCTCCTGGGTGCGCCCGCAACGCCCCCCCTTCCCGCGTGTCTGGACCAAGCGGGGGACCCAAACACGGGACGATTCCCTCCGAGGCCGCGATACCTCGGTGTTGCGCTTGGGCCCGGTGTGCTCATAGGCACGACATGCATGCGCGCTGCTCGCAAGGTCACCTGCAAGGACGCCGTCCTTCAGGCAGTATGTGCTCAGCTGTCATCACGTCGCTGTCGCTTTGGATGTATGGGCACCCCTCCCGACATCCCTCATTCTGCTCACCCCGCTCACCGCAGCATCAGCTAATCATCTGGCTGATGTCATCCTCAACTTTCGTACTTCCAGCTCAGCCCACCGAAGGGTACCGTCCTTGGCCCTATACAGCCCACAACGCTCCGAATCTGAGCTTATAATCCAGGCGCAATCACACTGCCCCCCCCCCCCCCCCCCCCCCCACCACCACCCCCGCCGCTCCCCCTCTCCCCCTTTCTTCCCTGATGCCTTGCACGCCTTGCTTAATATGTGTGTGTATGTGTGTGTGTGTGTTGGGGGGGGGGGGGGGGGGGGGGATGGGGTTATCGGTGTTGGGTGGCGTGTGTGTCTGTGTCCGTGAGATGGGAGGGGGGGGGGGGGGGGGGGGCAGACCTCCGCAGCAGGCCTTTCCGAGCCTGACACTCACTTCGTTTCGCTTTTGCACAATACATTCCACATCCTGGACTCGTATCACGGGGCTTGGTGGAGGCTTGAGTGATGTTTCGACAGCCAATGGACTCGGCGCCAGACCTGACACACATGCGCTGCATGCGAGCGGGGGTAGCCCCCATCCGCTGGCGAGTGAGAGTGCCAGAGGCCGTCATCCCGGTGCCGTCCCCGTTGCGTGGCTGCAGGTGAGATGACGCTGCGGGCGCCCGCGCTGCGGCTGAGCAACGACGCGCTGCTGGTGCCGCGCATACAGTCGACCTTCCTGCGCTCGCACAGCGCCGGCGCAGACTGGTACTCGGTGGAACCGCGGGACAACGGCACCGTGGCGATCGGCGTGCTGGAGAAGCTGGTGGTGCGGCGCGCCCCTCTCCCCTCCTGCGCTGTTGCGGCCCTTCCCCCCGCCCAATCCCATCTTTAGCCTGTCTTCATGGGCACTTACACCCCTTCCCCCCCTCGTGTCCCGTCCCCAGTTGCGCTACGCGATGGTGCCGCAGCAGGGGGAGTGCTGCGCGTGGACGCTGCGCGAGGCTGTCGGGGAGTACAGCCAGCCGTACGTCGTGCCGCTGCAGGAGGCGCCCGCGGCGCTGGGGAGCATGAACATTGAGGTGCGCCGCATGGCACCTCCGTCCCCTGTCGCCCCACTGCCCCCAAGACCCACCCCAGCATGTGGCCCAGCCAACACGCATCACCACCGTGTGCTGGATTAACCTCCCCCACTCAGAAGGCATTTCCATGTCATGTTGACCCCCCCCCCCCCTCCCCCGGGCGTACCTCCCTCTGGCCCGACCCGCGGCGCAGCTCGAAGTGGAGCTGCGTGACACGGCGCAGCCGGTGCCACCCGAGTTCCCGCGCAACAAGGGCCCCGCGCTCATTTACTGTGGCATCATCCTGGGCGGCATCTCCTTCATTCTGCTCGGCCTCACGCCCATCCTCATGTTCCTCGTATACGTGCGCCCCCTCCCCCACCATCCTTCATCGTTGTCCACCTTCCGTTGTCCATCGTCGCCTCATCTGTCTCTAGTCCGGCGACCTCCACCTCACTGAACCCCCCCCCACCCCCCACCCTCTCAACGTGCAGCACCACGTCTTGGTCAACAGCGACCTGCCGCCACCGTTCTACATGTACTCTCGCAAGTACCGCGGGTGGTAGTGCCGCCTACTTGTCGCCGTACCTTGCGCCGCCCCGCCTCGCGTGCACACCAGTGCGCGTTGTGGAGGTGGTGGCGAGGACATGGGGCGAAAGGGATGGGGGCATTGGGCCCTCACCCCCCGCCGCAGCTGGCACGCTCTGGCATGCCGTGAAAACGACTCCTCAAGTGGCGAAGAATGACATGTCAACACATTGTAATTCAATAATACTCAATATCGCCCCTGCCAGCGCCACCGCAATCGCCGATTCGGCACTGTGCCGGTGGCCCGGCCTCGGCCTTGGCCGACGCTCGTCGTGCAATCCTTTCGTACTCGAGCACTGGCACCTTGGAAGGCCACCAGGGGATTCACCCCTTGACGCCCCGCGTCGCTTTTGTCTATGCATAGTTCCCTCTTCAAAATCTAGGTCATCCCTTCGTTGTAGAGCCTCTTGTTCGCATGCAGAGCGCCGCGCCGCTAAACCTTGCTATCGCCCTGCAGTAACGGCCATCGCGACATTGGCCAGGCCCAGTCAGGCGAGCGCTCAACACCAGCCTCCCGTCCCCCTTTGCCTTGTTAAGCGCATGCGGGCAGCGAGCGAGCTGGAGGTTTGCAGGACTGCGGGTCGCGCGGCGCCCACCCTGTCCGCAGCGCCGTCGCCAGCAACCTCCGCCATCTGCGCGGTGGGGTAACGCTCCTGTGGGTCCATGTCACCCAGCCGGCGGCAGACGGGCAGCCCCAGCACCACGCCGCGCCGCTCGTGCCGTAGCTTCTCCAGGTAGGACCACTTGATCCACGTGAAGTAACCTGAGGGGGCCAGAAGGGGGAGGGAGGAGGGGGGGCTCAGTTGGGTGGGTGGGTCCATGTCACTTCACCCATATATATATTCCCTCTCATCATTCCTTGTACGAAGTGGAGTCATACGCATGCCCATGTGGCACCTTAACGCCTGTCGCGAGGAAAGCGCACTTTCTTTTTCCCTTTCTTCAAGAGCAGGACGGCGCGTGAATCACAACCTCACGCAAATGGCTCGGACAGACAATCGCCAACACTTGCCACCCGTGGCAGATGAAGTCTCTCAATATCTCATTAGGGCAACCCCTGCCTAAACACCAAAAATGCATGTCATTGTCATGTACGCCATATAACCTGGCCATCATCGGGTTTCCATGTTCATACCCTATGCGGCCAAGCGACCAGGCGTGGTCTACAGATACGCTGCCGCAAATCAGACACATTCAGTGGTGTCAATGACTGAGAAAGAGACGAGGCAGGGTAGAGTTAGTCCCTGCGGACGGGTGCGTGAGTGTATGTGTGTGTGTGTGTTTTTTTTGGTTGGGGGGGAGGGGGGGGGCACCCATCAACAGCGGCCACACGATGGCATTAACCATGACAAACCAGGCAAAGGAAGCGGCGCCGCTCGGGTTGTCGCCCGAATGGAGCGACAGATCCGCCTGTAGGTCCTCGTTTTGCGAGATGGCGATGCTGCTGAAAGTGACGGCGACTACCATCTGCAACAGGCTGAGGAGAAATCCGACCACCGACCTGCACCGGAATGGCGGGGGCAGCTTAGCTGTTCTCGCTAGATACGATGGAGTAAGGGAAGGGGCGGGGGAGGGGGCTAATCAGGGCAGGGGCTCGCACATCTTGTAGAACCATGTCGTGTAGCGCAGCGTCTGTGCATCGAACGCCTGCACCTTGTCCCTCGAGTGGGTTGCCAGCACGCCTGCCATGCCTAGCGCGAGGATATAAGAATCCAAAAAGAACAACACCACCTGCGTGCCAGTAATGTACGCCTCCGGGTCGCCCATGATCATGTAGGCCAGCGCGCTGATGACCCCTGCAGCGCCGTACACCATCTACGCATATGCGGAGTCAGACATATCTGACGAGCGGCCTTCCCGCCCAGCCAGTTCCTTAAACTCGCAATATTCCGCGCTGGCAGGGCGGCGTCACGGCGTGAGGGTAAGTCCCCATTTTGTCATCCTTCTTATTTGAGTAGGAAGGGGGGGGGGGGGGGGGGGGGGGGTGCACCTCAAGCGAGGAGAGCAGCAGCAGGCCGGTGCGCATGTCCATGCACTGCGGCACGCAGCAGCAGCAGCGGTCGCTGGGGGTGCGCCTGCAGGCGCGGGCCACACACAGACCTCAGGCGACTGACGCGGTAGCAGGCGAACTTCAGGCCCTTGCACGGCCAAGGTGCCCCCCCCCCCCCCCCCCCTCGTTTCCATCAACTCCGTTTCCACGCCAGCGGATCTCTCGGTAGTCTTCGCCGCGGCCTTAATACCACCCCGAGGTGAAAGCGGGGGCTGGGCAGTATACCATGGCGTCCGATGGGTCTCGACCCGTCGTGTTGGGACGTTATTCCCAGGAGATGGGTCGGCACCGGACGGCATGGGGGCTCAGAGGGCGATGCAGTAGAGGATGGTATAGTCCGACTTCAACGGGCTCGCCAGGCCATTGTTTGCCGACCTATGCCAAGTGCCTCCCGAGTATCGAGATGTCGCTCGTCGCCGGACCGCCGCAGGTAAACGCTCGCAGCCGATAGGTACCGGTCGGCTGAGAGTAGAGTAACTTCTGCAGGGAGTTTTTGCCCGTATGGCCCGGCTGGTGGGTGTTCCGTGTACGATCGCCGCAGGAGCGCGTGTCTCTTCCTTGGCACTTCAGGCGGCACTCGCCTGTCTGACGGCTGCTAAACCGGCCCGTCTGGTTAAAAACCAAAACCATAAATCTTACCCGTACCCGTATCAGGCGTCTGACCATGCACACCCGTATTCTCTGGACGCTCTCCCTGTAGTAACCAAAAAGTTATGCACAGCAGCAGCGGAGCGGCGTGCGAGCATATATACTGCTCGCGCCTCGCTCCGCTGATGCTGCTGTGCCATAACCCGACAACCAGGCCAGAGCTACAGGTATATTAAACTACGAGCTATAACTTCGCGACTACCTGTACCTGCTGCGCTAACTACTACTTGTACCTGGATTCCTGCCAGGTGTCCGGATGAATGCAGCAGGTAATCCTAGCTTGGTCGCTAGCTGTCATCGAGGTACCGGACCTTCGAGTTGCATACGACATATTTAGGTGTCTGTCACGGCTAGCCGAGGCTGTAAATATATATGCATTTTTGGGAGCATGTGTGCATATAAACATAGGTAATCCGCATAGGAATCCGCATAGGTAAACCGCACAGGTATAAACATAGGTAGTTAGGGATGAATATGCATATACAGGGTATATATGTATTTTAGGTGCCGGTACCTGTACGGTACACACCGTCAGGGAAACCGTTAAACGGCGTAAACGGCACAGTAAGTTCGCAGCAATCTGATGACGTCATCAGCAGAACCCGCCTGCGAACCGTCGATCGGCACGATCCCACCAAGGGATGTGCAGCAGGACCGCAGGTCAGCACTCACATACTATCAAGTCGTACAAATTCAGTACAATATTTCTTACCTCGTGTATCATCCGCCACCAGATCGTCCCAGCGCGCCGCCGTCACCTACTCGTACGCATTATCGCGTGGTACCACGTGTCCCCATCCGAGCAGTAGGAGCAGCGCAGCGGCGCCCGTGGGAAGACATCCTCCAGGACAACAACCCACGCCGCCAGACTTTTTCCCATAGCAAGGAGGCCATCGCCACTGTATCCACTAGCGACGGTGCACACGGGTATCCTTGAGTGAGAGATACCAACCCCCGTCCATATACTTTCCGATGCCAAGGCCGATGCTTGCGAGGTGCCGCACCGTCGCAGCGCTGCCGGCGGCCAACGCAACGCCATCGGTGGCCCGACGTGCGCCACGACGCCCCCCACTGCCGGCGGCGCTGACCAGCCGGCTGTTAGTGGCTGGCCCCCACCCGCTTGCAACCGGATTCAGGGAATACAGCGGGCGTGGTCTGACCGCCGCCACGATGCGCGCTACTGCTGGTACGCAGGGCCCGCCTGTGTGGCTAGACATGCAGAGCACGCGCCCCGACCCTACAGAGGCATGTTTGCCGCCATCAGTCTGCGTGCAGAAACGGGCCTGCGTGAATTCCGCGGTGTTGAACTTGAGGGCAGTGCAATTGTCTGGCTCGCGAAAGCAGTGTGGCTGGGGGTCTCTGCAGCCGGGTGGTACGCATCTTGACCGCCGGATCATCTCACCTGCTGTACCGCTGGCTGGCAGACGACATCCCACAGGTGGCAGTCGAGGGCGACGTCGTGCGCGTGCGGTACGTGTGCTGCGACGAGACGGGCGAGGTGATGGAAAGGAGCGAGGACGCGGAGCCGGAGGGTATCTCGTTCGAAATCGGTGCTGGCGACATCGTGGGCAATCCCTTCTACCAGGCATCCCCCCCCCCCCCCCCCCCCCCCCCCGGCCTCAAAATTACCAATTGGCCAGAATTGCTCCGACAAAATGTTTGCCGAGCACCCTGCATGCGCAACTGTCGTTGCCTCAGCGGGCTAATGTGGCGACAATACCGCACGCAGGGCTTCGATGCCGCGGTGCGTGGGCTAGCAGTCGGGCAGACGGTGGAACTGGAGGTCAGTGCAGGGGGGCGCCCGCCTGAATGCCAACCTACTTGCTTGACCTGTCATGGACGCAGAATGGTGAATGAGGGTTGCTGAGGGTGCTCGGTGGGTCGCAGGCGAGCGGCGGGGAGTGGTCGGAGGATTTGGTGTTCAAGGTGCCCATCGACCACGAGGAGATGGTCCGCCTGGCTGGCCGGTACAAAAAGTGTGTGCTGCCCCTGCCCTGCGGCATGTGCACTGTTGAGCTGAGCGGAGGATGGCACCGGTGCGGGGGGGGGGGCTCACAGACACACTGTGGTGCGGCTCCCGCAGCCAGGGCGGCCTGAAGGAGGGCGCGATTTTGGAGCTGTCCAATGGCGGCAAGGCACTCATCCTGAAGGTCACCGAGGCGGACGTGATGCTGGACGCCAACAACATGCTGGCGGGCAAGAAGCTACTCTTCACCATCGAGCTCCTCGCGCTGGACAAGTTTGCGGGTAGCAGCGGGTAAAGAAGAGGGGGCAGGTGCTTGAATCACACCCATCGGTGCGCTTTGGTAGGTACTGGTGTGGGATACTATATCCTGCGGGAGCGGGCGCTCTTGCGAAGAGACTGTGGAAGAAGGGACCCCCCCCCCCCCCCCTCTCCGTTTCACATTGGGGGGAAGGTGGGTAGGCTATGGTGCATGATGGCAAGGCAAACTATCTGGTGGCATTGCGCTATGCAAGCAATTGGACCTCTTTCGGCAATACCACACAAACGTGGCGGGGTGATCACGCCAAGCAGGTCTTGCTCCCAAGGCCCCGTGGTGTGTCATCAAGCGGCGGCCTTCGCCTTCCGGGCGGCCAGCAGCTGCTGCATGAGCTGGGTGCCGATGCGCCCGAGCCCGGCCCGGCCCAGCAGCACGCCTCGCAGAACGGCCAGCCGGCCCGCATCGCCGCCGCGCGCCGCCCGCGCCGCCGCCACCTGAGCGCGCGTCGCCGCAGCGTACAATGGCACCGTCGGCTCGCCGCAGCCAACGCGACCGCCCAGCGGCGCCTCCACGCGCAGCAGCGCGTACTCCGCCAGCGCACTCCCCGCCGGCGCGTACAGCGCGGCGCAGCAGCCAAATTCCACATCCAGTGGGCCGGCAAACAGCTGCTGCAGCCCCGCTGCCTGCTGGGCCAGCTCCGCGACGGACAGCGCCCCACACTCCTGTGGTCAGCGCCCCGCTGTCAGCGCACCACCCGCATCACGTTGCGGCACATCAAGCAAATGGCGTGAAAAGCTGCTGGACCCCCCCCCCCCCCCCCACTGGGCTCCCCCAAAAAGGGCGGCCATACATGCTCAGACATCCCATCTGTACGTTTGCACAATATGAAAGTCCTCCGCCGGTCTGCGGGATACAAAAATGCGGCGCGGACCTGCAGCTGCTCGGGCGGCGGCATCGTGTCCAGGGTGGCGGCGATGTTGGCAGCCTCCCGCAGGCCCGAGTGGAACGCGCCGTGCATGGTGGCGGGATACTTGTGCGTGGTGGCCTCACCCGCGAAGAAGACGCGCCCCACGGGCTGCGCCAGGACCTGCGGGGCGCACGTCCCCCACCAGTGAGCCGTATCAGGCCCCATCTCCTTCATGCCCCCCCTCAACCCTCATGACTTCTGGCGAGGGAAGCCGAGCGGAGGTGGGGGGGGGGGGGGGGGGGGGGGGCAAGAGCAGTTACCTGGTAGTCGCGCCCATGGGTGCCCACCGCCATGCTGCTGTAGGACCCGTAGGCCATCGGATCGGAGCCCCAACGGGTGACAGTCGACTGCAGCCCGGAGCAACAGAGGGATGGGGGCACAGCCCGTGCCAGCAGGCCCACATCAGCAGACATCCTCACACTGTCATTGACCCCCCTTCCACGCGCATCTGAGTACACTCTCGCGGTGTTATTTGCGTACATATATGTATGATACATGTACATGTATTGGGTGGTGGGGGTTAAGTATGGGGACGGGGTTGCGGGGCGCACATCTAGAGGTTCGGGCACCGACACGCCCTGCTTGGCGTACATCCGGCGCAGTGCGCCCACCACCTCCGCCACCACCTCAGCCTCGGGGCGGCGCTCCACCTCCAGCGCGGCCTCCCCTGCCGCCAGCGCGGTGAGCACTGCTCCGCCTGAAATCGCGTTGTAGGAGTACACCAGGTAGTACAGGCCGTGGCTGGTACCAGGGTCCACCAGCCGCCCAAACATGTCGGTATCGCCCCAGAAAGCAGACGGGAAGAGCAGCACCACCTGCGCTCAGCACCGTCCCCCAGTCAGATGCCGCCGCCGCCGCCGCCGCCAGGGCCGCGTGGGGCGGGCTGGCGCACAGGGGCACCCGGCCCCTCACTTGCCTTGTTGAGCACCCCAAAGCCCAGCCGCTGGATCACGTCCTGCTTGGCTGCGGGGAGCGGCGGGTCAAACGCAATGGCGCCCCGCTTGAGCACACCCAGCGGCACAGTCACCAGCACCGCGTCCGCCTGGCGGCGCACCATATGCCTGCGTCAGCCTCCCTCTGCCCGTGAGCATGGCGCACAAGGGTGCTAGGGGGAGTGGAGGCTGGGGGGGCTGGGTGGTGGTGGCGGTGGGATCTGCGGCAGAGCGGGGAGGGGTGGAGGGAGTAGGGAGGGAGGGGGCGCGCACCTGGAGCTCGTGCGTGGCAGTGCTCACGGTGACGCCAGAGTCGTCGTAGGCGATGCGCTCCACGGGAGCCTTGTACATGATGTTCAGGTCCTTCACCAGGCCCTGGATGAGCCGCACGTTGCCGCCTGCGGACAGGGAGCCGCGCGGCGGATGAAAGAGTGTAAATGTTCCAAGTGAAAAATAATAAAATTGTGTGCCCACAGTAGCTACAGCTAGGGTCCAATCTATAGTTTGATCAGTATTTGTCTATCGCTGCCAGGAGGTGTGAGGAGCAAAGCGCCCGCGCCCGCACTTCGGGCCTATGGTTTGGGCCGTCACCTGCCACCCAGGCGTGCTCCCCCTGCAGCTCATACCTGGGACGCAACAGCAGCAGGGCCTCAGCAGCATGGCATGCTCACCTGCTCAGTCAGGACTCTCACCCCGGCAGCTGGGGCGTGCCGGAATTTATAGAATTTCACGGGGTTTTTCCCTACACGGGCGCGGCGGCGCGGGGCGCACTCGTCGTCTTGGTCCCACTCGGTGAGGCTGAGCTCGTTGATGCTGTTGGCGTTGGCAAACTCTATGTTGGCCACGTGCCAGTTGAACATCGCCTGCAGCGTGGGGTCGCCCCGCTTGGCCAGCTCACTGTCGGCCCACATCGCCCGCAGCGCGGCGCCCAGGCTCAGCGCGGACGCCTTGGGGCCCAGAGCGTCGGCGGCCTCCTTGCAGCTCTCCAGCAGGTCGTCAAAGTGGCTGGACATGTGGTCGTCCATCTCCTTGTCGATCTCTGTACCGTCGGGGTGATACAGGGACACCTCCCCAGCGATCTTGTGCAGCGGCGCGTCGATCTGTGTGGCCATCAGGGAGATGGGGTTGCCGTCCGTGCCTGTGCGTTTCCACACAGTGCCGGCGACCGGTCGCTCAAGGCCAGGTTGGGACAGGAAAGGGGGGCTGACAGGTGGTGAGGGGGAGGGGGGGTGGAGGCGCCCCTCACCTGTCACCACGGACCCGCCCAGATCCGCCACCGCCGCCTCGCCCCCGCCCTCCAGCCGCACCGTCCTCACCCGCCCGCCCGCGATTTCACGGCCCTCCAGCATCACCACCTGGTGCCCGGCCGCCACAAGCTGCCGCGCGGCCGCAAGCCCTGAGCACAACGCGCCGATGTCAGCTGGCTACGATGTCCCAGGCGCATTGCGGCGCATCAACGTGGGAGCGTGCGGATGCGGGTGCGGGTGTGACCCTGCCCTCGTCCCTGCCACCGCACCTGCCAGGCCTGCGCCCACCACGATCACCGAGTGCGGCTTGACAGCGGGTGCGGGCCGCGCGCGAGAGATCAGCCTCGGCGCGATCCCGTAGTTGATGAGGCCGCGGTCGGTGAGGAACTGCCATGCGAGCTTGACCAGGTGTGTGTGCCGTTCCTGGTGTGGAGAGGGCGTGGCCAGAGTGAGGGGCGGTGGGGACTCACATGCAGATGGGTAGAGGCGCAGGGCGGCAAGATAGCAGGACCTTTCTTACTGGGAAGTGAGGCCCTCACCTGGATGGAAACGCCCGCATCCTGAACTGTCAGCCAGCGTTTGGCGTCTGCGTACCATTTCGTGAGAATGTGGTTGCGCACCTACCAGAGAGGCGGTGCAGGTAAGCCAGGGGGCAGGGAAGGTGAGCCAGGGGCGGGGGAGTCAGGAGCTGCTGTGGCTGGATATCTGCGGGGTTGCTAGCTGAGAGGCTCAGCAGTGGATCCCCCCCCCCCCCCCCCCTCATGAGAGGCAACCCCCGTGCCCTCATCCGCTATTCCCCAGCGGCGAGCAGCGCACCAGCGCGTAGGCTGGCACATCGATGCCGGGAGGCAGGTGCAGGTCCTCCTCCGGCGTCAGGACGTAGGGGTGCACCCCCAGCCCGTGCGCAACCAGCTCCTCAAACTCCTCCACGCGCCGGGGCTTGGGCGCGGCCTTGCCGGTGGCGCTGGCGGGCTTTCTGGGCTTCTTACCGCCGCGGGCCTGCCCCAGCTCCCCGTCCTCGTCGTCGCTCAGGCGTGCAGCGTCGTCGAGGTCGGCTCGCTTGCCGGTAGCCGGCGGGGCTCGCTGGCTGCGCCTGTGACCGCTAGCCTCCACGCCGGACGGAATCTCAGCCATGGGACCCAGTTATCGGCAGCCACCGTTTCGTGACGTATGCCGGTGTCAGTAGAGCCCGGAGAAGTTTGAGCTTTGGTTACATGGGCGGCGTCTGGAAAGCGCTGTAAGCTGTAGGCCGGAGAGGTCGGTGGCGGTTACATGGGCGGCGTCTGGAAAGCGCTGTAAGCTGTAGGCCGGAGAGGTCGGTGGCGGTTGCGCCTGCGGATCTGCAGCCTATAGCGCTAGTGGGCCACCAGCAGGCAGGGGCGACGAAAACAACGAGCGGTTTGAGCGACCGCGCAGGCGCATCGGGACCGGGGATGGTGGTATCCCGGAACGACTAATCCTTATGGGGATGTAATGAAGAGTCAACGAAGAGTAAACTAATCCTTATGGGGATGTAGGTACCGGTACGGTACCTGTACTCCGGGGATGGTGGTATCCCATAACGACTGATCTTCACGCTCTCCCAGTAACCCAAAAGATTTACTAATCCTTATGGGAACGTAATAAAGAGTCAACAATTAACCCGTAAAATATGGGGATACAGCCATACAGGTACCGGTACGGTACCTGTACTCCCTGCCTGTGTACTCATTGTCCGAGTGCTCGCTTTAGCAGCACTACAGCCCTACATACATACAGGTACTTTTGACCAGCAGTCGTCAAAAGACGACGGGCGCGGCGCGGCGGAATCGACGACCGACCCCCCGTCCAGGCTATTTATAGGATAATCCTTACCTTTCCGGCTAACGCTAGATTGGTGTACCCGGGTTCACTAAACAGATACATGTCGTCGACCGGCCATATCACACTCAAGGTTTAATCGTTTTTCCTCGTCCTTCCAGTATGTTGATGCTAACTCAACTCTCTAGCTGCGGTAGAGAGTACAAACCCTAACAGGGTTTCTGGACCGTCATCTGGAAACCCTAAAATCGGGATATCGGCCAGATTTCGGCGATAATCTCAGCGAAAAACTTTATGCGCTGATTCCTCTATCACCCAGGGGGAGTGCCGCACCCAAACCACCATGATTCCCGGGCCTTTTGGTCCCTATTGGCCATGGAAGATGGGATGTTGGTACAGTGGGCGGGGTGGCGGCCATCGTCGGGGTCGACGGCGGCCGATAAATTGTCGACAAAAGACAGAAAAATGCAAAAAAATACGTAAAATATTTCTGAAAATGCAAGACACTCATATAATGATAACCATCAATGCCCAGAAAGATAGGATTACACAGAGGGATGACTTTACATGTCCAGTACACGGTTGTTGTTGATGGTGGGAGGGTTGGCGGGTCCAATCTTGGCCCATCCATCCGCCTGCAGGTGGGCTGCAACATGCTTGGCGAAGCATGGGCGGGTGCAGAGGGATGAGCACACAGGGGCGCCGCAGTCAGAGCAAATGCTACGGACCAGGTTGCGGCGGCATTCCACACACTGCCTACGCTTGGCGCGTTCTTTGCCATCCTTGAACTTGCTGGGGGTGTTCTCAGGGTTGGGAGCGGAGTACATCGTAGCTGTGCGCTTGGTGCCTTTTGTGCGCCAGCCCTCATCAAACGCGCGGGGCACTCCAGAGGGTCCGTCACCTGTCTCAGTATCAAAGGGACTAGGAGCACTGCAATGAGAGCTCTTTGAGCTGCGGGTAGTTGCACGGCTGCGGGGGACAGGCGAGGTGCTGTGCAGGCCAGATGCAGAGCCCATCATCTCAGCCCTCCCCTCCGCAACCAGCGCGTCCACCATGGCGCACTTCCACTCATGACGCGTCATGTCCTTGTTGTTGGTGAAAGAAGTGTAGCACAGGTAGGCGTTGGATTCGGCCACTGCAGCGGTGTACAGCCAGAACCGGAGCACAGCACTACGGGTGCCCCAGCCAGTGGCAGAGTGGGGGCCCACACTCAGCTTGTTGTTGATGTCCACCGCGTTGAAGTGCTGCCGATAGGTGGCGTGGCTCTCCCGTTGCTCCACCTCGTAGCGGTACTTGTGTACGCGGCCGTCCTTGTACTTGGACTTCAGTCGCTCCACAGGCGGTGTGATAGCATCACTGCAGCATGTATGCACAAGGAGCATGGGTTGGGTATCCTGCCAGGCGGAGGCATAGACCATGCAGCGCTCACCAGGCTTGCCAGGAACATCATGCTCCTTTTGCAGTGACGCGAAGTTGATGCGCGCTCCTGCCACAGCAATAATGAGGCGTTGCTGATTCCTCTATCACCCAGTCCTGGCATGTCTCGCTCTAATGACTGTTAGGCAGGTCCCCAGGGTCGCCCCAGAAGCGAAAGTAGGCGCGCCACTCGTTGAAGCGGCGCTGTGTCATCAGCGCAGCGAAGCCATAGCGGGTGGGCATCGCCTTGATGGAGGGCACTGCAGGGTTGTCCCACAGCTCCTCCAGCGACACCGTCGAGTGAAGCGTCATCGCGAGTAGAACCGCCAGGAAGACCTTGAACTCCGCCAGGGAGAAGGGGACGACACTGCTCCCCCCCTTCTCGGTGTGGCGGGGCTGGTTCATGGCATCGACGGCGCGCGACATCGCGCTGAGGGGGAACCACTGCCAGAAGTGCCATGCCACGTCCGCCTGCGCCGCCTCACTGTGGTTGCCGCGGTAGTGGCCGGAACGTGGGGGGTACGCTCTGGCCTGCTCATGCTGACAGCGGTAGCAAGAGGCGGGTTCCCAGTCAGGCGGCGGAAGCTCGGTGGGGGTGGGGCGAGGGGTTGGTGCCTCGGGATATTCGTCGGGTTCGGCGGAGTCACCAGCGGGCTCGGCATCGGCGTCCGCAAACGCATCCAGCAGCTGCTGGTTGGCCGCCTGCACCTCCTCCAAGTCAACGGTGGTCGGACCCACCCGCCTGTGCTCCTCGGGGGCCGCTGCTGGGGCGGGGGGGACGAGGGCGGCAGCCTTGAGGCTGACCTCACGCTCTATCTCAGGGTGATCTTTGGCGAAAGTGACGCGATGCCACGCGCCAGAGTGGCCACAGACGACGCCGCGCAGCGTGACACCCGCCACGGGCTCCCCTGGGTGGGCAGCAACCCATACCTTCTTGGCGGCGTCGGTTATATCACCGAAACGGACAGTAATGGCCGTTCCGAGGGGCAGCCGCATGGTGGGCAGGTGGTGGTGGTGGCGGCGGCGGAGCCCGCGATCTGCTGGGCCCATCGCATGCGCATTGTGGGTATCTGGCCCACCCCCGCCGCGAAAACTATATCCCAGCTGCCTTGGGGTGTCAGCTACGAGGCCTGACCGTTGGTTACGGTTGGGACGACCTCCGTTGCTCAGAAATTCTATTTAACTATTTAGTGCACCAAGGTGCACTATAGGTGTACCGGGGTTCACGTCCGTTAGCCGGAAAGTTACAGGTCGGGCAATGAGGTATAAGTCCGATTAGTTTTTTATGTTTTATAAACCCCCCCCGCCCCCGCCTCTGTTCGCCCCCCCCCCCCCCCCCCCCCCCCCCCTACTTTATTTATGTTGATCTCACAGTACTTAGTAGAACATGCCGAAAATTGGATAACGACTACCACTGGAATGACTTTTTTTAATGGTTTCGAAGCATGGTTGTGTGCAAGCATAAAACCGGAGAGGGGGTGGGGCACTTTTAGGAACCATCAGCAAACTACAGTCAGCATCAAGGCAACCCAACCATGCGGTGGCCCTATCCACCCCTCCATGTAGTGCTATGCGGCCGCAGATCTGCTGTATGTCGCTGCTATTTGTTGCTACTGTTGTGGCGCCGCTCTACTCTCTGCTCACCTATGCTACGCAATGTTGTCTGCCTATCTAGCTCATGCAGCTTTTCAACACAATTGGCCTTGACGCCCCTCACGAGCACCCGGTACCCGGTTGAACGCTCACGGGTTTTGCATAGGGGCAAAACAATGTTGTAGGCAGGCTGTAACTCAGCATCAATGAGGCCTCCATATGCATCACCTGCCCATCAGCGCGCGCGATGCATAATCAGTGGGCACAACATAGCAAGGCAGACATTAAGATAAGGCACGGGACAGGTAATGAGGCAAGAAGGGGGTACAGAGATGGCAGCAAGCCTCACCTGATGACCATGCACACACTGCACACAAGGTGGGGATGAACACCCAAGTAGGGTTCTTCTTCCTGTGTGTATAATACTCAGTCTCCAACAGAGAAGCACATGCAAGGCCGGAATCATACACAAAGGAAGCATGATGAGGATGGTCCTCATCCAGAGGTTGCATGTCACAGAGTTCTGACCGTCTGCAAGGCCATTGGCAGCAAGCCACCTGCGCCATAGCAACGTGACATGATGTATATGGTTAATCAGTGGCGTGTCAACTGCAGATGATATATTGAATGTGGCATGCAGAGGGAGACAGAGCAGCTCACCGCCAGTTGCTAGTCTCCTTTGGTGTGAGACATGGCTCCTCGCCATCAGCTCGCGATGGCACCATGTTGCAATATGCTTGCCAAGAGAAGATGCACCTCGGCTTTAATTTGGTAATCCGGCTCCTTATTGCAGCGCACAATTCCACGCAGCCGTTCAATGCCTCCGGTCTGGAATCCCGTCCGATTGCCAACTACACGAGCATGGGACGACACCGCAATGGCAGTGTCTTGCCTAGCAGCCGGCTGTGTTGGCTGTTCAGTAGGCGCTGCCATGTGCGACTGCTCGCCCCGGCCACGGCCCCATCTACCCCCGCTCGAAGTCGAGCATAGACTTGGCAAGAAGCCGGCCTTCCCATATCACAGTGATCTTCAAGCAGAAGTCGTCGTCGTTAGCCATCTTGGCGAGGAGGAATGAGATGGTGAATTAGGGTGGGCCAGCGGGAGGTGTCTGTACAACCCGGCCAAGCGCCGTCCAAGGATATGGCTGATATTAACGGCGGTGGTGCGGGGCTGAGCCCCCGCCAGCCGCTCATGCACCGCTCCCAGCCGTCGAGTACTGCTTAAGTACGTGAACATAAAGTTGAGGCCACTTACAAAGTGAACCCCCCCCCCTCTGTTTCTCCGGAAAGTAGAGTACTAAAGCATAACGGCAATTAATCGGACCTGCCTTTCTATATAGGAAAAATATGAAAAGAAAAGAATACATGTAATCTGGAGATAATTTGCCTTTTCTTGAAAGAAAGTTGACAGATTCATCGTAGTCGCATTGCGAATATATCTCGGATAGCACTAATGTCATTTTCTCATTGTGCACAAATAACCTGGACAAATATATCATTCTCCAAATTAGATAAAGCTGCATGAATGCGTCCCGATGCACAACGATGAAATAACGATTATTCACAGAAGGCACTCGATGATATAACAATTATACCTCGTATCACTGTCTCGTGCCGATTAAGGGAATAGGCGGGATTCAAACGACTACGGGGCGAGATCGGCCGGGTGCGTGGAGACAGAGGACACGCTTGACTTGCCGCTTGACCAGCCGCCCGTGGCGCCTTGCGGGGCGATTCCGGGAGCGCAGCCATGGCTGTGAGGCGTGAAATCCATGTACCGCCGGCGCGAAGTTTCCGTGGGACTAATGGGAGCGGCGGGCGAGGGGTAGCGCGATGAAGGTGGATTCGCTAGTGACAAGATGCCGCGTTCAAACTGAAGCAATAGTGTGGTAGACGAGGAGAGCGGGGGGTGGCATCGGTAGCTACCAGGGTTGGGCGGAACTCCAAAATGGAGGAGTTCCGTTCCGGAGGAGTTCCGTTCCGTCCAAATGGAGGAATTCCGCGGAATTCAGTCCGTCGGAACGGAACCCCGGAATTCCGTTCACTTCCGCCGGGACTGATCAGAACCACGAAACGGAATTACGGACTTCCGCCGGAATAAACTAGTTCCGCTGGAACTGAACGGAGTTCCGCCGGATTCAAGGCCGGAACTGGGTTGTTTGTACTGGGTTGTTGGGATGCTATGAGCTGTGCAGTTCTGCATGCGTGTGGCACCATTAGTGTGAGCTGCGGATTCTAAAAACCAATATTACATGTCGTTGTGATGTATACGCCCCTTGTCCACGCGGCCTCACGGCCAACCATGCTAAGTATGCATTCTAATACATCACATGACGACGAAGCGGTTGCTGGTAGATGCCTCCTCATCGGCACGCTCCAAGGCGGTCAGCGGCTGCTCCTCCTCAACTAGGTAGCGCTATAGCGCCGATCCCTCATGCTCGCGGTTGTCAGGAAAGCCCTCGCATGCTACTGTCTCGATGGCGTGCGCCTCATCCAGCTCGGATGGGATCGTGATAAGTAACATATGTATATGTATCAAAAGCAGTAGTCGGCAACATGCAGTCGGCAACCGCACGCATTATGCGGAAGGCACGGAAGCAAAACGCACCCCCAATAGCTCAGCTGCATGATTTGGGGTTTGCAGTGCTTCTTTAACAAGTTAGGGCGGACTTCTACTGGTAGTAGGTGGTGTGCTTGGCGAAGCAGCCGCCGTCTTTAGTGCGCGGCGCACCGGCGGGGCCCAGAACGACGTTGCGTTGTAATGCGCCTGCATCTTTTGGTCCTCCGCGGCCGGGAAATGCGAAATGCGGGTTATCTTCCTGCGCAGCGTGACAGAGAAAGCACTCGACGTATAGATCACCGCCCTTGTAAGTCGTTTCGTCTTTATTCTCAGGAGCGGGATCACGAGGGACATATAGAGGGCCCACTCTGCCCCTCGCTTCTGAGTGGATACCCAGGTTTTGTTGTGGTTCCGAACGAGCATCTCGGCGCGACAACGAAAGCTAGGATCGGTTGTATATGCTTGATCATTCTTGTCATGCTGAGCATCGGTATTATGCTGAGTAGTGTTTCGGGTCGGGCGGGCGAGCCGGCAGTGGCGGGCGCGAGGGCGGGGGGGGGGGGGGGGGGGGGGGTTCCGCTGGCCCGGCGTTCACTGTTCATCGGGGGGTTCCTCTGTTCACTGAGTCATCGGCGGCATCACCGCCGTCGGCGGCGGCGGGATCCTCCTCTACGTCGCCTTCCGTTTCATCCTGATCCATAGACGCGTCCTCTTCCGCCTCCGGGTCGAGAGGGAAGGTTATATTGTCGGAAGCCATAGCTGAGGGTGAGGGGCGAGGGGTGAGTAAGGTGTCAGCAACTCTGGTATGGCATGCCAACTGTGATGGCGGCGATATATCTGCCTCCCTGATGGCACATGCGGTGTTTTTCTCCCCGTATATATCACCATATCTCGACGAGCCAACGCGATAGCAACACGCTGGAGTCCATTAGGATAAGTTTCGATGTAGTTCCAAGGGGGCGGGGGGCGGGGAAAGTCAGTTCCACCGGGTTTTTGGCCGACGAGTTCCGGCGGAACGGAATTCCGGCGGTTTAGTTCCACCCGGGCCGGAACTCCGGAACTCGTCGGAACGGAACTGAGTTCCGCCCAATCCTGGCCTGATAGCTACCGATGCCACCCTTCCGCCGAAATGCTAGACCAGTCTACCGCTCTAGGAGTGACCGCTCTACGGCTGAGTTGCTCTTTTTGCGACGTGGCGCGCTGTGCGTGTAGAAATTACGGCGGTAGAGCGGTCTACCGGTTGAGGACCTCCCGGATGGTACATTCATGGACATTCCTTCTCCGCTTGGTCGAGCGGTCGTCTCGTATGCAATAAGAGGTCCGGGATCGATTCATCGATTCCTGTTCGATGTATTTCGGCAACATCGGCCCGGCGTGTTCCGGGTTTACCCGCTTGATGCATTAGCCCTTCGGGGTTCGAATGAGGCAATGGGCTATGCCGGACCTACGACTGCAGTTGGCGCGCAAGAGGTCATGTGCTGGGGCGGCTTCGGCCGATGTCCCGGGGCGAACTCTACCCCACTTTACGTCCAGTGTCATACATACAGTGATACATGCCTAAGAGATGCTGAACACAATACCGCGGACAAACCCTTCCCCTAAAGGCGCGGTTCCCCCAGCGATGTTTGCCACGGCAATTGTCTCCATGTTTTCTGATATTCGCCATGATAGATCGGACCCACGTGCCACGTGCTGTGAATTTTTTACATCAGTGCTTTAACATATGCGCACTACAAACAGAACTCACAGCAACTATGAAAAAATGCCAGCAAAAGAGAGACGTAAGCCTGAATCCAAGGTCGAGCAGGAGGCCAATGAGCCAAGAACCAAGGAAGAGCCAAGGGAACCACGAAGTCGCCAAGCTGACAGGAACCAAAGGGTCAAGGGAAGCACTGAAGCCAAGGAACGACCATAAAGAGCGAAAGGGAAACATGAAACCAATGGGGACCACCGCCCGGGGTTAAGTCATCAGCCGCGGCGAGTACGCTTGCAACCAATGACCTGGGTCATAGCAACACATGCCGACGAGCGACGCGACGCAGGCGCAGGAGCACCATCACGTGCCGCGCGCGCCGCCGCGACGCCGCCAATAACGTAGTTATCTGCATGTGCCATGTTGATGAGCAAGGAGAAACGGCGGCGCCACGCATGCAGACAAGAGCTGGCCGATTTTTTGACCAGTATGTGTGTGGCTAGCTTTCGCGAGCTCCACCAAGAAGGCCTCAGCGTGCGGGGCTAGCGAGCCGAACTCGGAGACGGCGAAAGAAACAAAACGAAGCATGCCGGCGGCGTTCCGGACACCCCCGTCATACTTTTGGATTTTGTGGCGCTCTGCAGCCCGCAATGCAGTCGTTGGATCCGAGCTTGACACGCCGAAGATAGGGTCAATGGTGGTATCGACAGCAACCGTATTCCCACGGATACCACCATACCCAAAAAGCCCAACATCGGCCGGCCGGCCGTCGCTGCCCTTCGGAAGAGAAACAAGCACCGACGGGTCCGTGAAGATCTGGACACCCACGCCCATAGCGGACTTCACGTCGTGGCAAACGTCGGAAAGGCCATGTGCCGCCCGCTCATGTGCGGCGTGATTGGAGTCGCCCCCAGAGCGACGTGCCACGTGATCAACGTAAGCGACCGCCCAAGCTGAAGGAGTGAATTCCACGCCAGCAACCTCAAAACGGGCCAGCATGCCTTGTACCGAGAAGGAGCAAAAAGCACAAGGGCATGGCTCGCCAAGGGAGAGGACATGAGCCGCCGGAAGGACAAATGGGCGGCGAGCGGCAACGCGGAACATGGAATTGCCGCAGCACCTGTCATGTCCTTTTCGCATGAAGAACGGGACAGCCAAGCCCTTCCGGGTCGGCTAGGGTTACGGCTAGGGTTCCATACCCGGTTGAGACCACAGGCAGGGCACCTGATTGGTTAGGGCTCCATACCCTGGCCATAGCCCTGAGCGAGGCGCAAGGAGACATACCCGAGATCAGAGACCCGCCCAAGCACATCTCGGCGGGATTTCTAAGGGAACTCAGATAGTACCTCTAATCGGGACCTCTAACAGAGACCCCTAAGGTAGACTACCTGCAGAAGACGAAGTATTGTACTGCTGCTGGTCAAGGCGCAAGACTCATCGTAGCCGCAGCCGAGTAGCAGTATAGGACTTAATGAGTACCATTAGACAAGGGCAGTGCGTAATGCGTCTGGCGCGCGGTGCGCGCACGGCGCGCGTGCAATTAGCACTTTCCGTGACGTGCGGCCGCCTTGCCATGGCCGCGATCGCGTGCTTAAAGAGGGCCTCCGCCTTCTGGCGGTCCCTCTTTGCCCTTGTCTTGCCTGTGTTTGCCTATGACAGGCATAGGCAAGAGCATGTGTACGGGACGGAGACGGTGTAAGGGACGGAGATCGGCTTGAGGAACGAGGGCCAAAGGTAACCACGGTAGCCTACGTGCTTGTCGTACGGTCGCACGCGTGCTGCTTGCTGCATCGTGCGCGCGCGCTAGTGGTGGTGCTCGGTTGTCACCATTCAACGCGGTATCGACGTAAAGTACCGTAGGAACGGTTGATAGCCGCGACCAGCACTGCATAAAGTACTGCACGGCGTGGCGGTGACCTGTGGTGAGGGGCTTTATTGCCACTGGCATTTACCCCCCTGAGTACGGGCAAGACCAGCAACGCTGGTCTGAACTAAAGCCCTATAGGCGTCTGAGAGGTGCCTATAGTGACTTAGGTTTGCGTTCAGACAAGGGGGAAGAGCGCTCGTGGGTGAGAGTGAGTGCTAGAGGTGAGGAAAGGTCTGAGGGGTGTTTGGAGACAAATCTATGTGGGAACAACTCCTAAGAGTACATAAGACTCGAAGGGTGAGGGAAAAAAACCCACTAGAGGTTGGGCCAGGAAAGGCCCTAGGACTAGCAAGGTGACGAGGTGTGGAGTGATTCGAGTTTCCTTTTGGGTTTGGTGACGAGCGAGAGGCAAAGGGTTTACCACCTTTGGGGACACTTTGTGTTTGTGCTTGAGCGAGCCGTGAACAACGTGGCATTGAGTGGGCGAAGGGCACTCACGCCAAGCTAAGTGTGTTGCTGAGTGGCCCTTTCACCCGGCGCGGCCTCTGAGTGAGAGCCACGGCGTGCCGACGCTCTTTCACCATCCCGCGGGAGGTGAGATAGCGGCGTGTTCCTTACTTTGGGTACCAATTGGCAAGCTCCGGTTCTTGTGGCCTGCTCCAATTCAACGACCTGCTCCAGTTCAACGGTTCAACGACGACATGTGGTAGCAGGGAGGCAGAGCGTGAGCCTGGGAGTGAGCGGGCGCCGGCTTCACAGTCGTGCGTCAGTGCCGGAGTGCACTTGGAGGGAGCGGCATCGCCGCCTGTGGGCCGTGGCGAGGGTGACGGTTGGTGGTTGCGTGGCTCAGCTCGGTGCCAACCTCTTCGTGGTGGTGGTGTGGATCTGAGGTTCATCGGCACTGAGTTACACCAACTCAGGAGGTGGGAAGCGTTCGTGTATCGGCCTGAGACGGGTGTGCGCCAACACCGGCGAGGCGACGCAGCGGCAGCCCCTCAGATTTCAGAGGCCGCGTGGACGCAGCCCCGACTTCTGAGCTTGAGGGCCCCGGCGAGGGCGGCTTTGCCCTGGGCGACCTATGGGCAGCAATGGACAAGCTGAGGGAAGACTAGATGGTCGAGGAGGTCGTGGAGGGGCTGCTGAAACGACGTAGACGCAGCCAACCCGGAGGGTGAGGAGTGCGATCACGGGAACGCGTACGCATACAGTAGCTTCTAAGCGGAGGACAGCGGAGACGACGAGGACGAGCTCTACTTCCCCCGCTGCCAACACGCAATCCTAGGCGAGACACTTTGTACGGACACGCGTACTTGGTGGACGCGACGCAATGAGCGACGACGAGATGAAGCCGCGGAGAGGCAAGGGCTCCAGCGGGAGGTTGTGGGCGGGTCACGAGAAGGCGACCGCAGAGCACACGTTTGAGACGTGGAAGAACTCTACGGACTGTGCCATGGAGAAGGAGCAACAACATGCATTTGACCGCAACACACCGTTCCACGAGATCCACGAGGTTCAAGTGCTGCGGAGCCGCATTCAGCCGAAGTACTAGGAGTCGCTAGAGACTACACTCATCAGCCGGGGCATCAAGTACGAGGACTCGAGGATCGTACAGAGGCTGGAAGGCGCAGAACGGCTCGACTCCTACCGCCGGTTGTTGGACGGCATGTGGGAGGAGCTCGTCAACATCACCAAGCAGATCGAGCTGCATTCGGAGCGGGACAGCAAGTAGTGCCATCGCTCGCCTGGTGAGACTGTGCGCGACTTCCGCAATCTGTTGCTAACGCACACTAGGGCCGAGAACATGGTCACCGAGGAGACGACACGCATTGTGGAGATATCGCGCGTCAACGTGGAGTTCATCGCGCGGGCCTGGGGCAAGACGCGTTTCAGCCCCCGCATCAACTTCGCACAACAACAACTCGTGGACTACACGATGGACATCCAGGTGGACATGACTTGGGAGATGGCTGAGTGGCTCGACAAGAGGCAGCATTCACATGCGCGCTCACTCGTGCGTCCAGAGCGGAGGCGGCGAGCGCAGTTTTGACCACGAGGAGCACAACAGCAACGGTGGCGGTCGCGGCAGCGACAACCGTGGTCGTGGAGGCAGTCACGGAGAGGGTGGCAATTACCATCGACGTGGAGGTTGAGGAGGTGATCGTAGAGGCGGGCGCACGGAGAGGAGCGCTTACGCCCTCTCCGTGCTCTGAGTGTGGCAAGAAGGGTCACATTGCCAAGCGTTGCTGGAAGGCCAACCGTGATCTCCGTCCGGAGACCGCCATGGCAGCAACCAATCCCCGGGAGCACATGAGAGTGCGCGAAACTGCCGAAACCGCTGGACATTCGGCAGGAACCGGCCCGGCGCACTGGGCATCAGCCGCCATGACCGTCCCGCAGGGAACACCTCAGGAGCGCCGCCGACCGCCGACCGGGCGTTGGCCTGCCACGAGCGCCTGATGAAGGTGAGCTGGCCGCGTGCCCTACGGTTGCGGACGGGGAGGGGGTGTGGGCAATTACAATTACATTGCGCATTCGCGGTCTAACGCGAGCGCCCCCATGGCACCAATTAGTCTAAAGCTGCTCAGAAGGGTAGCTATGGGTGTTAGATATGAGCATGTAGGGGCGTTGATGCTTGTGTGGCGTGCGTGCAGAGTCAGGTTGAACAACGCATGGTGTCTTGAATCGCGTGTGCGGTGATGTGCACATGCAGCGGCATGTTTGGCTATAGTGCGTGCTGCATCAAATGCTTGCTTGCTCAACTCACGGAGGACGAGCTCTGGGACCCCGAGGCGCTAGAGCAGATTGTGCGCCGCCAGCAGCGCGCGCTCAAGCGCGACTCGGCGCGGCGTTCGGCGTTGCTGGCGGCCGGCATTGACGACGAGTACTAGCGCATCTTCCCATCAATAATCTAGCGCACATCAAGTTTTGACCCCCCGCCCCCCTCTTCTGCCGCACCCACCGGTGCTTGTAGTCTCCGCTGCCCTCTCCTTCCCCTATCGCTAGTGTGATGCATGGCACTCGCATGATGGCGAGGCTAAAGGGGCCAGTGCTAGGCTGTAGGGGCTGGTGCCGAGGCATGCGCGGGGCTCGCTTGGTGGGTGCACCCGCAAAGGCGGGGCACATGGCTGGAAATGGGAGAGGGGGCGTTGGGGGCTGGGGCGGGGGGGGGGGGGATATATGGCGACATGATGCCACCCGAGGTAGTGCCAACCATAAATGTGTGTGTGTGTGTGGGGGGGGGGGGGGGGCATTTGGTTACATGATGCCAAGGCAATGCTGTCGCCTATCCAAACTAGTGACTGCACTTGGATTGGCGGGGTGGGGGGGTTCGGGATGCTGAGAGCAGCTAAAGAGCACCCGGGGACGGGGCAAGAGGAAGAGGGGTTGGTGATTGTGGAAGAGCGGGGACCCGCCTGCCTGCCAACATATCATATACTGCACAATATCTCGTGCTGCACTCATATGTCACATCACTAGCTTAGCTATAGTGACGCCCCCTTCCCAGCATAGCGTACGCACAAGCCTGGGTAGACGCATCAACTGCCCGCCGGGATGAGAAAGTGGTGTTGGTAGTGTGTGAGGGGGGGGGGGGGGGGGACGAAAGAGCTGCCAATTGCTGCCAAGCTCTACATTGGGGCGGGCTCTATGCAGACCATTGGGGCTCGCTTCCGAGCATTGTCTAGTGCCTATGCGGCTGCGCCGCCTCCTCCGCATGCAGACTCTCCGTGCTTACCAGCACCGCCACCTCAGTCCTGCGGCCATGCCTCCCGCAGCCCGCCGCTGAAAGCCAGATCAGAGCTATCCAGAAGCCAGTGGTGGGGTTAGTTGTGGCATGACCGCATAGTTTTCAGGGGCTGCCCTCCGCAGCTTGTAATGCATCCCTTTTAGGCGATTCCGCTGTCTCGGCTCCTCACCGCTGTTGTCCCCGCCATCCGATGACTCGCTGCCAAACTCATCCCCCGCCTCACAGTCCTCCTCGTCAGCACCGTGCTTGCGCTTTCTGACGTTGTATCGATGCTGATACGGCTTCGACTGGGCATCGCGCGCTGCATGTTTGCTCTGCTCCGCTGATATCTCGGCAGCCGACAGCCGCAACCGTCTCAACCGTCTCAACCGTCTCAACCGTCTCAACCGTCTCGCGGTGTGGCGTTGCTGCGGCCCTCAGCTTCTCACCCTCCACGGTCAAACGTACGACCTTTGTGGGCAACGCGTCCGCCATTGACACATCGGTTGCCAGCTGCGTCGCCGGGCGAGGCGCCTGTCCGCCAGGTTCAGCAGGCGGCAGCGCGGGTGGCATGCCGGCCGCGGCCCGCCGGCATCGGCACTCGAGGCCGGGCGCAGCCGCCGCCGCCGCCCGTGCCCTCGTCTTGCGAGGCCTCTTGCTCTCGTACGCCATTCTTGGCACTTGTGAGTGCTGGTGGGTGCGTTATGGTGGCGAAGTGGGTAGAACTGTGTGACGTGCCGCATCGGCGTGCAAAAAAAGTACATGTATTTACGATTTCTGTGCGTTGTGGGGATGCGTGCGAGAGCGCGGCCCACCTGTCCGAACCAATCGCAATCCTCTCCGAACGTCACGAGAAGCCCGACGTACCCGTTAGCCTCGGCGGCGATGGGTTCGGACAGGGTCGATCCCAATGGCTTCAGTGGCCCGCTTGCGACCGGTTGCCGACCCTGCGACGGCGGCCCTGACATTGTGTTGTGGTCATGCCTGCCTGCGAGCGCGGTGGAGTTAGGGATTAGTAGCGTATCACCACAATATCAGCGACATGCATCCTACTAGCATTGTGCGGACAGATGTTGAGCGGGCCGTGTCCTTGCATCAATGGCGGAGTGCAGGCATCAGCATGAGGGACATTGAGGAGCTGGAGCTCATGACAAATACCGTTATGGACAACCGGTGCCCATCTTCCAAGTTTACCGATCGGGATGTGACATCCAGCATCGCCGCGCTCACAGATCAAAGCATGAGTGTGGGCAGGAGGTGGGGCCTTCAGCAGTTGCACTACATGATGTGCAGGAGCGCTCACCATACATCATGCTACCGGACATGCTGGACTACATCGTTGACATCCTCCACCTGATGCGACAGCATATTTCAGCTATGATACGCGCGGACATTTTAATATCGCGCGCGCGCAGCAGGACACGAGTGTAAAAAGCCGCTATAGAGGGATTAAGTACATTCGGCTACCCGAGGCAGTTGGTACGGGCGTGAGTAGAATACGAGAAATGGTATAAGTACTGTCATCACCCGGGATCCGCTGCCCGTTAAGTACTAGACATCAACCGTTCTGTTCTAAACTAGTTTATGTGGTTTCTCTACCTGTACGAGATAGCCCTGGCGCGGCGCCCGTAGCGCGTGTGTGCGCGCGCACGATTGCGGGGGCCGGTCAGAGCCACCACCTGCCTTCACGGCGGACCGACCGGTCACTCTCCTTTGCTGTGGCACGCTCCATCGAGCGCACCACAGCAAAGTCGCGGCAATTTTGCCGCGCAGGGTGCCGGTCTTCCGCCATCGTACCATGTACGGTGAGCGACGCCTTTCGGGCCCCCCCCTGGGAGAAACCCGTTAGGGTTTGTGTGGTTAATGTGCGCGCGCCGCTTGCGACGTGCTAACTACTACCCGCGAACGAGCTGCTGATTACTCGCCCAACGCGAGGAGAGGACGAAGCTGCAGCGCTTCCCCATTCAGTGGAACAAGGTCCAAGACCTTCGACCAGTGTCGACCAACAGTAATACCTGGCTGCCCCTTCCCTTGTGGGCATGGCTCGATCCGTACTGGCCCCTACTCGGCGTAGGTGTCGCGATGCGCTCCGATTGGGGCGTGTGCCGACGCACGCCCGCCGTCTAGTACAGATTCGAGTACAAAGTGACAGTACACTGCCAGTGGCCAAGCCAGCGCCCAGTGGCACATGGCTACTCCCACGCCGCGGCACTCCTACTGTGCCGCGCACCGTGGACCCTGACGCCGACGCGGAGAGGGCCAGCAGAGCGACAGGGCGCTCTGCTCGCCCCCCTCGCGACATCCATCGCGCCAATTCCTGTACTCCCGACTCCCCCTTTATGAGACATCGCGTCCGTCGTAATCTCGGCAATTGGCAAGCCGCTGGCGCAAATCGCAGTGTTCTCAACTGGATATCCCGAGGTGTACGCGTTCCTTTCTTGGACGGGCTTGCCCCACCTTCTTTTCATTAGGGGGTGTCAATGGGGGATGCTACTCCTGCTCAACTGGAGTTTATGGACGGTGAATTGGCTCGCTTCCTGGCCGTTGGGGCCTGGGAGCGAGGCTACTGCGCAAAATGGGTGTCCCGGCTGTTCATGGTTCCTAAGCCTGGAACAAACAAATGGAGGCTCATCATTGACCTTCGCCCCCTGAACCGCTATTGTGAGACGCGCGATCTTTCGTTTGAGACGCTTTCGCATTTACGCAACCTGGCGCGCCCTGGGGACTACATGTTGCAGATGGACCTGCAGGACGGGTTTTACGCGGTTGGAATCGCCCCTGAGGACAGGGATTTTTTCACTGTCGATTACCGCGGCACTCTGTACCGACTGGCTGGCCTTCCCATGGGCTGGTCTCTGTCCCCCTATTACTTCTGCCAATTCACCAACGTCCTCACTAGGGCATTGCGTCGTAACCCGGCTGAAGCAGACGGCACACCTATTCCCCGGCGACGATTTGGCCTGCGCATGTTGCCCTACATGGACGATTTCCTGTTTCTAGCTCGGACTCAGGCTGAGGCCATTTGGCAACGTGACTACATCGAACGCCACCTCTCGGGCTTTGGTCTGCTGCGCAACCCCAACAAGGGCGTGTGGGAGCCCACCCAGAAGCTCGTGCACCTGGGGTTAGAAATTGACACATCGGGGTCACCTACTCTTCGTGCGCCCGCTGAGAAACTCGCCAGCATTGCTCGCGCGGCCAAACGCCTAATCCAACGAGCAAAACGCGATTGTCGGTGGTTGCCAGCTCGCGAGTTGGCCGCTCTCGCGGGCAAATGCCAGTTTCTCTACTTGGCCATTGCCCCTGCCCGTTTCTACCTTCGTGAGCTGCATGATGTGCTCAAGACGCGCGACTCTTGGTCCGGCCGCGTCAAGCTTACCCGCCAGCTCGAACGCGATCTGCAGTGGTGAGTGGGTGTGCCCACCCAACACAACGGCCGCCCCATTAACCGCCCCGTCGAAACCGGATACCTACACGTCGACAGTTCGTCGTACGGCTGGGGTGCCGTTTTGAACGAGCACCATGAAGCTCGGGGTTTTTGGTACGACGATGACCGCAATGCGCACATTACCCTGAAAGAGCTCAAAGCCGTCCGCTTGGCTATTGAGTCCTTCCTCCCCATGCTCCAAAACCGCCACATCCGCTTGCACGAGGATAACCAAGCAGTTGTCGGCGTCCTCACTGACCTCACCTCTCGCTCTCCACGCCTCATGGCTGAGCTACGCAAAACGTGGTACCTCATGGACACGCACGGCATCACCCTTTCCGTGCGCTACATCCGTTATGCGGCGAATATCTGGGCTGACCGCCTTAGTCGCGAAGTTGATTGCGACGACTGGCAGTTCAACCCTCGTCGCTTCGCCTCGCTCACTGCTAAATGGGGCGCCTGCACCATCGACCACTTCGCGACGTCTGAAAACGCCCTCCTGCCCCGCTACAACGCCCGCTGGCGTGACCCGCGGTGCGAGGCCGTCGACGCCCTGCGCCTCTCCGACGTTGCATGGCGTTGCGAACGTAACTGGTGTAACCCTCCGTGGAACCTCATCGGCGATCTAGTCTCCAAACTTGAGTCCAGCGGTGCCCCAGCCATCGTCATTGTTCCCTACTGGCCTGACAAAGCTTGGTACCAGCTCCTCTCGGAGATGTGCTCCGACATGCGCTCTTGGAAGCCGCGCCACGACCTGTTCATTCCTGGCCGTACCGGCGACCGCCTTCCTGTGGGCGCACCCCGCTGGCCTGTCGTCGCCTTCAACATTCCCGCCCGTGACCCCCGCCCGTGGCCTGCTGCGCCCGGCATTTTCTAGTCGGCAAACCAGACGATCCTTGTGAAATGTTCTAAACTAGTTTATGTGGTTTCTCTACCTGTACGAGATAGCCCTGGCGCGGCGCCCGTAGCGCGTGTGTGCGCGCGCACGATTGCGGGGGCCGGTCAGAGCCACCACCTGCCTTCACGGCGGACCGACCGGTCACTCTCCTTTGCTGTGGCACGCTCCATCGAGCGCACCACAGCCCGCCCAACCCTCCCTGGCTGTGGGATTGTATGCCTGCAAATTCCTGAATATCACAACCTGTAACCAGACCTGGCATTCTTCGGCAAACCAGACGATCCTTGTGAAACGTAGCTGTCCAGGGTGATTCCATCATCACTTGGCTATTTAGCGAGTACAGGTACCGATATCTCGCAGTAGTGATCAGCAGCGATACGACCGGATTACGACCGGGTACAGCCGGGTACGGCCGAAAATCCACGATTACGGGCCGTTACTACGACTACGGTACGACCCAGACCGGAAGCGTAGTGGCGTCGCTCAAGGTGGCGTGTTGAGCATCACGGAGGAAAGTCACAGCTTGGCCAACCACAAGGGCGGCAGCGCCGATGTGGGACGCATTTGCGATAACCACATTATCGCCGATGCCGAGGCCCCCAAGTTGGACCGGGAGGGACAGCTTCGTGCGCATGGAGGGCGTACGTATCCGAGAGGTCGGGGCTAACACCCCAAATGCCGGCCAGCGTTGAAAATGCGGCGGCGTCTGCATCTCCAAGGAAGGATGTGATAGTGTCGCCATACCCCTCAAAGCGACCCAAGGCAAGCCCCGAGGCGTGGAGCGGAGGAGGTGGTGGCCGCAACGACGGCCACAAACTTGCAGCAGCCGAGTAGCAGTGTGGAAGTGGAAGTGGTCGGCCAAACCGATGATAAGCCGGGAGCCAAATTGGTGAAAATTTTCGACCGTTTTGTCCAACGGGTCCCGGGCGAAAGTGGCCAAGCCCACTGGGGCACCAAGCACCTTGATTCCGGATGAGGAGGCTGCAACACCATGCAACAAATGCCCAAAAGGAAGGGTGCCGAACATGGACAAAGAGCGAAGCTGACAATTCACATGCATGTCGTTTGGTGACGCTTAACCCAACGGCGGCAAAAGCGGTCGGGGCCACCCGCGCAGCAAGCGCAAGTCCGTCACCCAATGCCGAGTTGCCGACCAGGTTGGCGTCGTCAGAGAAGGCTGCCAACACTGAGTGAATAGTGCCACGTGCTGCGGCCTCAGCAATTCCCTTGCTGATTGTAATGCATGTCATCTTGCCATATTAAGTACGAGGTGGGTCTGTGAGTGTGTCTGTGAGTGTGTCTGTCTGTCTGTCCCCAAATTTCGGAACGGTTTCGCATAGAGTTTTAGATAGATCCAAAATGTATCCGTTGTAGCCTCCGTGATAATTCCGCGCAGGCCAAAATAGCCGTCGCGCTTACCGCCTGTCGTATACAGGGTAGTACCTGCTGCTTACCTGTACCGGTACGGGTACCGGTCGGCGGCCGGCCGGCCGGCTGGCCGCCGCCGGGCGGGCCGGTCGTCGCCGTTCGTCAGGTCTACGGGGCGGGCCGCGCCGAGCCCGCCGCGAGGACCGGACCCGGGCGCCGGACGCCGGCGTTCGTCCGTCGACGGACGCCGGGCCCCGGGTCGGTGGGTCGGCGGACGCGGGGCTTTACAGTGTAGCTACTATACTACGATTGATCCTTGCGGCTCTCTGGATTCCACACCCTGCAACGGGTCTACTTGTCTCTCTATAATGCTCAGCGGGCTGCTACGGGTACTCGTGCGAATACTCGTCTCATCAGCATGGCGGATGATCGTCAAGGCAAGCAGAAGACCTTTGCTGTACTCGCAGATCCTCGAAGCAGATCCTTGTACTCGCGACGTAACGGTATCTTCCGAATCCTGGAGTAGGGCTCTTTTAGTAATTGGATGGATTCTGCCGCGGGGGCGATTCCCGGGGGATAGGCACCTGGCACAATCGCTAGTTTAAGAATGATTTATGATTTATTATAAAAAAGGTACAGGAATAATACTCGTTGTGGGACCGATACAGCATTGTGGAATTCGGTAAACCTTCGGGTAAGCATTACTGATTGCGGCAATGCTGTGCTGGTACAGGCACTAATCCTTACCTTGTTGTGAGATTCCATAGTAGCGGTTGTGATACCAAGCCACCTACCGTCTAAAACCGGTTTTCTGTACATGGCAGTACCACTGCGCGACTTCGGTCAGATACCGGTCATACACTCATACCGCTAGGGTGCCCGGGAGAATCAGCATAAAGTACACAGTAGCTCTGGACGCAATGTACCAGGACAGGGTGACTTCCAGACCGTCCGCGACTGTATAAAAGAAAACTGTACCCAAACCTGTACCATCACATGCTACTACCATGCTACTACTACGTCCCCTAGTACCCCTGAACCACTCGAATAACTCGAGGAGCAGCTCCACTAACGTCCCTCCCAGCGACTGGAGACGCCCAAGTCACTGCAACAGCAACACCGACAGCGCAAGCACTGCAGCAACATTGGCACGGCAGCGACGACACTTTGCAGAGGGATGGCACAGGGTTGGAGACGCTCCAGCGCTTGGCTTCACGTCACGGGTGATATCTAGCGGCCTTGATTTGCACTGCCTAATAAGTACTCCACGCGACGGACTCGACAGCGGGAAGGAACCCCCAGCGGCACAACGCCGACAGACACCGGCAGTGGGCGAGACACGAAGCTCTGGGTGGGCACGCTACATAGCATTGTCTCTGGCCTGGATATACCTTCAGCTGGCGCCTCGGTAATGGGCGGCGCCCGCGCGTACCCTGCATGGCCAGGCGGCACGAGCCCGCGTGTACTCCTGGCGCAGAAAATGGAGGAGGACGACAGGACTGGCAGCCGCAGCGGAAGCGGAAGCGGTAACGAAGAGGGCTCCGGGAAGCCGGCGCCCCCCCGATATCATCCAAAGAACCCCAACGAACAGGGAAGCGGCGACAGGGACGAGTCCCCTCCGGGTCATTTTGGCGTTGACGTCTCGTCGAGCCATCAGACATTCTGGGCGCCCGGCACCGACGGCACAGGGAGTGGCGGCAGCGGTGGCACCGGCGGCGGCAGCGGCGGGTCGCTGGCCGCCCCACCGCTGCCGACCGTATTATTGCCGCCCGCTGTAACCGAGGGGGCGCCCCACGCCGTGTTGAAGACGCCCAGCACCACGCGGCCGTCTTCAGCCGACCTGTCGAACCGAAAGTACATGAAGCCCCCGCCCAAGCGCAAGGGCGCCGCTCAGGCGCTGATATGGAACTTCATGATTCCGTACAGCTCTGCAGATGGCCAGCGCACGGTGGAGTGCTGCATTCTTGTTCCGTGCAAAACCACCGACGGCGTGCGCAAGTGCGGCGCCACATTCAAGCATAAGATGGGTATCTCCCCCCCCCCCCCCCCCCCCCCCCCCTCCTCCTCCTACTCTGCAGGTGTGATTATTTTCATTCTATTCTATTTACTATTGTTATACAATCTAAACGATATTTCTTTGCCTTCGGGAGCCCCCCCCCCCCCCCCCCCCCCCCCCTTCCTCTTCCTCTTCTCAGTGCCCCTTACCTCCCTTTCGACGGAGCTTCCCCACGCAGAGACTCTTCAAATATGTCGAAAGTTTGACCCTACTCCCCTTGTTTCTGACTCGACACGAAACTGACTGTTTTTTCTTCTCAGGTGGCTCGACGACGAACTTGCTTAAGCACCTGCGCCGGCGCCATCCCGATGAGGCCAACCGCTGCAGCGAGGAGCGCGGGCAGCAGGGACTGGGCGTTGGAACCAGCGACGGGGGCGCCATGCCTCGGGCAACGGATCAGGGCGGGGAAGGCGCTCACGGCAACCCCAGCTCCGAGATTTGGGACGGCGGCGACGCCGCGCGCGCCTTCTCCCTGTACTGCGCCGTCGACCTGCAGCCGCCCACGGTCAGCGCCGACGTCGGACTCATGCAGCACTTGCACGTCCGGCGGTTTAGCCCGCAGCCAGCGGACCGCGACATGTTCCAGGCCAACGTGGCTGCGGAGCGCGCGAACCTGAGCCGCTACATTGTCCAGCTATTGGCACGTCAGCGGTCGAGCGTGAGCGCCGGCCCGTTTTGCTCGCTGCAGCTTAGCGTCTGGAAGGGGCCGGAAGCCAACCCCAGCGCGTTCGCCGTCGCCACCGTGACCTTCGTGACGCCCTCGTTTGAGCTTCGCCGTCTGGGCCTAGATGTCCATGACTTTCCACTGGGCTTCACGGCCACACAAGTTGCAGCCTGGGTAAAGCGCATCACGGCGGAGTACTTTGATGGGCTGGCGCCTAGCGAGGTTTACGTTGCCTGCACCATCGGAGGTGGCACTCAGCTGGAGGGCGCCATGGAGGAGCTGTCCGTCCCGTACCTCAACTGCAAGCTCACCAAGCTGCTCCATGCTGTGGAGGACGGAATTTTGGTGACAGTGCACCATGCGCCCGGACAGAGCTCGACGATGGCACGCCTTCTTCGCAAGGCAAGGGATGTGTCCGGCGCCATCACACGTCCTGCGCGTGGCAATCCCGGTCTTGCCGTCCTGCAAGGCGCCATCGGCAAGGACTTTCTCGGCTGCCCTGGCAACCCCAACAGTCTGCGGAGTGTGCTGCACCTCTTCATAACGCTGTTGCGGCGCCGCGCCCAGATCACCGAATACATGCGCAGCGCCGGAACCCACTCGCCCTTCAGCATCACCCAGACCGAGTGGTCCATGTTCTGCGACGTGGTTGGCGTCCTGGAGGCGTGTATCGAGGTCGAGCGCAGCGTGCCGCCAAACACGGACGTGGACGGCGTGATGCCGCTCACCTCAATGCTCGTCCTGCTGCAGGAGCTGCAGGATTACATGAGCGACGGCATGCTGTTTGTCCCAGAGATTGACTCTGACATGGACAGCCACCGTGTGGAGAAGGCGGTCTCGGCGCTGGATCCTGGCCTGCAGGCGCTCCGCTCCAACATCCTGAACAAGCTCAAGGGCGGCGAGATCGGCCGAATGGCAGGCCGCATAGAGCGTCTGGCCGCTGTCCTGGATGTGAGCCAGAAGGGGGTGCTGCTGACTGAGGAGGAGGAAGGCCGCGCCTGGGAGGAACTGGCGGCGGAGCACCGCAGGGCGTCGTACAGTCGTGCCAAGTCCAGCGCTGTAAGGGGCAACCTGGACGAAGCCTCCTCCAGCGGCGCAAGCTCAAGCTCGGCGAGCACCCATGTCAAGCGCAAGTGGGGCGGCGCGCTGCAGGCGCGGAAGAAACAGCGCTGGATGGCCTCCATCGCCCAGCAGCTCGAGTCGACGACGCCACCGGCAGAGATAGAGGCATTTCGAACGATGCTGCTGCTGACGCATGGCGTGCCGGACCCGCTCGCATGGTGGTCAGGGCGCGACAACACCAGCAGCAATGCCACGGGGCCGCGCGTCGCGCAGCTGCCGCTGCTGTCGCAGCTCTTTGCGCAGTACCATGGCGTCGACTCGTGCTCCGTCCAAGCGCAGAGCCTCCTTGGCGACGTCGGGTACCGCATCACCGGCCTGCGGCACGTCATGATGTCGATGTGCATAGAGGACATGATGTTTCTGCGCCTGAATCGGGGCATCATTGACGAGGCAGCGGCAGCACAGCCGCCCAGTCAGGATAGCTAGACCCACTCAGCTCTAGCCGTCTCTAGCAGCAGCAGCGGCGGGGGCAGGGGGGGGGGGGGGGGAGATTCCCGAGTAGGGGGAATACCATGAGTAACATGGTGCCAATTTGTGTATATGGTGGAGTGCGGAGCTCTGCTACATGGGTATATATCTATATCTTGTGACTCGTGTAAATAAGTCTTGTCCATCACTTCAAAGGGACTGCAATGGCAACACGCAAAATCCGCAAATCTGCTGCTTCACGTTAACCTTGCAAGTCCATGACTTGAAACTCGGACAATTTCCGTTCGTATGGTCGTGGATTTCTACTATTATGCCATCAGCAGCATCAAGGCCATCCACATTTGATGGATTTCACGGACGTCATTCAGCCACCTTAGCCGCTCCCCCCCCCCCCCCCCCTCCCCCCCCAACACTCTCCTTGGTAGGCGCACATGCATGGTCCGCCCTTGCACTGCATGGTGCGTACATAATGGCCTCATTAGAGACTACGGCGAGGTAGTTGTGTGGCGGCATACACACGGACGCTTTCAATGATGATTGAAGGGTAACGTTGGAAAATCTCCATTTGTATTCAGGGATTGCCGGCCCGGGCATCCATATGCAGTAATTATGCTGGGGGCGCGCTCTCGGGGGGGGGGGGGGGGGGGGGTCTGGGGGGCAATCATTATCCACAAACACTTGGACAACAGCAAACGGCATAGTACAGCACGCCATTGTGTTTGAAGTGGACGGAAGCAGGGACACTCTAGGCCGCCAGTGCCGCCCGCTGCCCGTCCAGCCGCATTGCAGCCCAACGCCCCCGGGCCACTATTCCACCGGCGCACACAGAGCGGCTACACCCTCCATGATCCACGTGTCCGCCGTCGTTCCCGCTTGGATCGGCAAATTGATGTGCAGCACGAAGTTGGTGGACTGGCCCAGTGGTCGACAGCGTCCCTGCCCTGACGACAGTCTTGTACAGGGGGCATTGGTACAGGGTGGACGTCGGCGCGTCGGCTGATTGGGATGGGCTGAAATGTATGACCGGCAGCTGGCTGTAGATCACTCCTGGCGACGACTTCACCAGCCGACCTGCGCCGCAGACACACGCAGTCATGCTCACCTCCCCCTGGATGGGTAGGTATAAGCATTCGGCCATCTCCGGAATGGGCATCGAGCGCAGAACAGGAACGGGATGGGGAAGGATGGGTGGGTGGTGGTGGTGGTGGGGGGGGGGGGGGGGGGGGTTAGAGGACCTGAGGACATTTCCCATCCAGCGCCCTCAAGATACAGCCCCTTCACGAGGACGCCGTCAGGAGTCTCCCCCTGGATGCCCTCCTCATCCATGGCGCGGAAAAAGTGAAAGCGAAAGGACAGCTGGTCGATGGGAATCGACATTTTGCGCGCATGGTTCTGCAGCGTTGCTGTGAGGAAGCCCTGCGCACAGCAACCGCAACAGGTTGGACGGCGACGTATTCATGGGCGCATACTGCAGGGCAAAGTTTGCTTGCAGTTGGTCAGGGAGATGGAGGCCGGCATGCCAGTGAGGAGTATAGCACGCCTATCACCTGCGGGAAGAAGAATGCCGGGAGCCAAAAGCAAACTGGCTGGCCATTGCGGATCCACGAGCGGAAGAACTTCATTCGCTCCCTGAAGTCATGTATCCATGACGCCAGGGGCTTGATGGAGGCGTACGAGTGCGCAGACCATAAGGAAGGCACCTGACAGACAGCCAAGGTACAGGAATCAGATGAGCCACCTCGCAGGGTATCTTAACAACGCAAACTATGAGTGATGGCGGTGCACAGACCTGATTGTTGAGGACCGAGCTGTACATCGCGTCAAGCTCAGGGCTCATTACCACCAGGCCCTGGACGGCCAGCGCGAGCTCAGTCAGCGATTTCTTTATCGTTGCCAGCAGGCGGTTGAAGCGCTGCATCTCCTGCGTCAGCACTGTGGCTAGGCTGTTTGCGTGCTTGGAAGACAGCGCAGCGAATGGGTTCCGCACAAAGGACGCCGTCTGCGAAGGACCAAAACGCACGGCAATAAGCCAGAGTCAGCCAGCCACTCCCAGCCGCGCAGCGTGCCATGGCAGGCAAGCGCATAGAGCCGTGTTCCTTCGTGCCAAGGGCGGAGGCTGGCTTTGTACGGGCGTCAAGCAGGTATGGAATCGGAATGGGAATTGGGGGGGGGGGGGGGGAAGGGGGGAAGGGGGGTGACCTCCTTGTCAAGAGGCTCAGGTAGATCCGTGCCCATGTCTTTCACATGCTGCAGCACAATGTTGTCGTGGCTGGCTGTCTCTGAGGTAGCCTGACTATCCGCAGCCACCCGCGGCTGGATATGTAGCACTGTCTCGATGAGCCTCCTTGAGGATGATAGCTTGGGGTGCAGGATAGGATCTCCGTGTCAGTCAGAATGGAGCGGCTTACAGGGGAAGCTATGCAGGCAGTGCATACGGTTGCCGCTCAGCGCACCTCGAATGCAATGTTTGCGTTGCTGTGCATGCCAAAGATTGCGGGAGGGTCCGTTGAGGGCAATGCCCGTATGAACATTTGGTATTCTGTGGCGTCAGCGGAGTCCGGCGGGATGCAGTATGCATCCCCAGGGCACAGCCGATGGCCGCTCTGCAGAACCTGCCGGCACAACAAGCAGGACACGATTAAATGCGCCGTGGCTTTAACATGGTCAGTATTAGGATGTGTATTGTCCAAAAATGATGCAGAAAGCCGAGAACAGTCAGCCCTCAGAGAGTCAGTACAAGCATGGCATCGATTATCGTTATGAAGTGCAGAACCTGTGTGCGCACAGCGTACGTACTGGGCAGATAGGTGTACATTTCAAATCCACGTCCGTGCTACATCCGTGTAGTATTCGCGTATGCTGGTAAGAAAGAAGTTTGCTATGCCAACTAGTGGAATTATAGGTATTGATACCTTCAGTTCCAATACACCGTTTACAACATCGTTCACCCTTTCAGTTTTCCAGGTTTAGCCTTCCCGTTTTGCACAGGGGCAGTTCGAATTGATTTCGGATTCTTGGATCTTTAAGCATGAAAAGTACGCAGCATACGACGATATGCTGGTTCCGCACGCTGTGGCTGTATTGAATAAGGCACACGCAGTACCTGTAGTCCTTTGCGTCGGTGCTAGTTTCGATAGCTTACCTCTGGATGGATGTAATTCTTGAGGATGCAACGGAGCAGACGGCGATCATTTTCATCTGTGACGCGCCCCCCATAATTTATCTCACCTGCAAAAACGCGCACATGTGCATCGTCAGTAGGAATCATAGGAGTGTACTCACATCAAGCCAGCCAGCAACGGGTGCGGTACTTGTTCCCAGCGGCAGGGGCCATCCGCAGGTACACGTATTCTAGATCGATTGGAAATCTAATGTATATTCGACCACCGGAAGCTAGTCATACGGTAGAAGTCTGTCTTAAACCGGATACATACGAGAAGAAGGAAGACCCATGATGACAAAATCTCGAAAGATGGTCTTGGGGGAATTCGATCCGAGGACCTTCAGTTCACGAACCAGGCTCCGAAACCATGTCAGGATAATACCTGTACGGATGTCAGCGGAGAAAAGATGCCAGCTTGCCGGGCTTTGATGCCAGCAGCAGTGCAGCACATCGCGGTTTATGTTGATATGATATCAATCCCATACTCCCGGAAATTGTCGACGGCCTGAAATACCGCAGCGGGATATGTATTGACAGAAATTGACGCCGGGCCCCGGATCCGGCGGGTCGGCGGACGTGGCGGGGCTGTACAATGCAGCGGCTACTAGAATGATCCTTGCGGCTCTCTGGATTCCACACTCCTGCAACGAGTCTACTTGTATTTGATTAATGGCTATGCCAGATACCGTACCCTTATTTATACGACTGCACACGGCGTACGTGGCCGATGACCCCGCGCGAGCTTTACTTGAACTTTATGGTTCGCTGTCGCACTTCAGAAATGGTCCACGAAGAAAGAGCGACTATCGTTTTTGAACCCCCGCGACAAAGAAAGCGTTCCGGAAGATAATACCATTCTGCAGTATGCTGATCAGATTTACGACGCACCGCCAAATAAACAGCCATCTAGAATTCGCTTTTGCCCCGCAATACAAAAATTAGAAATGACCGCGGGAGGGGGAATAATAACATTATTTTTCGGTGGGTGTTGCAGGGGTCTATGCGGGTGGCACAGGACACACTTGAATAAATGCCACTGGCAACGAAGTGAACATCACCATTCTGCGGGCTGAGATTGTCACTATAAACAGAGCAATCGGACTCCAATCCCACGCCCAGACCTTCACATCTTGAGCGATAGCTCGGTCTCCCTGCGGAAAATCCACAGCTAATCTGCGACCCCGTCGCAGCAGAATTTGGACTTCCATCACCCCGTTCTGGCGGCAATTGTCGAAGCAGGTGTGCTGGCCCGCTGAAGGAGCACCACTACCCACAAACTAACCCTCGGAAAGGTTAAGGCACATGTCGGTATCCTCGGTTATAAACATGGGCATACTCATTGAATCATGCGCAGAATCGAATTAGTGCCTGCTAGGGCAATACAGGGCGAATAAAGAATATATCAGAACCATTATCAAGCAGCGGTGTGGTGTGACTGCACTTACCAAGAACATACATCAGCGCCTGCCATGGGATATCAGCTTGCGGCAGGTCGAGGAACATGTGCAGGGTCTCCAGCGCACAGCTTAGATCGCCATCACTGAAGCCATAAGAGATGTTCCATCCCAGGGGGCCAAACTTGCTGCGCTCCTGGATGATTGCATGGAAAAACGACAAGCTGTATGCAAGCTGCCTCCACGGCACTGGTTTACGGGACGATGTCAGAAAATTCTCCGGCATGTTTGCGTAACTGCGCTGCAGATTGGAGCGCAGCCCCTGCGGTACGCATTTGCCAGCGCAGGCATGGTTAGCGTGGCTGAGGGCAATCAACCAGTGTATTTGCTCAGCTGGGCAGCTTGTGCCTGCTCATCTGAGTGGCCCATGCAGCAAAAAGGATCCAGTGCATCCCGCAGGTCACAATAACGCGCGCATGCGTGTATGTGTAGAGACTCATGGATGAACAAACCTGTGGCGGCTCCATGGTGATCTTGACCCCCGTCTGCAACACAGGCACGGGAAAGTACTCCGTCGGCATCGATGTCAACCACAGCCGAAAGTCTTCATGCACCTCTTCGTCGTGCTGGAGTTCGTCGACAATGCTCTCTAACGTCGGCATCCAGCTCTTGGCCAAATGGCAATTCTGCAGGCAAACCCAGTGTCCAATTGCGCATGCCTTGCGGATCGTTGATTCTGCTATTGGGCCTTGCCCCTGCCAGAGTGGCAACGTGCGCAAGAATATTAGACAATATGGGGCATATCCGTGGCATTCGCTGCTGGATGTGCTCTTGCATGCTGTGCGCCGCCGGCATGCCTACAACAGCTGCATCGCACCGCACAGGCACGAATGTGTGTTGCGAATTGACACAAACCGCCGAGGGCTGCGCGGTGGGCGCTGAGGCAAAGGGAGAGGAGGGAGCGTCACCTGGCCAAGAGAAATTATGTGCAGCTCAAAATCCCCGTCCTCCCGATCGCCCACCGCTTGCGACGCAAAGCGCTGCAGTATCGGCGTAGGATCGACACCCTGCCAAGCACAATCATCTGTGAGTCCATTGCGGCCCCCGCCATCCATTCCTGCCTTGCACCGCCAGACCAGTGCAGCAAGCGGGCAGGCGACATCAGCTGGCTGCCTGAACACTCACTGTGCTCAGAATGTAAATGATCGGCGTCGCCTTGGTGGTATCGCGGAACACGTCCACAACATTTGTGGTGGGCGTCTCCGCAAACTCCCGCCCAAGCTCAGCCCCGACGTAGCAGACGCAGGCCGAGGCCATCTTGTCTTCGCAGAGTAGCTTGATGAGCAGCAGGCGCAGGAAGCCACCACCCGGCAAGTCCTACCGTGGTATATGGACAGGTTCACACGCACAAACAGATGTGTGTGAAGGCTGCGAGCAACACGCAGGCACAGCTGTCGATGGGCGAAAAGGGGGGGGGGGGGGGGGGCGTTCACCTGTAGCTCTGCACCAAGAGGGGTAACGGTATGGTAGGGGTCGCTTGAGTCTGCCCAGTCCCGCCACTGCTTGTGGGCCTCCTGGATCGATTCCGGCAGGTGGGTGAAGACTCCGCTGATTCCAGCCAGGACAGCCACGTTCTGCGGTGTACAAGAAAGCTCACGCGTGTGAGAGAGCCCGCTCCGCAGGCCACATGGCACTGAGCACGCCGCTGCAGTCTTGAGCCAGGGTGGCGGCAGCTGGGGGTCAGCGGGCATCAGATCACACACGCCGGTTGCCTCACCTGCCAAGCCGATGCCGTGATCCACGCAGGTGCCGGGTTGGGCAGCGCGGGTTCGGCGCGCCCCCCGCGCAGCAGAAAGTTCCACGCCCGCCCGGAGATGACGCCTTGCGCGCGCTGGAGCGATGTGCAGATGAGGAAGGAAAACACTGTCTTGTGCGTGTCAAACAGCCCGCGGCAGACCATGCGGTACATATACGATGTTATGTACGTCTGCAGGTTGTCCAGACGTGTCTGCAGGTTGTCGCTGCGTTCCGCTTCGTTCAGGCAGAAGTTGAACAGCTGCGTGAAGTACTTCAAGCTGTACTGGTACATGCGGTCCACGGATGCGAGGTCCACGATCACAAAGTACAGCAGGCAGCCACGGACCGGCACCTGTGGCACGCGATCCCCAGTGCTCAGCAGCAGGTGCCATGCACTGGGTGCACAGCGCAACACAGGACAAACACCGGTTCTTCTGCCCACACCGCTGTATGCGCATGGGGTGCAGCCTCAAGGCTAGCAGTGCGGGGGGGGGGGGGGGGGCAGAGTTGAGGCGCACAGTCCCCTCACCGGTCTAAATTCCTCTCTGGAGGCCCGGATCTCACGCTCCGTAGTCTCCGCCTCCTTGACGCGCCCCTTGATGACGGCGCTGGTGAGCTTGCTGGTGTTGAGCGTGTTGATGAGCACCTCGTCATCCAGGATGTTCCCCGTGCTCTCCTCCAACAGCTTCAGGATCTTGTCCTCCAGGTCCTGGCAACAAAGGCGCGGTGGTCACCACAGTCACGGTTTCCAGCGCTCAGCTGTCGCAGGCACGGGCGACGAGCCGCAAGCGCAAATGCCCCCCTCACCTTGAGCTGGCGTTTGTCATTGGAGATTGAAACCACCAGCCGGTCCTTCTGCTCCTCCAGCTCAGGCCTCTCCTTGCGCACCACATAGCCCAGAAGCTGATCCTCCAGACCCAGCCGGGTGACAGTGAAGTTGATCACATTGACCTTGATGAACACCTCCGGCAGGAAGTGGGGGTTGGGTAGCGTGGTCGTCATGTAAAACCTGAAGTCCGGGTTGTACTCCACATCGCTGTCGCCAAGCTTGATCATCATCCTGCCGCGTCACGGCGAATCCACCGGTTCTCAGCGCGGGCGCCGTTGCGGCATGCAGCAGGGCGGCGACCCCGCGCGCCGCACCTGTCGCCTTGCTTGAACGTCTGCTTGTCCAGCAGCGGCTCCAGCGCCGCGTCCAGTTCCGCACCAAAGTCCTCGATCAGCACCGGGCGGCCCACCTTGAGCGCCCCCTCGAGCATCTCCATGAGTTGGCCGTCATTGTAGTTTATGATCTGCAGGCTGTGGCGTGCCTGCGAGTTGGAAAGGAGAGGGAGATGTGCGTGGGGGGGGAGGGAGGGAGGGGGAGACGCAGCCGTCGGTAAGTCGCCGCCGGCAACCAGCCCTACATTCTCCCAGGCAAGTGAAAGGGGATCGTAGCGTCAGGGCCGCAAACTCGCCTCCTTCGCCTTGACCCAGTGGTTGGCCTGGGACTGTGGGTCGATCATGAGGGGCCAGCGCTGCCCCCTCGTGACCAGAATGGCATTGTCAATGCTGATGCTGTCGGTGGGGAGACCCTGTGCGGCAAGGCGGGCAGGCTCATTGTTCAGCTGCCGGCAAGGCGTCTCTCCGTCTCATGCAGTAAACCAGGCGTGGAGAGAAACGAAAACTCAACAGAGCGGAACAACGGGATGGGCGAGTGGTGGTGGTGGTGAAGGGGGGGGGGGGGGGGGGGGGATCGTGCCTGCATATTCCATTCGCGAATCTCCAGAGCTGACACCATCACAGTCTGCGGGCGGGCGAGCGGGTGTGACAAACAGTGTTGGCGCTTCCATGCTTCATTTAGTACCGTATCGGCAAGGCCGCGCCGTTTCTAGCGTGCACCGAGTAACAAACGCTCGGATGCCACTGTGGTGACATGCCCCGCACCTGGAAGTTGAAGTTGGGGCTCAGGGGGATGCTGCGCTCCTGGCACTGCTTCACCCATCCCTGGATCAGCTCCTCGCGGTACGGGCCCTGCATGGCACAGTCCCGCTCAGGCCGTGGCAGCGGCAACACTGCAGTCATATATAGCGGGCAGGAGGGCTCCGCTGCCACTGGCTCTCCGGCCGCCGCCGGGGTCGCACCGTGAAGGCGCCTAGATAGGATGTGATGGCCGCGCCAATGAAGACGTCGCCAATGAGCAGCGGCATGTTGGCGGTGATGTTCTCTGCAGTCTCCACCCACCGGCTGGATTCCTCCCCCAGGGCGGTGGTCAGCTTCACGGCGCGCTTCAGGCGCTCGTTGGAGATGTTCACCTGGGTCGGGCGGAGCAGCGGCACACATGAGAAAACAGCACAGCATGCGGGGTGTGTGGGGGCATGCTGCCAGCAGCGGCGGTATTACCTGTGTCTGGAGGTCCTGCAGGTCGGCCTGCGTGGTGTTCAGCTGTGACTGGAGCTCCTCCACCTGGCCAGGCAAGGCACCGCTCGGCATCCACGCCGGTCAGCCCATACCCAGAGGGCCTCGCCTACAGTGCCCGCTCTATGGACAGCACAGATCATTGCGCCGCGCCATGGTGATGGTTGACGCTGTCAAACGCTTGCGTCTGTCGAGTCGTTGAAGGATAGCGGAGGACGCAGGGCTGCAACAACGGCGTACGTGTGCCTAAGCCCCGGGGGGGGAGGAGGGGCACCTCTCCGTTGACTTTGGCAAGATGATTGCGCTTGTGCTGCAGCTCCGCCTGCATGTTAGCCAGCGAGGTCTCTGCCTCGGCCAGGGCGTCACGCTTGGGCGCAACAATCTGCGCGGGCCGCACAGCACGGGTCATCAGCGCCGACCTGCCACACAAGGACATTTCGGGCCCACGGCGCCACTGCCGCCGCGCACACACCTTGATGACCTTGGCGTACGTCTCCATGGCGCGCACCCACAGGCACATGCTGCGGGCAGCATTGGAGTGTTTCGCTACCTGTGGTGGAGCGGCGGTGGCGGTGGCGGTGGCAAGGGGGGGGGGGGAGGGCAACACCGCTTTCAGGGGAGCGCTACGTTGCGGGATCGGAAGGCCGCCGGAAGGTGCAGGCCGGGAAGCGGACAGGTGGGGTGAATGAGACGGATTTTGTGGTGCATGCGGGTATCGTGTGTGTGAGAGTAACAGGGTGCGCCTGTGGCTGTGTGCACAAAGGGGTCACAGATATGAGGCTGCCAGCTCCCTGTGCTGGATTGTTGGTAAGGGGGGGGGGGTTGTTGCGGAGGGGCAGGCCGCACCTGCTCCGGGGTGAACTCCGGATCGTCCACCACGCGGCGCAGCCGTCGCACCACCGAGTCCGGGATGTGGTCCCTGGCAAACTCCATCAGGCGCCGCACAAACTGCGAGTCGCTGAGCACCTTCTTGGCACTGTCCCAGTCTGCCTTCTCCTGCTCGGTGCCGCGACGGGGGCGCCGGCCGATGTCAGCGCAGGCGCGGTATACGGAGGGCAACCGGGAGCCGGTAGGTAGGGCCAGGGCTGCGGGGCGCACCTGCAGCAGGATGCAGACGCCCTCCATCGTGAGCTGCACCAGGTAGGGGGGCTTCGAGAACGACTTGATCTCGGTGATGTCGTTCTTGTTCAGCGCGCTAAGGCTCTTCATGGCCGCGTGCAGCGCCGGCAGCGCCGCCTCCAGGTCCTGCTGCGCGTCGTCCTTGAGCTCCTGCGTCAGCTTGGTCTTCAGCATCACGTCCTCCTCCTCCCTGCTCACCACCTGCAGAATGTTGGCCGCCTCCTCCCGCTCATGCTGCACGTTGACCAGCAGCTCCTGCGTCTTGCGGCTCCGCTCCTGCAAGCGCGGCACCCGGCCAGCGGCCGCCCGCCCCCTCAGCCCAGCATGACACTCCATCCGGCCCGCCCACCCCCACCACGGCACGACAAACAGCCGCATCATTCGCATCAAGAGAGGATTCCCGAGGGCGTCCACGCGGCGGCCGCACATGCAAGATGGGCTTCAGGTCGTCCAGCTCCTGCTTCATGCGCGCCACCACCTCGTTGGTCTGCTGCAACTTGTTCAGGCCGTTGGTGAGCCGGTCGCGCTCCACCACCTTCTCCTCCTTCTTCTGCTCGTACAGGCTGAGGTAGAGCTGCACCAGGTCCAAGAAGCTCTTGGGCGTGATGTACACGTTGCGGCGGAGCTCCTGCGACGCCCAAGCACCAAACGATTTGAGACAGCATGACACGAAATCCCCGCGACACTGGGCCCGCGACGACCAGCTGCCCGTCACAGGTCAGCGAACTGCAACAAGGCGCTCGCTGGTCATCCGGCCCCAGCAAGGATTGAGCACATGCCGTCGGCGTGAGCCTGCCACAATGCTGGTGGCACATGAAGAGCAGATGGAGAATGTGGCAAACAGCATAGGCAGACATGAATGGGTTTGCGGCACTGCTGCTGTTATGCGAAGTACGGCGCCTGCATATGTGAGCACACTATGGGTTTGCAGTATACCATCGTTGTTTCCGATTCCCATCCCCCTCTCCGAAGAGAGCAAGCATATATTTCTCTTGAAATGACTCAGAATATAGCCTGAATACCACACGGATGTTCCGACTCGCTGCGGCAAAAAACACATTATACATTGTTTCGACCCGCGGACCCAAATAATGGGTGTGCGGTGTATTTGTCGCAGAGGCTGAGAGCCCTGAAAGCAGGAAGGGAAACAGGAGAGGCGGCATGATGATGGCAGGTGATGGCATTATGATGGCATGGTGATGTTGGCATGGTGGTGACATTTGATGACACATGATGATGGCAGGATGATGGCATGACAATGGCATGGCGATGGTATGGAGAGGCGGCTTGACGCGCCGGGCCAGAGCGCGCACCATGTAGAAGCGGAGGCTGGCCTGCTGCACGCTGGTGTGGACATCCACAAACATGCCGGCCAGCGTGTCCGCCAGCTGCATCTCGTCAAAGCTGGAACGCGAGACAAAGAGGTGGCTCACGCTGTGCAGCGCCGCGGCGGGCCACTCGCTGAACCAGTCCACGGTGCAGGTGTTGAGCAGCGCGGGGAAGCGGCGGCAGCGGTCGCGGAAGTTGTCGCCCACGGGGCTCATGCACAGCACAATGTGCAGGTTGTCGCGCACGCGGTCGATGAAGGCGCTGTACATCGCGTCGCGGCCGTCTGGCACCGCGTCCTTCGACATCATGGGGCGCAGCTCTGCGTATATGTGGTCCAGCTCGTCCATCTGGGTGTCCCGGCACGCACAGCGGAATCTCAGCATGCGCCAGGGCATGGGCCAACACGCCAGCGGAGGAGGGGGTGGATATGTATGTATGGATATTAGGATGCAAGTGCGGCAATTGGAATAAAATAGAAAATAATCTAAAATGTCGTGCTAGTTTGGCTTTTCTTGACAGAAAACTGAGATACATCTTGGTCGTAGTGCGAATCGATATCGGATAGTCCTCAGGACATTGTTTTATTAGGGATTGTCCGTTCATTCAGGAAAATTTTACGTACATTGTTTCAAGTAGACAGCAATACAGGACTGCGAACGACGATGGGATGGTGTTGATGATTATTGCATACACCTTCATTATGAGGAGTACAATGAGCACATATATCGTCCGGGTAGTAGTACATGTACTCGAGTATTCAGGAATATTGGAAATCCTGTGATACACCCAGCAGTAACCAAAAGAGAATACACTACAGGTGATTGCAGACTATAATACGTAAATAAGATAGGAAGGGCGACAAGCCGTGGCCAGGCACCGCCGTTTAAATTTTCTGCCACCTATGGGGGGGGGGGGGGGGGGGGGGTGGATGGGGATATGGGGGCGGGGAGAAATGTAGAGTGCCCCCCCCCCCCCCCCCCCCCACTTGAAAAAGTGGCATGCTTGGCCCCATGTGTGTGGGGGGACCTGGAAGAGGTCGAGCACGTCGCCGCTGTTGAGCATGTTGGAGACGTCCTCCACCTGGGAGTCGCTGGCGAGCTGCTTATCCGTGAGCAGAAACACCACCGGCGTGCCCTCCACGCCCGCCATGTGGTACAGCCGCTTGAGGTCCTCGCGGAAATCGGCGTGCCCGTAGCCGCGCGTCGTCTCCAGGTGGAACAGGCTGCAGTCCATCATGAAGGCAGCGAAGCGCGCCAGGCTCTGCTTGCCGCAGCCGCTCACGCCCACGATCATGGCGTGCCCGCGCGGCTGCGCCAGCACGCGCGCGAGCCGGCTGACATGATCCACCGCCTCCTGGAAAAACACCAGCCGCGTCGGCGCGTTCCCCGCGGCGTGGTTGTACTCCTCTTGGTAGTCACCCATCAGCTTGGGCAGCTTCCCGTGCTCCGTCACCTCCTCGTACTCCCTGTCCTCCGGCGACACGCCGATGGACAGGAAGCTCCCAAACATGACCGGCGGCGACTCAAACAGGTCCTGTGAGACAGCAGGCATAGAACACGAGTGGCGCCGGGGGGGGGGGGGGGGGGGGGGGTAAATCGCTGCGCACACTGGGTGGGGTTATCGCAGCGGAGAGCGGGGGGAGAAGAAAAAGGGGCAGGGGGGGGAGGAGGTATGGCGGGCGATGGCCGCAGGCAAGCGGCGGCACCTGCAGCGTGCCCGTGAAGGCAAAGCGGCCGCGGCACATGGAGAAGACGCACTCCTGGTAAAAACGCGCGGTCCTCGGCGTTGTTGAGCCGGTCGTGAAAGACGCGCATCGTCTCGTGCACCCACAGCCGCGTGATGATGCGCACCGGGTTGGCGGCGCCCTCCACGCGCGAGGCGCGCAGCAGCAGGATACCCTGGGCGGTACGGGGCCGGGGCCTTGAGTGGCCACAGGGCCCAGCATGGGCGGACAGGTGGGGGCAGGGAAATTGAGGGATGGTTGGGGGAGCGGGGGGGGAGGAGAACCTGGAAGACTTTCGAGAGGTCGCGGAGGTTGAAGGTGTAGTGGCTCTTGGCCGGCGTGGGGAGCAGCTCGCTGGAGAGCTGGAGGAAGAGGTCCACGGAGCTGATGACGATGGGCTGCGTGAGGTGGTGGACCGACTGCGGGAAAGGGCTGCTCCGCGGCGGAGGGCCACGGGATGGGGACGTGGGGCGAGTCAGCCGCCGCCCCCTCGCCCGCCTGGGATCCCCCCCACTTATTCAGACGCTGAACCCCCCCGGATTGGAACTGTGGCCTGCGCAATTGGGGGGGGAGCAACCTCGAAGTGGCCTTCCATGATGGCAGAGAAAATGCGACGCATGGACATCTCGCTGGGCGGGGGCATGCACAGCACGGTGAACTGGCGCAGGAAGCGCGAGCAGAGCTCCTGGCGGCCGCCACCGGGGGGCGCGCACGCCGCCATGACCGTCATGCCCTCGATCGCGCGCCAGTACAGCTTCTTGCGGTCGTAAAAGCCGCCCAGGTCCTGCCCGCAGGGAGAGCAAGGGGAGGGGGCGGGGGAGCCCCAGGGGGGGGGGGGGGGGGGAGTCAGTCCGCCTCCCAGACATCGGCAGGAGTGAGGATGCCCACCCTCAGATGGGACACTTGCGCTTCGCCAGGACAAACTGGAGAAATATGTGCGTGAGGGGGGGGGGGACACCTGGTACTGGCGCAGTAGCTCGATGGGCGGCTGGGCGCCGTACTCCTCCATCTGCGGCATGTTGACGTCATCCACAAAGAGCAGCACGTGCTTGCCATGCGGCGCGCTGTAGCGGTTCTTGCGCTTCTTCTCCAGCTTGCCCTCCACAAAGAGCTGCGTCGCCAGGCTGGTGGTCTGCCCGCTGAAGTTGAGCACCATGTGCAGGTAGCCGTCGGGCCCGAGCTCCCGCAGGTGCTCCTGCATCACGCGCGTCTTGCCCACGCCGCTCGTGCCCGTCAGCAGCACGCTGCGCCGGGCCTGCAGCGCTAGGTCCAGCATGAAGCTGTAGCGCGTCGTGTCCTGTGGGGGCGAAGTCATCCCGAGCCCTGGTCAGCGCCACCACGGCCGGCGCACCCCATCCTTGCTACACCCTCTGCATGCCCCCGGCTCTGAATGCACGTACAGCGCACCCCAACACTCGCCACCTGCGGCTATCCACTGGAGCTCCATTTCTAAATAGTCCGCCTACTCCCCATTGGGGGGGGGGGGGGGGGGGGGGCTAAGATAAGAATTGCGCCCTCGCTGGAACCTTGTGGGCTGGTGTAGTACTATAATCTTACCTAATACTATATTCAGAGGGGTGGATTGGGGGGAATTGCTCGGCCCCCCGGGGGGGGGGGGGGGGGGGGGGTTAGAATGAGAAGTGCGCACTCGCTATATTTTGTGGGCTGGTGTAACACTGCAATTACACCTAGAATGCGACGGAGGGGTTGGGGGGCGCATTACTCGTCCGTGGGGGAGGAGGGGGGGGGGGGGGGGGGGTAAAATGCCGTTGAATGTGGTGATGACCTAACGCAGAGAGCAGGAGCTGGGTGGTGAGAGTGGCGGTGTTGCTCAGAGAGTTGTTACTCCCCTGGTTAGGCGTCCTCACAATGCGCCTGGGCATCCAACAGCCTGTAGCTGCGATGACCGCATGCACACCTATCCGCGAGGGATGAAGAGAAACGAAAAGTGGGGGGGGGGGGGGGGGGGGGCTTCCCAGCGCGCGCACCACTGTGGGCACCAGGATGGTGTGGAACGGCACCGCCGAGGAGAACTTAAACGTGCTTAGCACGCGGTCCCAGGGCGTGAAGGCCCACCCCTGATTGGGCTCGAGGTAAAAGTCGAAGATGAGGCCGGGCTGGTGCGGGAAGATGACGCGGCCGCTGAAGAGGTCGCGGATCATCTCGTCAAACTTGTCCCAGTGCGCGCTGTTGATGGCGCCGCCAATGCCCCAGATGAAGGCAAAGCAGAAGATGTGCTCGATGGCAATCTGCCGCGCACCACGGCCAACCGTCAGTTCAAGCGGCATTCCAAGGGTCGCAATGCCTCCAATAATGAGGGCGTATTGGCAGTGCGTCGCGAAAGTGCGCCACCCAACAGCGCTTTAAGGCAGAATATTCCGACATCGGATGTTGCGCGTTTCATTGCTTGTCACCCCCCCCCCCCCCCCCCCCACTCTTCTTTGTGGGGCTAACCCGTAGATTCGGATGGAAGTTCGGCAATTAGAAATAAAACAGTAACAGAAATTGTGTTGATAGTCTGAATTTTTCTAAAGCAATCTAAGATACGCCTTAGTCGTACTGCGAATCGATTTCGGAAAGCACGGAGTACATGGTTTGAGTTTGTATTCCTCATTTATTCAGGAAAATTACACGTGCATTGTTTGAAGTTAAATAATGGTACAGGAATGCGGATCGATACACAACGGTAAGATGACATTAATCCTGCTACTCTCCAAACATGATTATCCGTATAAGCAGGAGTACTCCTGGCATTTGTTAGTACACCCATCAGGTATTATATTGCTATTATATATCGTTAGTATCAGGTAGAACAATCCTTATCGGATTGTATCCGATAATCCTTGTACAGTACAGATAAACACGTACATACTGGTCAGGATTACACAGCGCGTTAAAATGGTAAGGTAAGGAAGTGAAATCAAGAGTAAAGAGTGTAGACATGAATGATCGCATAATTTTTATGTACCGCACCTGTACAGTCCACTTATGATGGAACTTCTGCAACGTTATCAGAAAAAAAAATACAATGCAATAGCAAAATATAAATAGAAAATAGAAATACACCAAAAACGCTAGAAGGGTGGCAATACACCGCCAGGCACCGCCGTAAAACTGATTGCCCCCTACGATGGCTTCCCAGTATGATGTAAAGGCAGCGTCTCAGGCTTCCAAGCTAAAGGTAAGGGCTCGATTCCCCTCATCCATCCTGGCTCAAAAAAAGCAGTCAGTTGAATTCCCTCTCGGGGCCGCACCATGCCCGCCCTGAGCCCGCATCCCCGTGTGATTTATCCCAGGACACAGATGCAGAGAGCAGAGCACCGTTTACACGATGTATTGAGCTGAATACGGCAGTAACGCTGTTGGTTGGCTGTACATCATTGTCTCCGACCCCCGTGTGACGAACGAAAGCCTAACATTCTCTAGAGAAATGTCAGGATACATATATATGTGTAATATAATATTGAACAAACGTCACAGGATTCAGTTGACTGAATTGTTGACCAAAGTTGCGAAATTTCAACTCATCACACAGTCAATTGCTTTGGCAGTGCGGTCGCTGGAGCTGCCATTTGATGCCGTCGCAAAGGGACATCACACAGCGCACCTGCAGGCTCTGCACGAGGTCGCCGCCGAGATCGTACGCCGTGAGCTGCGCCACGCTCAGCTCCGCGTCGCTCGACGGCTCGTAGCTCGCAAGCCGCTGCAACAGGCTGCCCAGGTAGACGGTGAGGCTGGTCACAGCGCTGATGTCCACCGTGGGCAGCGGCTCGGTGCAGCGCGCGCGCAGGAACTCCAGCCCCGGGTCGGCGTAGATGTCAAACAGGTCCATGATGAACTCCGACACCTGCACGTCGACGCAGTGGCGCCGCGGGGCGCACTCAGCCGTTGGTGCCCATGGCGTGCCCCCGAACACTGCCCCCCCCCCCCCCCCCCCCGGGCGCCTCCGCAACATAAACATGACCACATCAATACATCGGTCACCCCAACGGAGGCCGAGGTTGGCACCACGAGAGAGGTCCACCCGCCAGGCGGCATTGCCAGTTTATGCAGGCACAGCAGCAGTACCTGCGTTGAGACGGCCACCTCTTTGTCGTCCGTGGAGAGCGTGAGGGGCAGCGCGGCGAGCCAGGACTGGACGTACGGCTTCCAGCCGGTCACGTCCGACGGGATGTACACCATGCCGCAGCGGGACACCGTCGCGGGCGACGCCTTGGAGAGGTCCTTCACTTCGAAGAGCATGCGCATCGTGGCGGCATTGAGCTTGATGCGCTCACCTGCGAGCCGCCAAGGGCAGTGATTGACGGGGAGGGGGTGAGGGGGTGGGCCCGGCAGCGCTCAAGTGTGGGCGGGCAAGTAGTAATGTTTGAAGAGAGGGGGGGGGGCGCTGCCGCACCGTTTGGCAGGCACAGCGTGCACGTGTCGTCCAGCACCGTGTTCATGCTCTCAATCCACAGCGCATCCACCGGGCCGTCACAGACTGTCCACTTGAGGTCGTGCGAGCTGTCCGCCACGGAGCGCCGCACGAGCGTGGAGATCAGGCCGTCGGTCCACTCGCTGGTGAGCTCGTTGTACTCGCCGTAGAGCTCGCCGATGTTGATGGCCTTGGGGAACAGAACGTCAAGCTGGACCCTCTGGTACGCGGCATTTCCCTGCTCGCATAGCGTGACCATCGCGGCTGCCAGGGTGCGGTACACCTGCGTCTTGCCGCCGCCCGCGGGGCCCACCAGCATGACGCCAAAGCGCACGTTGAACGTCTCAAACAGCTGGATGACCTGGCAATGCGCAAGATGGCACGGCGCAGGGGCGGCGGGGCGGTCAGATCTCGCAACCAACAGGAGGGGGGGAAGGGGGGGGGGGGGTGAAGGGCGTTTGGCGCGGCGCCGGGGGCGGCGCCGGGTTTACCTTGAGCACGAAGGACGGGATGGGCTGCAGGCTGGCAAGGCGCGCGCACTTGATGACGCAGCGCTCGAGGTCACCGTAGTCTTGCGGCGTGATGGCGAGGTCCGGGAAGAGGTCACCCACAATGGCGTTGAACAGCTCCGCGTCCTCGCTCAGAAACTTGGGGATGTTGGCGTCGCGCATGGCGCGGATGAGCACCAGGTCCTCGCTCGCCTTGGGTGCCTGCCGCTTGAGCGCGCCCGCCATGACGAGCACGCTCTTGAGCGCGCGGAGCCCAAAGTCGTAGTGGTCCTGCTGGCTGAGCTGCTCGCTGCTCAGCTTGTACAGCATCACCATCTTGCGCGACAGCACCTTGGCGTTGAGAAAGCCCTCCGAGAAGAGCATCACCTCCGCCACCAGCGCGTAGTCCGGGATCATCATGCTCACCGGCCGGAAGAGCGCCTGCGAGCACAGCCAACGGCTCCGTCAGCCGGCCAACGGCACCGACACGACTGACAATAGCATTCCAAGAGCCGCAGATGCGATGTCACAAGCCGCAGAAAGTGGGAGGCATGGCGATGTGTGCCGTACAATTATTGGTGGCAGAATATAGTATAATAATATGATAATCATGATTAATATAGTACAGAATACAGAATGAATACATAGTATAGTATATAATTACTTATTATGAATTAATATACAACATATACTGTGACACAATTATTATGATATCATGATATCATAATATATCATGTTATTATAGAATTATATCATATCATTATATGATCATTGGGAGGAGGGGAGGGGTGGAGTATCAGTGAAGTCGCCAGCGGGCGGGGCGGGCAGGGCACTTGCTGGCCAGGGCAGGAGTACGGGTAGGCGCAGGGAGGGGAGGGGCGCGCCTTGAGGTTGTCCGGCAGCTCCGAGCGGCCCACGTAGCCCGGGTTCTGAGTGATGATGACGCCGCAGGAGGGCACCAGTGCGATCTGCTTGCCCTCAAACACAAAGTGCGGCGCGTGTGCGCGCAGCGCGTTCTGGATCGTCAGCAGCTGCTGCGCAACGACGGAGAGCACCTCCACATCGATGCGGTTGAACTCGTCGAAGCAGGCCCAGGCGCCGCACTGCGCGAGGCCGCTGAAAAACTTGGCCATAAACTTGTAGTCCAGGTTCTCCGCGCAGTTGAACACCACGCACTGCACGCCCAGCGCGCGTCCCAGGTCCTTGGTGGTCTCCGTCTTGCCGGTGCCCGCGGGCCCCGTGGGCGCGCCGCCCAGCTTCATGTGCAGTGCGCCGGTGAGCGTCATGTAGCAGCGGTCTGTCATCGGCGTCACCACCAACCGTGGCTGCGCGCCCAGGTACTCCAGCCCGTAGCTGAAGACCGCCGTCGACTGCCGGATGGTCACCTGGTCGTACTCCGCGTCGTAGTAGTAGCGCAGCTGCCGTTGCCACGCAAAGTCGGTGGCGCTGGTCACGCCCTGCTTGGCGAGCGCCTCCACAATGTCGCGGTTGTGGACCTCGATGGTCACCATCGCCACCACCACCTGCCGAGGCACAGCCCCCCGCGCCGCCACTTTCAGTCACCCGCCCGCCCGCCCGACAGCCAGCGGGGCCACTGACCGAAGCAGGCACTGCCCGGCGCGAGGCGCCTCTGCGCACCTTGCGGAGCAGCACTGACATGTTGCTGCGGACCTCCGAGCAGAGGTCGTTCAGCTGCAGCACGAGGTACTCGTGCAGCTGCTCTAGCCGCTCCACCGGCAGGTCGTCCGCCAGCGCCTCCTCCACGTCCGCGCACCAGTAGATGTTGTTGACAACCAGCGCCAGCTGCGCGGGCTGCACCTTGATCCACGCCAGGCGGTTGGTCATGCCTGTGTACTCCTTCCACCCCTTCTTGGCCAGCGCCTGCGTGCACGCACGCGGGCAGCATTGCGATCTGTCACCCCAACCACCCACAGCGGACAAGGGAGCGCGGACAACCGCTTCGCCGCAGCCGCGGTCAGCAGCCGCCGGACGGCATCTGCTACACGGCAACAGAGCCGGCAATGGCAGGGATAGGCGGCCGGACCCTCCCGCCGCGGCAGTCACGCACCTGCAGCGACTGCCGCATGTTGTGTTCCACCATGGCCAGCCATGCCTCCACATTGCCGCGCGCCTTGAGGTTGCGACCCAGCGGGACACGCTCGTTCTCGACGCCCACCATGGCGTGGATGTCGATGCTCCGCAGCGCCGAGCCAAACTCGAGCGACACAATGCCGTCAAAGCACTTCTGGAGGTGCGGCTGCACCGCCTGCGGGTTCTTTGTCTGGCTGAGGATCTCCAGCAGCGCGTCGTTGGAGAGAAAGTAGAAGCGCGGAAACTCGGAGCGCTTCACCTCCAGGTACGCCTCCAGGTTGTGCTGCACATGCTCCAGCGACTCGTTGCACTTCTGCAGCGTCTCCAGCAGCCCGCTGGCAGTGGCGACCGGCAGCGCGACGGGGCGCTCCTTGGTGCGCCGCATGATGTCCTTGAAGAGCCGGTCCACCTGCGCATGAGGCGGCATGCGGGAGGAGAGGCCAAGAGGAGATGCTCAGTGGCAGAGTGGAGGTGCACAGGGCACATCCCAGAGCCGCTCCGGCCTGCAGCATAACCTACTGGGAGCTTCAATGCAGCCCTCTCCCGCCAGGGCGGCTGCAACATCGCAGGGGGGGGGGGGGGGGGGGGGGGGGGGCGCACAAAGGTGAAGCTCTTGGACTCATTGGGCAGCTGGCGCTGGATGTCCGGCGCGCTGAAGATGGACTCCAGGTAGACCCAGTTCTTCTGGCACTCCAGCCACTCGTCCAGCGTGTTGCTGAACAGCCGCAGGGTGTTCTCCAGCTTGACGACATCGGCGCGGATGCCGTCGACAAAGCGGCTGGCCGTGATGTTGGCCATTGTCACCATGCTGTCGTCCAGGATTGTCATGATGTCCTCCACGCTGCCCAGGATGTACATGTCCTGGCGTCCAAACCCGCGCAGGGGCAGGTCAGGCAGGGGTCAAACATCCGCGGCATACGGCGATGCGATAGAGCCACGGTGAGCCGCACGGGTGCACCTTATAGTCCTTGTACTGGTTGACAGTGAACTCGGCACTGGACCACTTGTCCTGCACCTTCCTCAGCATCACCTCCAGCCCCGCCTCCTGGGACGCCTCAGTGGACACGCCCACAATCATGTCGCGCGCCTCCATCACGTTCATGCTGAGAAGGTTCCCGATGGTGAAGCTGCTGACCGCGCGCTCCGTGTCCAGCGCCTGGCCCATGATGTCCTCGATCTTCCGCCAGTGCCGCTCCTTCAGGTCTGGGTTGCGCAGGTGCTGCACGATGGGCACTAGATCCTTCCACTTGCTGATTCGCTCGCGCAGGAGCGGCACCACCTGCGCCAAGCAGCGGAGCCGTCTCAGCCAGCCACCAGCTTCTCCTGCTGGACAGCATGCGCTGCGCGGCTTGCGAGATGCGTCGGATTTGTGGGGGGCTTCATCACAGTGCTGCCTCTGCAGTCCGAGCTGGGAGTAACGCCCTGGGGGACAAGACAGCCCAGGGCAATGGCATGGCGCGCCTTGTTGGGCGGGAGGCCGCGCTCGAGCTTGATGATCCGCTTAGAGAAGGCCGACACCGTCGCCTCCAAGCTGTCCAGCTGGATCTCGCTAAAGCGCATGTGCTTCCACGTGGCGGCCTCCGTGTCCCACCGCATCTGTGACTCCCACAGCGAGTACTTGAGCCGCACGTCCTCGGCCACCTCCGCCAGCTCGTTGAACTTTGTCTTGACCAGTCCAAACAGCACCTCCTGGGAGCTGCATACCGGGACAGCGGCGCGTTCACGCGTCAGCGCACGGACTCCCGGCATGCGCTCCCCGCAGATATCGGGCCAGCAAGCAAGCAGGGCGCACTTGATGCGCTTGGCGATGCCCTCCTGCTTCCCGATCTTGTCGACCAGCGGCTTGAGGTAGGTCATGGCGCGCTGCTGCTCAGACTGGCTGTCCAGCAGCATCTCATTCTTGGCCATCAGCCGAATGTCCACCACAGTCTGCAGCGCAATACGGGCGCTCAGGAGCGTGCACCGTTCTCACTGGCAGCTGTACATGCTCTCATGGCACGGCAGATTGGGGCTGCACCCCCCGCAGTGTCTCACAAGGGCGACCAGAAGGTGCCATCCCCGAAAACGGCGTGCCGTAGCAAGAGGAGGGGCAGAACCCCGTTACCTTGTTAAGTCTGTCAATCTCGTCCTCCAGGTCGGTCTTGAAGTGTGTCACCAGGCCCTCCTGGCTAGCGATGCAGTACGACAGCTGGTCGTTCAGCGCGTGGAAGTCGCTCTCCATTGTTCGGAAGGCAGCCAGCTCGATGGCCGGCACCTGCACGCCAGCAACACGCCTGAATAAGGCGCACGCCGGCGACTTGGCAAAGCACGTGGGAGCGGGCCAAGGCACGGCACACTGACCGGGATCTCGAAGTCGGTCATTAGCTCGTAGTAGCTGGTCACTTCATCGTACTCCTTGTCCATCTCCTTGCGCTTGCCCTCCATCGCCTGCCATGAAGCGCGGCCGATCAGAAGCAATGCGCATTGCCGCACACCGCAGCCTGCTTGTTTTGCATTGTCAGAAAGCTGCACAGGGAGGGGGGGCAGGGTACCGTGAGAAAGTGGATGTGCAGCACGAAGTCATTGACTGTCTTGGGCGTTTCCAGGAGGCGGTCCATCGCTTTGCGGATCTTGGCGTTGAAGCTGTTGTACTTGTCCGCGGACAGGCGGGGTAGGTAGGACTTGATGATCCGCAAACAGCGCGCTGGGCCCGGCTCCAGGGTGGCTCGGAGGCGGCGGAGGTTGATCTGCGCCGCGGCGCACGTGGCAGGGCGTCAAGAGAGTGAGGGAAGTCGCACTTGGTACCCCGTGGACATGGATGCAAGCAGCGCTGGCTAGCAGCTGGGCAAGGGGGAGCGGCTGTGGGTGGACCTGCACGATGCCAAGCGGTACCGAGTCGTGGATGCTCTCAAAGTCGGACACCTGCTGCGTGTAGTTGAGGATGTCGGTGGTGAAAGCCGCAAGGTCGCGCTTGCCAGATTGCACCTCTGTGCGGATGGTGTCCAGGCTCACGCCCGCGCTTCCGCGCATCTGCTCCAACGCAACGGAAAAGGTCCCCTTGAAGTCCTCCACCTCCTGAAAGTTGGCGACCGCGGAGGACTGGCGGCCACCGAGCGTGGCATGTGCAGAATGCCCAGAGCACCGGGGGTATTCAGTAGCAGCACAAACCGAAAAACGACAGCCGCGGGCCAGGACGCCGCACGCCTGCCGTGCTTACCTAATCCACAGGTGCTTGTCCCCCTGCTGGCTAGCCCCCCTTCCGCCCCCACAACCACTGACACACTCGCTCACGCCCTCACAGCCGCCCTCGCCAGTCAGCAGCGCGCAGCCGCACCTCCAGCCGTCCGTGCATACGGTGGTACTCCTCGTCCACGATGATGTCCGCCAGGCCGCTGTCGCCAATCTCGGGGCTTGCCTGCGTGGGCCCCATGTCCAGGTAGCCCGCGATGTTGACGTGCGTGCGCAGGCGTGCCACTAGGCCCAGCATGCCGATGAAGCTGTCCAGGGTGGAGAAGATTGAGGTCGCAAAGCTGGCAGTGGGGGGGGCAAACGCAAGCGTGATGCTGGGCGATTCCACAAGCAGCTCCAGTTGGAACACCGTCCGCTCTTCGGGCCGCAACATGCCGTCGCCCAGCGCCTTGTTGGACAGGGCAGTGTTGAGCGAGTGGCCCATGTGGTGCTGGTCACGGGTGCCAGGGCGCTGCGAGCTGTGGCTGCCTGTGCGGTGGCTGCTGAGCGCCTGCCGTGAGCCAATCTCGGGGGTTGGCAGTGGCGTGTAGGGCGCGATGATCGGCGCCGGTACCGGCGGGGCCAGGATGCGCTGCATGTCCGCCATGCTGTCGAGCAGCACGCGGTGCAGCGTGTTGGCAATCATGTAGTCGCACAGCCGGATGAAGCTGAGCAGCTTCTTCTGTTGGGTGCGCCGGGCGACCGTAATGGCGTACGAAAACTTGATGCCGTCTTCCATGGCCTTCTCATACATAGAGGCACAAGGGGCGGTCATGAGGGCAGGCGGCTGGGCGGTGAGGCGAGGAGGGAATGCATCCCGGGGGAAGGGGCGACAGGGCAGTAGATGTGATGGTAACACCGTTGAGGGCATGAGGACGGGCAGCAGCAGGCAGCCGAACGTGCGGGGCGCACCGGCCGCTGCGTCGATGCACTGGCGGTCTGGTTGAGCATCGCGGCATACGCAGTGCTGGTCTGCTGCCCTTCTGGCGTCAGCTCTTCCGAAAACTCCTGGTCCAGCAGCTTCTTGGCAGCGGCGAATCTGCAGGCGAGGTGGGAGGCACAAGTCAGCTAGCGAACTTTCAAGGGGGCGCAAGGTGGGCAGACAGACCCGGCGAGGCTAGGTTGGGTGGTAGGGGCCAGGGAGGGGGGGGTTACAATATCCGAGCACGGCGTACCTTTGCTGCGCACCAGGCTGCAGCAGCCCCTTCATCGACTTGTTGTCCGCCCCAAAAAGCTCCTTCTCCAGCGCCTCGATCACGTCGTAGCACAGCCGCTGCGCGATGCCGGTGACGTTGACTGAGAAGCGCTCCAGCCGCTCCTGGGCCACCTCGGCCTGCGCCGCCTGTGCTGCCTGAAACTCCTGCAGCGTGTAGAGCGCGCCGGGCTGCAGGCTGTGCAGCCGCAGCTGCTGCAGCTTCCAGCACTCCTCACGCACCTGCATCCCACGCGGCGGAGGCCGTCAGCCACACAGGCCCCAGCTCGCGCCGATGCTCATCAACGGCACAGCAGCGCTGGTGCCACCCATTTCAGCATGCATGTATCCTGAGTACGACCATGGTTCTAGCCACTGCGCCTTCTTGCGGATTCATCTCATCACCGTTGTGCCAAATAGTTCCCCGCACCGGCTATGTCCAGCATAAAGCCAACTAATGTGCCATGTGCATGCCGCAGGCAGCAGTATGGGGCCCCATTGCTTGGCTCCAACAGTGGCGCGCAATGCAGGCTTCGAACGCTGGTGGTGGTGGTGGTGGTGGTGGTGGAGGGCGAGAGGCAAAGGCAAGCTCACCCGCAACATGGGCCCACGGAACATGTCGTCCAGGATGAACAGGCCACGCTCCAACTGCTTGCGGCTGGTGCGCTGCTTCTTAGCCCGCACGGCTTGCCTCATAATCACAAAGCCCTAGAGGAGCAGTGTGCGGCGTAACAAGGGTGAACCGCACCGGGGGGGGGGGGGGGGGGGGGGGCAGCGTCTAATGCCGGAATGACACATGGCAGCGTGACACAGTGCACGGGGCAGCGCACCTTCCACTTGCGAAAGTTGCGGAACACGCTGAGCTGCGCAATCTGATTGTACAGGAAATACTCGCGCTCCCACTGGTCCAGTGGTGTGAACTCCGCCTGGTCGTGTATGTAGTGAGTGACGCCAAGCGCGCTCATGGTGAAGAAGTTGCGCTTGTCAATCTGGCTGTGAGGCACGATGTCCAGGTCGTAGGGGTTGCCAGTGTAGTTGGGGCTCTCCACGGGCACGGCGCGCAGGTACACAAACTCCTTTGGTGCCTGCCAGTGCAAGCATCGTGCAGGTGGGCGGAGCCAGTGATAGTTGGGGGACTGCTTGTCAAGCTATGGCCCGCAGTGTGTCAAACTGCCCTCCCTTGTGTGAATGTCCTACTTATCGAATGGGGGCAAGTAGTTTGGTGGGTAGTCAGAGTGGCAGGATGCCAAGAAGGAGGAGGAGGAGGGGGACCTCCGGGATGGCAGAACAGGTCGAGCATGTAGGCCATTGGGGAGGTAGGTTGGGCCTGCGTCGCCATGGGCGCATGGATAGCTCTCGCCGCACCTTGGCGCTGCGCAGCAGGTTCATGAAGCTGTACCAGGAGCGTATGGGCCCCAGTACATCCTCCGCTTTGGCTCCGCGAAGCCCCTCCGCACTGCTGCGCAGCTCCGCCAGGTCCGTGGTGCGCTCCGACACCTCAGAGCGCGGTACACTGTGCGCGCTGTGTGATGGCCGCTCAACGGCCGCGCCAGGCGGGGAGCTCAGTTTGCGGGTGCTGTTGTGCTCCCACATGGGCCGCAGCTGCGCCAGCAACACGGCAGTCAGTTGGGGTGGCAAACAACTCACTCGCATGGATTAGCGAAGGCGAGTAGCATGAAACATTGATATTAAGGACAGGGACAGTGTGTGGAGGTGCTGTAGAGGGGGGGGGGGGGGGGGGGGGGGGCGGCGCACCTCAATGGGCTCGATGGTAGTGGCGTCATAGGACGGAAGGCCAGGAGACATGCGGCGCCAGGTTAGGCCGTCCGAGGGCGTGGAGGGGATGGAGTCATAGTGGGTCCGCGGGCTGGGTATGCCGCCACCGGCACTCAGGCTACGCTTGAGCATGCGGCTGGCGCCACCACCAGTCTTGTGCGGCTCCAACAGCGGCGGCACCGCAGGGGGCAGCCCTCCTGCCCGCGGCCGTCCGTCAGAGGCAATGGCGCTCTCGAAGGCGCTGCCACCCTGTCGGGCGCCGCTCAGCAGCGCGCTGCTAGCGGCGGACGAGCCGGCTGGGCGCGCCGCGGGCGGCACCTCCCGCTGATGCTCAGGCGCTAGCGTGAAGCCACCACGCTTGGGAGCCATGGTGGGTAGCATGCGCGGCCGCAAACTCCCAGGCCCCGGCGCCGGCCTGCCACCCTGTTGGCATTCCCGCCCGCCACCACATCAGCCCAGCGCTCAGACAATTGGAAAGCGGAGAGCTGTTGCTGACGGCCAGCCACACGGGACATGGCGATATTGAATGGGAAAAACATAGAACAGAGCTCACCAAGCGGATGTTGCCGGGCGTAATTCTGCCAGTGGGCGACCCTGCAGCATCCGGCTGCAGAGGAGGCAGGCCTGCCACATGCTGCTCTGCCGCCGCGCCGGTTGGTGTGGTCTGTGAATTGGGACAGAGGGATGATGTATGAGGGTGTTATTGGGAACGGGGGCTGTGCGTCATCAGCATCCCATGTGCTGCCATGTACATGGGATGCTCAATAGCACGATGCGTTCGTACGACAGTGTACCGCCTCTGACCCCCCCCCCCACCCCCCCAACCACCTGATGAAAGGCATGGAGCCCGCCATGACTCTCGTGCCACCCATGCCCACCCATTCATGAGCAGGCGACCTTACGTAGCCGCCCTTCGCGCCCTGCAGATACTTGATGATGCCCCCCCTCCCCCCCAAGCCCCACCACTCCTACCTCCCCATTCACTGTCCCTCCTCACGGTGGTAGTAAGTTTGCAGCACCTTGTCCTGAAGCAGCCCTCGGGTCGAGCACTGAGGGGATTCACAGATAGCGCGGAGGCCCTGTCTAGCATGCATGCACCGCTTGCTCCTCTTGCGTTGCCCCCCCCCCCCCCCACCCCCCCCCCACACACACACACCACCACCAATCCTACTGTATCTATCTCTGTCTCTCATGGCCACACCACCGTCTTCTGCTGTCTCCGCAAGCCTTGGAGTTGGCTCTCCCAGCTCCCTGTGACGACAGCAGGCTAGTATCCAGAGGTCTGACCCATATTTATCAGGCCATTTCCTCCTCGGTCGGACAGTCCCGTCAGGGGTGCCCCGTTGGAAAGCATTCCGGCGGAGGCTGCGCACCTGCGGGGAGGCCCGCGCCCCACCCGCGGCGGGCGGCGGTACGAAGAGCCCACCCGCCGCGGACTGTTGCTTTCCCTTGAGATACAGGCTGCGCTTGAGGCCTCCGCCGTCGGCTGCGGGCGCCATTGTGGACGGTGCTGGAACACCCTAAGCCGCGTGTTTGAAGCCGGCCATGTAAGCGAACGACCAATATATAATAATCATGTGTAACCGCTACAACTGCTGCCGCACGAGAGTCGGGGATCGGGCCGGAGACGACCGCCGCCGCGCGGCTCAGACGCCCCTCGACCTAGTGTTGTCGGCGCGCTGCCTATCCGTGGCGGACTGCAGTCTATTGTGTCGAAAGTAGCCTGGCCGGCGTGGCGTCGTGCGCCCCGTTGTATGCGACCCGCTTTCCGCTGCGGTGTGACACGCAGCAGTCTGGCATGCCGATAGATGACTTCGAGCAACCGTCGGTCCGCCGCGTGCGGCCAGCCAAAGGGCAAGGGGCTCCTGATAGGGATTAATCAAAACCGCGAGTGCTGCTGCCCGACAACCTGCTACTGTACTATATACATATTTGTTATCTCAGATACTTGCTTCGGTGTTTTAATAGGAAGCGGTACTGACTGTTCTTGTTTTTGCCGGGTACCTGTGGCCCTGACGATGATGGCTAATCGCGCCTGGTAGTGTATTAATGCTTGTGAAGATCAATGAAGCACTGAGCCGGATTTTAAATCATCTTCAGCGACTCCTTGACGATGATGAGGAACGAAGTACCCCACAAATCTTTGCGTTTCCGTGTTGCCCCTTGCAGTATGGTAGTCGCTATATGAATTCATCATTCCGGCAGCTTCACCCAGTAATCGCTGTCTTACATCGCGCAGGCACGCGATCATGAATTCATGATGAAACCACGATGGATGTTAGATTATGGTTACAGGGACATACATTGGCGTCTTCCTGCAACCAATCATTGTCGTCTCATATGGCTTTGCTCAAGGATCAATCAAACCAAGAGTACGCTTCCACATTCCTCTGACAATGCAGCCATCATGTCCCATCATCATGTTGGTTGGTACAGCTGAAGTTATCTCCTACACAGGGGTGCATACCACAAAGCCCAAGCTGCAGCGAAGGAAGCAGTATGTTCGAAGTTATGCAGACGATCTTTCGGCAATGAATGGCTGATACATACCAAGTGGCGAATCTGCGCACCGATTACAATGAAGCAACCAGTGCGGAATCTGAGACGGGACTACACTGCAAGGGGATGGCATCGCGGGCCAGGGACGTGGATGTGACTAGACAGCCTTGCCGCTGTGGACACTCTGCTTCAGCTTGGCAATGGCCTTGCCAGGGTTGAGGCCCTGTCGCACACCACGTGGAAGGGGTAAGGCGCACTGAGTACCGATCAAGTCGTCTCCATTTCAGCTGGTTGCGTGATAGCGCACAAGTTGACACAGCCACATGACGGCAGAAACAGTAGCAGGCGGCAGCTACAGGCAGCTCCCGGATGGCAGCCTACCTTGGGGCACACTGATGCGCAATTCATGATGGTCTTGCAGCGGTACAGCTTGTAAGAGTCATCGAGCTGCTTCAGGCGCTCCTCAGTGAACTCATCGCGGCTGTCGATGATCCACCTGTGGGGGCAGGAACAGCCATTAGAGCGCGCCAAGCGTCAACCATCGCCAGCGGGGCGGGGCGGGCAGTGGCCAGACACGCAGCCACACCTGTACGCCTGCAGGAGCACTGCAGGCCCGAGGTACTTGTCCGAGTTCCACCAGTAGCTGGGGCAGCTGGTGCTGCAGCACGCGCACAGGATGCACTCGTACAGTCCATCGAGCTTGGCACGGTCCTCAACCGTCTGAATGTTCTCCTCGCCCTTCATGGCCCTGCAGCAGCGGCATCCACCCAATTCAAACCATCCGTGCCGGATCATCAGGCAGAATGCGGCTGTTTGTCACCTGCTTCTGGTGGGCCGGGTGAGGGAACATGAGAAACGGACAAGGCACGCACTGGCCGTCCTTCTTCTGGATGAAGGGCTTGATTGACTTGTACTGGGCGTAGAAGTTGCTCATGTCCTGACATACGAGATATGCCACACCCAGCAGATCAGCATCCATTCATCTCCTTGGCCGTGCAAGCAGGCAGCGGGCGGACATGCACAAGGGTAAAGAGGGAGGGGCAACCGGACGCACCACCACGAGGTCCTTCACCACAAACATGTGCGGCAGCGGTGCCACTTTGGTGACCTGCGCCAGGTTGCTGTCCACCTTGCAGAGGCACGCCAGAGTGTTGGTGCCGTTGATGTTCATTGCGCAGGAGCCGCAGATGCCCTCCCTGTCAGGACCGAGCAGCAAGGGGAAGGGGGCACACGTCAGGAGACGGCACGCCATCCCAAGGGCTCACACCGATGGGGAGACTGCCCAACTGCAATCATGCATGGCACACGAATCCGTGCCAATCGTCACCGAGCCCCCCGCGGCACCTCCTACTGGACATCCCCGCACCTGCAGGAGCGGCGGAAGGTGAGGGTGCTATCCTGCTCGTCCTTGATCTTTAGCAGCACGTCCAGCATCATGGGGCCGCAGCTGCAAGCGGAGCGCACAGCGATGTGAGATCAACCCCCTTCTCCTCCCCCCGCCTAATCACCAACATTAGCTGCCCCGCCCCGTTCTTTCCGCCCTCCTCGCCCGGGGCGCGCACTTGTTGATGTCCACATGGTACTTCTGGAAGATGGGGTCACCGCCCTCGTCCGGGTTCCAGCGGTACACGCTGATTTCCTTGACGGCCTTAGCAGGCGCCGCAGCCGCCGCTACCACCGTGGGCGCCGCACCTGCGCCCGAGGTACTGGACACTACGCGCGCGAGTGCCGGGCTGAGTAGGCTGGTGGCTGCAGGGGGCGCGCCGCCCTGCAGGGCGCGAGCCAGCGCAGAGCGCAGCATATTGTCTGGCGAGCCTGTTACACCAAGGGACAGTCGGAAGGTCAGCCGCTGGCAAGGTGGAGCATGGGGCGTTCAGCGTATTTCCTCTCACCGCTCCTAGCCACATTCCACACCGAACCAGAAAATCACCAACTGCGCCCAGAAACGGATAAGAAAACAGTTTGGCAGCACAGTTTGCAGCACAGGCATGCAAACACCCTCTTGCAGATTTCCAAAAACATCCCATAAGCAGGTTTCCAAGACGACTCATTGCCCCGCGCCGACGCAGGAGAGGAGAGGTGACGAAGTTGCTTAGAGCTACAACGAACGGGGGGGGGGGGGGGGGGGGATACTGCTGTTCTTAAATAACATATGGTCTAAGCTAGCGCGGGGCAGCACCCAGCCCGCATGCGCTGCAGCTGTGCCTAACGGATCCGGTGGACCAGGCGGCTGCCAGGGTTGGGTGAGGGTTCCAGCTGAGCTTAATCGCGCGGTAGCAGGCACTGAGGAAGTCGCAAGGCTTGTGCGTTTGTTGGAGCCGGCATGGCGTGCGGCGCAGCTGACAGCGCGGAATAAACCTAAGTGTCGGAACACGCCACCTCATCGCCCCCTTTTGCTACTTTCACGCCCGTTACGTGGGCCACGGCGTGCGCGGCCAAAAGACAACACGCACGCGCACACTTTCGCCTGCGTACCTGGTTTCCGAGTTCAGCGGTTCAACCTCGGGTGCCGGTTCTGGCAGGCGGCGAAGGAGCACGCCGCGTAGTTGCAGCGGAGGCGAGAGTGCGGCGGTGAACCACCGGTAGGTGATGGATGGCGACGGGCAGACGTGGCCGCCTCCCCCCTGCGACACGCCGGCGAGGATGCAGTCCGGATCTAGGGTTTCTTTTTTTTTCGCCCCCGGGACAGGACCGGCACCAGTGAAACCCTTGCAGCGTCTCTAGTCATCAATCCAGTTACGGAAAGCCCTGGGTAGGCGACGCTCCGTTATAGTAATCAAGCAAATTGCCAAAGCATTCGAGAAATGCGAGTTGGGGCATTTCGGGAGTGCGATACATGTGCAACAACAAAGGCAATGTGAGGGATGGCCCGACGCCATAGCTGGAAAATTTTCCCATTCCCAGTAAAATCCAGGGCGCCGTGAAGGGAGGGGGGGACCCGCCAAAAACAAAGGCAGTTAAGTCCTCAGGTGTCGACGCAATAACCTGGCTACTAGTAAAATCCCTGCTGAACTCCGGCTCTAGGGGTCTAGGGTGTCGCATGTTATGGTAATGGGATAATTGGGTTGCAGTAAACCCTACATAACCCTAATCGCAGCTCAGCAGCCGCAGAGCGCTGGATCAACTCGTCGTCCCCCGCCGTCGGGTCTGCTCGGCGGCGTCTCACAGTGCGCAGGCCGTGGTCGACCAACCTATACTTGCAGGCGGCGTCGCTGCTCGGGCACTCGAAAGCGCCATCACGAAGTCAAGGGGTGCGTCGACATCTACGTATCACCAACCGCAGTGCAGCGACACAGGCTGTGCAACCAGTCGCGCCATCATGCTGTTAGCCCGGAGCGCGGTGGCAGGAGCGGCTGGGCGGCGGCTGCTGCCGACGTCCTCCAGCGCCGCCGCCGCGGCATGGCGCCGGGCCGGGCAAGGGGCGTTACCCGCACTGCCACCCCAGGGCACGCAATGCACCAGAGGATTCCGCGTCACTGCTACCAGCACGAGCAACGGTGGGACTGCAGGTAGGGCCTCGCGGGCTTCCGCTCCAGGGGCTTTGGTTAGATGGATGCTCGCAGCGGCATGGGCGGAGTCAGCAAAGCATCCGACGCAACGAATCGACGAACAATTCCGACGCGCAAACAGACGGCGGAAGCAGGGGCCGGGACAGTTTACGTGGCAGCTTCAGGGAGCAGCGGATGCCACTAACCTTCAATGACATAGATAGTAAGTACGAGGAAGTGGGGCGCCTGAGCGACAGTCTTAGGGCACCTGGGATGAGAAACGGCTGTGGGGAATTGTGCTCATTCTTGAGCAATTCCAGCTGCAGTACGCCAGTGCTACTCCGAGCGAAACTAAGGTTGCCGAATAAATTCATTGCCTGGAAGCTCGGACATGGCTGGGTTCACTGAGACAGGCATGGTGTGCGCTGAAGGTCGCCCTCCCTCCAGGCTGGTACTCGGCATCGAGAGCAGCTGTGACGACACGGGTGCGGCGGTGGTGTCCAGCACCGGGGAGATCCTGGGCGAGGCGCTGGCCACGCAGGCCGAGATCCATGCGCCGTGGGGAGGCGTGGTCCCCAAACTTGCGCAGGAAGCGCATGAGCGGGCAATTGATGGTGCGCCAATTTGCTCATGCCCGTTCCCGACATCCGGCTTGGGGACAGCGCTATTTTCCGCTGTGGACACGGCCTCCAAGGCTACTGTGAGGGGGGTGGCGTTTGATTGCGAGGATGGCCCATTTGCAGATGTGGTGGAGAAAGCGCTGGAGAGGGCAGGAGTGAGCGGAAGTGACATCGAGGCGGTAGCTGTGACCATTGGCCCAGGCCTCAGCCTTTGCTTGCGGGCAAGTACCTCCCCCCCCCCCCCCCCCCCTTCCTCGCTCCTCCTCTCCAGACGTAAACATGAACTCACCGTACCAGCCGCCAGGGTGCCTCATCTATCATGATGTGCATCCATTCTCAGCCGCTTGATGCGCAACTTGCCATCAGGTTGGAGTGCTCAAGGCCCGGAGCGTTTCTCATGCCCACCAGCTGCCAATCATCCCGGTGCACCACATGGAGGCGCATGCCCTGGTGCGCTTCGGCACTCCGAGTCCTTCCCGGGCGAAAATGCTGAACCCCTTTCCCTCCCCCCTTCTCCTCCCCCCCTGGGAAGAGAGTGCTTGCCTGACACTGTGCTCTGGCTCACGCTCGACCCTGCTGCTACCGCGGCTTTAGGTGGCGCGCTGCACGAATCGCGACGACGTGCAGTTCCCCTTCCTCTGCCTGCTTGTCTCCGGCGGGCACAACCTGCTGATGGTGGTGCGCGGCGTGGGCAACTACCTGCAGGTTGGTTCCACTTTGGACGACGCCTTGGGTACGCCCCCCGCCCTTCTGCCTGCACGGGCGGGACTCTGCAGGGATAGGTACATCACCCGTTGGCCTTGCCCTTACGCTGCCCCCCCTCCCCCCTCCCCCTCGTGCCTAGGTGAAGCCTATGACAAGATTGCCCGGATGCTGGGATTGGACATGCGGCCTAACGGGGGCGCGGCGCTGGAGCTCATCGCGCGCGAGGGCAACCCCAAAGCCTACAAGTACACGCGCTGCACCATCAGTGAAAGCTGGCTGGTTCCTGCCTGCTGCTGCCTGAGCTGCTGTCTGACAGCCACCCCCTCCCACGATGCCACCTCCTTAGGTTCCCTATACCTCTGCGGAAGCGGCCAAACTGCGATTTCTCCTATGCTGGCCTGAAGACAAGCGTCAGGTCAGCCGCTGCGCGTTGCTATGCACTCAATATAGGTTCTAGGGGCGACTCGATGAAATTTTATAGTTTGTTGCATATAGAACGACAGTATTCATTGTGTCATCAGTAGGTATATACGTACACCACTCCACCAAATTTCATTAATCTAACTCTGCCCATTTTCCAGCATTTGTCCCTTGGCATTATACAGGTTTAATCTGATATGAGGCATTTCGACTGCTTTTACTGTCAGCATTGATCATGCTGGCGCTGTCTATTAACGGTCTGGGCTGCTGATGCCGGGAGCTGCGTCCGGGCCAAGCTCCATTCAGAGCCGCCCCCAGGTCTCATGGTGTGTCGGTCCCGCAAACCAAACAGGCTGGCTATCGAGGAGCTGGTGGGAGAACCAAGCGAGGCCAACAGACAGGTCCGGGCCGACATTGCCGCATCATTCCAGTACGCAGCAGTCAGGTGAGCCGCACTCATGTCTTTCTTGCCTCTGGTATACCTATCCTCCCCATGAAGGATTTCGTAGTAGTGCACTGTCCGCATTTCCGGGCTGTTTTACTTACAGTGTTACCAACATGTTTCGTCTCCATGTATTGTGACATCACGGTTATATCTGATGTGAATTCAATACTGTCTGTTCAAGCAACTGCCCGTCGCGTCTGTGAGAAAGCATGCATGTTGACACAAGGGAATAATTGTCAGGCGTATTAGCGCAGGTATATGCATATATATAACATGTATATACACATATTTATATATACACATATATACACATATATGTAGATACGTTGACACTTGCTCACAAGCGGCGCATCTGTATCTTGTGGCGGAACGTGTGCAGGCACCTCGCTGAGCGAACTCGGCGCGCCGCGGCATGGGCGCGAGAGGAGTACCCGGAGGTGAGCTGGCGCTCTACGCGCCCCTGCTGGCACAGGGTGCTTTGCTTCGGCACGGTCGGGGTGAATACCGGCTTACCAGCACGCGGCTGACACCTGGTGGCTGCGACCCACTGCTGGCGCAGATCCAGACTCTGGTCGTTGCAGGCGGAGTGGCCTCCAACACGTACGTGCGAGACACACTGAGCAGCATCGCGGCGGACGCCGGCCTGCAGCTAGTGTGCCCTCCCGCGAGGCTGTGCACCGACAATGGGGTCATGGTGGCATGGGCTGGCATTGAGCGGTGAGGCTCGGCATCATCCCAAACGCCCCTCCCACCACCGCCTCAAGGGATCTGCTAGGGTAACGGTTTTTTTTGCTTGCATCAGCTTGTCTTTAATCAAGTAAATATTTGACGAGTCTAATCTGAGGCTCTGGCTTCCTTGTTTGCAATGGCAGGATGCAGATGGGGCTGATGGAGCCGCCCGCAGAGGCGGCTGCCCCGGCGGAGGGGGAGTGGGTCGACCTGCGCCCGCGGTGGGCGCTCACAGATGAGAAGGACTCGCGCTGCGCACCCACGCTCAAGAGCAGCCGCAAGGTCAAGCTGCACGCTCCCTTGTTCCAGAGCCCTGATTCCCAGGGTGCTGCCGATGAGCAGACCGCGGGTCAGACGCCGTCGTAGTCAACGCACCAACACACTGCTGCAGATTGAGCTGCATGCTATGGATTGCCCTGAATATGAGTGGCGGACACAGGGGGAAATAATTATTTACAACTCCTTTTCAACTTAAGCCTCCACTGCTGCACTACCCAGATCTCGAGGCGCCACACCCAAATGAGGGGCGGTTGCTGCCAATGTGCATGCGGCTGTTAGAAGAAGGTCACGTTGTAGTAGGTCGCCAGGGCCTGCATGCCAATCTTCTCCTTGTCGAACCCGTGGAAACTGTTGGGGTTCTTGATGTTTCGACTGGGCAGATTGGCATGCAGCAGAGCTCGATCAGTCGCAGCGTGACGCCTGCATTGTATTGTCCATGCTGCGCCGGGCAATACAATGCCTCCATCGCAGCTAAAGCCCGCATCTAAGGGGGCTCACTACGTTATGCGAGAGCGCCCGGGCCCAACTAGTGAAAGTATATCTTCATCAATGCTCCCAGCCGCACAAAGAACTCTTTTTCCCTCTCAAAGCTGTGGTAGGAGTTATCGTATTCTTTGTCACTGCCACAGCGCACACAGACCCGGGGAAGCTATTTCAGTCCACGGGTACAGGCCATGTGGCAGACGCCCAACTACCCCCCACTACACAAAACCCGCCCTCGCGAGTTCCCGCCCAGTCGGACATGTCGAGCTACTACCTGGCACTCACATGATACACAGAATGAGTACTACCGCAGGACCCCTAAATCAGGAGCAGACACAGCTGGGGTTAGCACGCACTTGTAATAGTAGTCGTCCTCGTTCACATTGCCCTTCTCGTGCTTGTACCAGTAGTACGCTTTCCCGATCTTCTTGTGGCCCGCGCGCTTGAAGCTCTCCTCGCTGAGCTGCCAAGCCAGGCCATAAGCATGGATTTCCCTGCGGGAGCAAGGGTAGCAGCCGTCAGCGCATGCTCTGTGGTAGGGGCCAATTAACATGGTGGACGCCAGACAGCGTGGATGCAGGACAGTGGGCGGGTGGATAGGTGGGAGGGGGCCCACTGGCAAAAGTGAAGAACGCTGTAGAAGGCGTTCCAGCCGGTGGAGGGCACATGCGGGGGGAAGGGTCCCACGTGCGTCCTCGCCATCATGTGCGAGTCGTAGAAGGCCTGTGCATCCAGGCGCATGCGAGTGTCAGGGTGCGTCAGGGGATGGGATGGGCGCTTCCCAGAGCGTCAAGCATCAAAATATGACAGTCGTGAGCTGGGCGTCCTACCGCTCGAGAGAAGCGGGTAAGCATGATGGTGGCGTTGGCATACTCCAGCCAGTAGCCCAGGTACTTGGTCTTTTCAGGCTTGGGGCCCGGGCCGCCCAGCCCCTGCCCAGTTGCCAGCCGCATGTCAGCAGTGGGGTCCAAGCCGAGCCTTGATCAGCACACACTGGCGGCAGGCGCACCTTTGGCTTGTCTTCCGGCGGCCACACAGCAATGAAACCGCCCGGATCCATGCGCAGCAGCTCAGCAAGGTTCTGCTCCTTGATATGGAAGTCGTGCATGATGCGCACCTAGAGAATGGAACCGGGGGGGGGGGGGGGGGGGGGGGGGGGTTAGGCATTCCTGGGGGTGGCCGCTTGTGGAGAGAAACCTCCCTGGACTGAATGCCCCGCAAGGTATCGGCAATTAGAGAGACACTTACGGTGGTGCGGCGCCCCACATCCTCCTCATGCTTGAAGGTGGGTGCATTGTTCAAACGAATCACCGCATCGTACGAGTCGATGATGGGTCCCCACTTTGTCCCCCTGAGCATTGCAGGTCGACACGTGGAATAGGATTAGTGGACTGGCGCAATAGGCACGATACCATGGTGCAGTTTCCGAATGCGGTGCGCCAGTCCATGCAGCCGGCCAGAGACTTACTTCATGACGCCAGAGGATCCCACCAGCGCACACTTCTTGAAGCAGGGGGTCTTGAAGGCCTCCGGGATGCGGGCGCTCTTGTAGGTGTACTGCCGCTCCAGCAGGTTGAAGGCGCGGGGGATGTACTTACGGCTAGCGGAGCGCGTGACGGGGCTGTAGTCGCGCACCAAGTGGCTGAGGCATTCCTGCGCCTCAATCTTAGGCACGAGCGGTGCCATTGCCGTCTTCTCTACCGGCACATCATTTGGCTCCGCCTCCAGACGCGTACGGCTGTTCATTGTGGACCGCGACTCAATGGAATGGAAGTACTCCGGCTCAGAGCGCGACTCCCACGGGACAGTGAACTCCTTCAGGCTGGGGTCAAGCACTCGGCCGGGCCCCCGCTGCCTGTCTGCGACCCGGGTATGGCCATCTGGAGGCGATAAGCGTCACCCAGCGGGATACAGTTAGCTACTGGGCTGGCACAGGCTGAGCGATGGTTGACCTTGGGGGGGGGGGGGGGGGGCACCTGTGTGAAGGAAGCGAAGCTCGCGCCTGGTGCTGGCCTGATCCTCATCAAGCACCTGGATTCCGTGTTGTGGATTGTGTCAGAGGGGGAGGGGGGTAGTAAGGCAGTGGTTGGAGCTGTCACCAAATTGAACCAGTGGCGCGCGACCGGAAATCGTATTGAGTCTGTGACGAATGCATTGACAACGGCGGGTGAGAGGCGTTGCTCCCAACGCAGGACGTGGATGCCAAGCCCACCTTTGCCGTCAGGCCTGACAGGCACCCGAGAAGCGCAACGCCGGCGAGCAGTAGGGTGGGCGCCCCCAGTCTCCGGCACGCCCGCCCCTCGGCGGTCGTCGTCGCCATCGCGCGCCGCACCCCCAGCCCGCAGCGCACTGCCGGGAGTACGCACAGTTCGAGCCAGAGTCAGGTTGGAATCACGGGAGCAAGAGAGGCTCAGCCCCAGTCAGCGCGAGAGACCGTAAAGCACCAGGAGCGGCGGCTGGGTACCGGTATATCTTGGACGAAGACCAGGCGTGACCGAGTATATTTTATCTGTAGTCGTATCAACCGGGGGCGGAAAAAAAAGTACGGTATCAACCGACGGCGAACACCCCCCCCCCCCCCCCCCCCCCGTCATCGCGCTTGAACCTCGCAGCGAGCCCTGGCAACTACTGCCAGTAGTTCCTACGTGACCATGTCCTAGGCGGAGGCAAATGCAAGCTGGTGCGACTACTGAGGTCAGACCCGGGGGCAGGGTTGTCAGCTTAACCTGCGGATTCGAGTCATGCGGCGGACCTAGGACGGCGGACCGACCGGTACCCGTGCCTGCAGGGCGGGAATTATTGCTGCTACTCGCAACAACCGCGGAGGTAGCCTCGTACGAAGCCACCAGAGGGACATGAGGTATAGAAGCCCCACCTACGCCTGGTGAGCTAGTTCCTTGCGCGAATAGCGTCGCGACGATGCCGTATCCTCCAAGCGTTTGTGAGAAAGGTGGGCGTGTCAGCAGAAGGCCAGTATTGCTCGGGGCTGATGGTCCGCCGCGCGTTATTCGGAAGGCCAGATCTGCGCCCGCCACTCGGTGTCGTCGACGATTCGCGTCGTCTTATTGCGCTGCCCGTCCTCCACTTGGTCCAACCTGCGCACGCGCGCGGCTGAACCCGCGGCGGTCGTCGCGGGGGCAGCATCATCGTTAGCTTCGCAAAAAGGTACCCGGGTACCCGTTAATTTTAGTAATGTTCCGCACCTCTTAACCGTAGAGCCACCGCATCTCGATTCCCCCCCCCCCCCCCCTCCCCACTTGCTTGGAGCAATTATTGGAGCCCTTGGAGCCGTTTGGGAGCGTAAATGGCCTGCTCGCTCAGCACTCATCCAGTGATCCAGCCCTCCACCGAGAATACCAGGGTCCCTTAGGGCGTGCTGACATGGGAACGGGTAGGTAGGGCTTGCATGGCAGGGCAGAGCCGGGGGGCAGAGATGGATTTGGGTGGGTAAAATGGTTACAATTCTTTTTTGTTGAAAATTATAATTGCATCTTGTGCGAGACTGACACTTCCAGTGCTTGCCATAAGGAACGTTAGCCTCTAGTTCCCCGCTGCTAACAAAGCGGCTGGGGTATATCTTCGCATCAGATGACCCTAGCAGCAGCGGCAGCGGCGACGCCACCTGTGGTTTGAAGCAGGTGTAGCTCAGGATATATCTGCTTTGTGTATGGCAGCGTCTGGGCAGCGAGGCGTCTCTATCCAACCGGCGGGCCAGCAACCGGCGACTTTCTGTCGTTAGTTGCCAATGCGCACCAACGGCAGAACTAGGCTGCCCTGAGCTCGCCATTAAAGCCGCCAATAACGGCATCTGCTGCCAGTGCAGCAGCTTGTCTTTGATTGTATCGTGATATCACTCCTTTCTTTCTCAAGTGGAGGTGGCATGGCGATACCTTTGGCATTTCATCCGCACAGCGCACTTCTACAAACAGGAGAAAATTGACAAGCTTTGTGGGAAGCTGGCTTCCCTTGGTGCTGTGCCGCTGATGTTGACATCCTGCGCTGGGAGCGACTTGAGCTTTGCGAACAGTGCTCTTCGCATCATTTGTGCGATGGCAGACATTTCGGAAAACGCGGAGATGTTCCGTCAGCAGGTATGCTTTGCCTTCATGGCTGATTTCCTCTTTTCACAGCCTGAACGTGTTGACAACCAACACCAGGCTCACCACCGCTGCCCCCCCCCCCCCCCCCCCCCCCGGTTCGAGACAAAAACGATCATCTGCCGTGTTGCCTCATGCTCCGCACGTCAATTCCGACACGCGAGGGCACGGTGTTCTTACTTCTCCTCAGGTGCTGTTTTCCGGGATCCTTGTTCCATGCTCACCGCTCTACCCCCACCCTTGTGACAGCACGCCATCGACATCATGACACAAGTGAATTCGAACATAGAGCACCAGCGCATCCGGCGTGCGACTGGGGAGGCTATTGCCAGCCTAGTGCCACTGGATGAGGAAGGCCTGGTAATCATCCGGAGCCTTAAGCTTCTCGGAGATGCGGCTTGTCAGTCTGCTGGACTTTGGTTAATATTAACACGGTAATTTACAAATGTAAGCATGTACAATCACTGACATTCTCACAGAAAACGTGGTGCGCTTTTGATGGCAATGGACCGGGGTGCTGCTAAGATTAGGCAAGCCGAAGCAGGAATTTATTGCTTGTTACAAACATGTACCAGGGCGTGCGGCAATTGATACATAATGGATGGGAAAGGGTACATGGAAGTCGTGCACATTTTGGTGCCCATTGTTGGTAGCACAGGAAAAACTCATTGAGTACCATACGCGCTGCCAATTCAGGCTACTGTGAGGGCTGCTGCCTCATCGACCGCTGAGCGCAGCTCCACCATGACGTCGGCAGGACTGGGCGCGCCGAACACCGCGCTTCCGGCCACAATGATGTTGGCGCCCGCTTGCGCCGCCTGCGAGATGGTTTTGGGCGCAAGGCCGCCATCAACCTGGATGTTAATCTTGGGCGACGCCTGGCGCAGCACCTTGACCTTGTTCATGGTGGTTGGCATGAACGACTGCCCGCCAAAGCCAGGCTCCACAGACATGACAAGCGCCTGCGCAATTGTCGAACACAGGGTCATTTCCAAGGCCATTGCTAGACGGCGGCCAGCCTACCTCTAGGTGTGTGCTCCCAGGGAGGGTAGAGCCTCGCTAGCTGGACGCACCATGTCGATGTCCTCCAGGTAGGGCAGGAGCGCCTCCGCAGGAGTGGCTGGCTTCAGCGCAACACCCACATACATACCCGCCTCCTTGATCTCCTGGATGACCTCCATAACGTCCGGATCCTTCTGACCATTCACCGCCACCGGCTCTCCCACCACCGCCTCAATGTGAAATGTCAGCTGGTCGGCGCCCGCGGCCTCATAGTCCTGGGAAGCACAGGGTTGGATATAAACAGATTTGCAAACAGCACATTGCCATATTTTGCAAGACAAGGAACAGCCCAGGGGTTGCAAACCTTTATCCACTGCCTAGGGTTTGACACCATGATGTGGCAGTCCAGAAAGGCGGTAGTGTGCTTCCGCAGGCACTTGACCACGGGGTGGCCCAGGGTCAGGTTCGGCACGAAGTGGCCGTCCTGCGTGCGGCCAGTCACGTGTTATGAGCCAATAGATGCGCCGCATGGAGACCGACTATCCAACGATACAGCCAGGGCACTCACCATGACATCCACGTGCAGCCAATCCGCGCCCATCTTCATGATACGGCTGCACTCCTCTGCGAGGCGTGCGAAGTCGGAGGACAGGATGGAGGGCGCGATGATAGTCTGAGGGCGGTCACGGTCGCCACTCAACTCCGGGTAGGGCTGGTCCTCCTTGCCGGGCATGGTGTCCTGTTAGGGTGTGTGGAAGTGGGGAGGACTGGGCAGGAGGGCAAGCGTGGAGTGTTGAGCGAGCTTGCGAGGGGGGGGGGGGGGGGGGGGGAGAAAAGGCGGCAGCAGCTGACTGTTTTTCAGTTCTGCACACGGTGTCGTTTTGCAGCACTCCTCAAATGTAGGCAACCTCCTATAGCAAGGGAAGACATTGAGAGCTAACTCCTTCCCATGGACGTTAGATGTGGTGACGTGGCGCGAAGGTCGGGGGCACACCAAAGACAAACACCCTTTGCACTGAGCTCTTGCCAGGTGGTCGAAAAAAGGGGGATAGCCGATAGGATAGACGTGCGATATGGGCGACAGCCCGCGAGTGTGTGTTGAACTTGAAAGCAGTCGCGATTTCGAACAGGTGCGCGCCGGTCACGTCGGCGTGGAGGCCACAATTCCCCCCTCAGCCGCCCACCGCGCCGAAAAGGGGGGGCGCAGCTGTGGCACGGTGGAGAGCAATCAATGGCAGCACCATAGACCTGGTTAATTAGCAAAGCGTAACTATGTATACCCACGCGCAGCACGGCTGAAACCGCTGAGGCCGGCACAGTTCGGTGCGCAGCATATTAAATATGAATATATCATTTTGTCGAGTGGGTGGAGCCGAGTCCGACGACCGCGGAGATAGAGCACCACGGAGCACACTATGCACGCCCAACCCGCGCTGAGGGAGAGATGACATGTGCGTACTTGCTGGGAAGGTAGCGTGCCAGGAGACCGCTCGTATGTCAGATGCCTATGCCAACAGGTTGTTGAAATGCTGGAGTGGGTCAAGGGGCGACAGAATTATTCTCCCGCCGCCGGTCGGACTGACGATATTTGATGACGCCGCGCCTTGACCCGATGAGCGCGACTACAGGTACCCTGTACCGTATTCGCTGTTGCGGCGGGCGGTTACCGTCGTGCTGAAAAATAAACGCCCGACGATGAGGCCGCCGCGATGAGCGCAGGCAGTATGGGCCCGCGGCCCCAGCAGGGGTGCGGCACAAATACATCAATCCGTAGAGATTCCGTTTATAGTATAAGCTATGTTCGCATTCATACAGCCCCGGATGTCCACATCGGCAGTCAGCACGACGAGAACCTCACGCACGTCGATGACAATCGCACGATGATCTGTCGCTACAGGTTTACAGTTTACAGGTACCCGGCGCAACCCGTCAGCACATCGTGACGTCGCCATAGCAAGTACCGCAGCACACCACACGCTCAGCTTTCACCACACCGGAGACATCGTCTCACCGTGTGCTCTGCGAGACTTGCATGGTGTGGCACGCGACAACGCACTTCAGAGTGAGCGGAGCAGGCGATCTGCTGTCGCGATCAGACGCGAGGACCGGTGCAACCTTGAGACGAACAGGCGGGACGCTCCTGCCGCCAGAGACACAAGACCCCATTGTCGAGTGAGTGACCGGCGGTCACTTCGAGTAGCTTGCGAGGTCGCGCGCTTTGGCTGCGTGAATCACCCCGACTGCTATTTGGAGTGGTCAAAAGCTAGTGGCAGTGGTCTACGATAATGCCAGTGACGATAGAGGAGCTCCCTCCGGAAGAAGTGGCGCAGGAAGAAGAGGAAGTATGTCCCGCTCTGCGCTTTTGCGAGCTGTGAGAGTGTGCATGCATAAGTGCACGTGGGTAAGTACAGATATTGCTGTCCTTGCACCCTCTGAGACGCTGCGCTTGTATTGCAAACAGCTGCTAGGTCCCCAGTCTTCTACCGATGTACGGGCAACAGTGACACAAAGCGACGGCCCAGAGCAGGAAGAGGAGGAACAGTTTTTCGATGCATGCTCAGATGACGATGGTCCGGATGCAGTGGTAGAAGTCACTGACAACGGAAAATTCACGGATTCAGAGTCAGAGACTTGCACAGCTACACGTGCCGGCTGCACTGTGCCAGACGGACCCACTAGGGGTAATGCAGATGTTGAGCAGGCTTCTGGACATGCAACAGAGGCAAGCGGCGATGAGGTTGCCCTCTCAGACGCTCATGCCAGGGGTGAGGAGTTCGTAGTGAACATGGCCGAACCTGGATCAAGTGAGATAGGAGCCCCATGCATCACAGATGCCGGCAATCCCCAGGGAAGGAGTGATGCCAACGGCGGTGTAGCAGAAGGGGGGCAGTTTGAGTGCTCGAGCTCAATCGAGGCAAAAGAGGAGGTGGAAGACGCGTCGCCAGAGGTCACGCCGGTATCGGAGCTCAGCGAGGAAGAGAAGCAGGTGGCTCCCCCCATCCATTTGCAGAGCAACATTGGCTTTCCTCATTCCAGCAGCCGGGTGGGGTGGGGGGGGGGGGGGGGGGGGTCATGATGCAGCGTCGCGGCTCTCTGCAGGTGATGCTGAAGGCCGCTGAGGCTCTGAAGCAGGAGGGCAACAGGCTGTTTGGGCAGCAGCATTTCAATGAAGCATCGGTGCGGCTGCTCCCTGATACATCACTGCCCGCAGCATCCTGCAACTTAACCCCTTGCATCCGCCTGACTGCCGCATGCATCACTGCCCGCAGCAAAAATACACTGAGGCGGTCATCGCAGCTCCGCCGGACGCACCAGAGGCAGCCGTGTATTATGCCAACCGCGCTGCATGCATGATGAAGATGGAACTCTGGAAGGTGCGCTTCTAGGGCTGGGACGGCTAGGTGGGAATTCGCATTTGGGACCCGGCAGCATCAGTCTCTGACACCATTTTTGCTGGGCCACTTTCAGGATGCCGTGGATGATTGCACACACGCTCTGAAGCTGAAGGAAGACTACGTGAAGGCGTTGCTCCGCCGGTGTGCATCTTACGAGAAGACGGACGACATGGAAAATGCACTGCTGGATGCCAAAAAGGTAATTCCCTTCCTCCCATACTCCTGGCCCCCGGAGCTAATTAGGTGTCCCTGCAACGCCCCCTGACTGGCCGGATCCAGTCCTACTTTTGAGGCTGATTCATATGTGCCATGCAGGTCGCTGAGCTGGAGCCTGGCAACCGCGAGGCGGCAGCCACAGCCTCTCGACTGGAGCCGATCGTGAACGAGCGGCGGGAGAAGCTCAAAGATGAAATGATGGGCAAGCTCAAAGACCTAGGGAACGTGGTGCTTGGCAAGTTTGGGCTTTCACTTGACAACTTCCAAACTGTGCAGGACCCGGCCACAGGCGGGTACAGCATCAACTTTAAGCAGTAGGCACGAGCTGCACATTCAGGGCGTGGCGACGTAGCCGCAGATGATTCTCGGATGTAACAGCTTGGTGCAGAAAGCATTTAGTGGTTTTATGGTGTAAACAATCAGACTGTCATGCGAGCCCAGAGGTGCGAGAGACATTGCTTTGCAGTGCTGTAAAGGGTACAGTCATTGGCCACCCTGCGGCTGCCTGGTGCGGGTGACGTAATCAGACAGACATCTGCCTTTCCATGTGCACGGCATACTGGCTGTGCCATACCTACTACATCCCTACTGAAGGATCCCTACCAGCAAGGTAAGTCTTGACTATCCGCCTGATTTGCTCACTGCATTGTCTTTGCGGCTAGGTGTCACGGACCCCCACGCTGGGGCTTAGCATACCGGTACTGCAATATTCAGTGCATACTGAGATAACAACCGGATTTTGCCCTTATTCACGAGGACCTTTGTGTAATTGTGTTGGGTTGACGGGCAATCACTGTTAGGATTCCTGCACGCCTGTGCTTATAGCAGCACTTACACCACTCGTAAGGAAACAGTTAGGGTCCACGTGTGGATTGATCCCACACGAGCTAGGGGATGCGTTTGTCAGGGCTGCTTGTATCAAGGTATTGCTGCCAGTGGCCAGGCATGCTCGCTGCAGCCGCCAAGTGTCACTAGTCCTGCTCTACACGCATACGTGCCGGCAACACAGGCACGGTGCTGCCAAAGTTGCGCGCAGGAACGGCTGTCTCACAATCGGTGTGCAATAATTAAAACAACTGCCAAAACCAACTGCAACCTATTCAACTAGTACGCAGACCAGCACTACTTGGCTATGCGTACATAACAAATGATACGCACTCACAAACGCGCGAGTGCTCAACATTTCAAAACTACTGAGCGTCCGCTCAGAGAAACGTGTTCGAGGAGGAGGAGTTGTTCGGCCACCATCGCCGGTGAAGCAGCTTCTGTATCTCTCGAACACACCCACTGGCTTGTTTTCCGCTGGGCACATTGCCCGCGAAACCTAGCCCAAGATTTAAACTGTAGAGTAGGGAATGAAGTACGCTGTCTGCTGGGCTGGTGCGTCAACGCTCGGCAAAGTATTCGTTGTCCGGCCGAGGGCTCGGCGTGGTGGTGCCGCCTACTGTCCCCAGCACTGCAGGTTGGTGCAGCTACCGGTGCGCTTCACGGGCAGCGAGTTTGCCGCAACGCCAAAGCACAGCTCGAATTCGGCGGGCTCGGTGAGAGTGGCGCCAGCCGAGATGTTCGCAGCGCCGTAGCAGCGCAGCTCGTCCACGCTAGAGCGGTTGTTAAAGGCGGCGGTGTCGGCGCCCGTAGGGGAGGACTCCCCGCTGCTGCAGCTGTCGAAATCAACGGCGCCTGTCATCTGGCTCTGCACTCCCGCCTGGCTGTCCAGCGATACGCGCACGGTCTCCGAGTTCATGATGGTGGCTGAAGATGAGAGAGCTTTGATACTGCAATCTGGGTGGTGGGAGTCAGGAGCCGGCCGAGTCAGAGACCCGAAACAGCGCAGCGCCGCCGTAGCGGAGCCGAACCCTATAAGCAGATACGACAGGCTGCAGCGCGAGGACGCGGGCGCGGCGACACAGTTCGGGCAAGGCGATACGCTGAAGGGCACACAAAGACAAGAAAGCGACCAAGGAGCCACGCCCTTACCAGGAAGTCGGAGCGTAGGTTGTGTGTCAGCGATATTACCTGTGAATGCGGCGTTGGGGGTGAGGTTTAGAATGGAAAGAAGTGCTGACATGCAGTATCTGTGCCTTGGTCGCTTGGGCGGCGCGGCCGGTCTCGTACGCAGGCGCCGGAACGGCGGCGGAACAACTACCTGAGCCCGACGGCCGACGCTGAGTTAGTTCTGCTTAATGTACTGCCTTTTTCCTTCCACAGTACTTTCGATCTTCACCTCTAGCAGACGCTTTATTTTAATATAAGCTATATTTTAAAATAAAACCAAACCCTGGAACTACTGATGGGTTCGACGGCCACGACTCTCAGACTCGCAGCATTCCTATCCATTAATTACACCAGCATTGCTTTTAATCCTTCTTATACCTGTAGTAGTGTTAATCCCTAGCAGATGGTGAGGTCAGACCGATGATGTTAGAATTCTCGTACTAACTACAGACAACTCTGTCCCGGGGGCGGGGAAAAAAAGAAAAAAAGACAACTCACGAATAAACTGGAATCCAGAAAAGCACATACGGAAAGCCCTGTACAGTATGTATAAAGCGCCGTATAAATGCGATGAGTTGGCACACTCATGATGACTGGATCATGACTGGATCATGACTGGATCATAAAGAACAGTACTTTCCTCTTTATAGAAATTCGCGAGGTCGACTGTTCTACGATCGCTGATTGGCTGTTTCAAAGTTGAATTTAGTTTTGCCAAAAATGATAACGCAGTCTGTCTTACACTTTCAAGAGCCGAAATTGGCAGAGGACGAAAGGTCATCAGCGAGGAGGGAAAACGCAGTAATCCTGAAGGGGGGCGGCCTTGTTGCAGCGCCGGCCTCAAAAGAGGCGACGCTAATCGCCAAGGTGGGTGACCTTGCTGCGACATAATGCTGTAGTGCACCTTTGCATTTTACGGCTTGCTAATTATGTCGCCATCGCACGTTCGACCCACGTACACCCGCCCCTACTGCCAAGCAAGCTACACGAGCGACACACCCCCTCGCCTTGCTGCCGACGAGTCGGAGCCGGCCTCAAAAGACGCGACGCCAGTCGCAAGATGGGCGGCCTTGCTGCGATGTAAGGCTATATTGAGCTTTTTTTTCGTTTTCGGCTTGCTAATTATGTCGCCATCGCGCGTTCGAATCCCCCCCCCCCCCCCCCCACCGGATTGCTGGCATGAGCTACGCACCCGCTGCCCCCGCTGCCGATGAGTCGCAGCCGGCCTCGAAAGAGGCGACGCCAGTCGCCAAGGTGGGCGGCCGCGATTTAATGTTGTGGTGCACCTTTGTAGTTTTTCGGCTTGCTAATCATGTCGCCATCTCACCTTCCATCCACAGCCCCGGACTGCAAAACCTGGCACGAGCGACGCACCCCCTCGCCTTGCAGCCGACGAGTCGCAGCCGGCCTCAAAATAGGGACGCTATTCGCCAAGGTGGGTGACCTTACTGCGATATAATGTTGTTGTGCGCCTTTGTATTTCTACGGCTTGCTAATCTTGTCGCAATGTGGCACAGGAGCCACTACCCCAAAGGAAGATACTACGGCGCCGCAGAGCAAGGCTGCAGAGTTGCTGCTCTCAAAAAGACCAACGAGAAGGGGCGTTTCTGCTATGTGTCAGCGTCTGCGATTATGTTTAATATTTCAAGCCGTTGCTGAAATATGGGTGCTTTGCTAGGGCATTACGGGTGGCGACATGCTGCCGTTCAAGCATAACCGGATGCATTCGTGCGTGCTCGGAAGCAGCATCGTCTAACGACTGCAGCCGACGCCAAGGCCGAGGCCGACTTTCAGCGTCGGCCGAAGCGTAAGGCGTGTCAAGCCAGCGAGGAGCCGCTAGTGTGGATGGAGGCTTTGTGCGCGACTTTACAGCTTGGCGGATGAAAGGCAAGCCTCGGCGGTGCCGACTTATGTGCCTTTATCTCACTCGGAAGAAAGCCGCTGCCCAAAAACTTCCAAATATTCGATGTGGCCGTCATCGGAAGGAAGCTACTGCGCAATTTCACGTGGTTCTGGCTGCGTCTTAGGCGGGGTGGTCCACGGGGGCCCATCCCTATCACAACTGGCTTGTTTCCGACTGGTTGTTTCCATCCCATTGATTGCAAAGCGGAAGGCTAAAATGTGTAGGAAGGCGGGCGGGCGGGTATGGGGGTGTTGCGCACCTTAGTATCCCCTGAGGTATGCAGGTACCGCCATTATTTAGTCGAGAGGCCAGATATTGCCGCCTTGACAGCTTCAAGCTAGTCGGCATAGCTGGTGTGACCGTCTTCGGCAGGAAACCAGTGCCCGATAGCAAGTGCGCCTTGGGCAGCGTGTTCGACGGCCCCCATCGCCCCCTACTCTAACGACTACCTGCTCAAGTTGTACGCTTCCTTGCCGACCGTGGCTGCCTTCGGCAGCCGATTCCGACGCCACTACTTTTGCCAAAGACGAGTGGGGCTGCATGATAGGCCCCATGAACGACTCTCCTAAAGGCACAGGGTCGAACGGGGCGGCACCACGCGAGGAAGTGGGATGCCCGATCACATGCCCGATATAACCCATTGTCGGCCCAACAACCTCTAGCCTATACCGAACGTCCCATCGTTCGCGACAACAACTAACGGCCTTCGCCCACTCCATTGTAGCGGCTAGGTCGTCCATAACCTCCAAGCAACGCCAAAGCAGCATTCTGCCCCCGCCGCCCCCCCTCCGCCCCCCCTTCCAGTGGGGAAGGGGGGGGGGGGGGGGGTCGGTCATATTAATGGACCAAGATCAGTTTGATTAGGTGGGGGAAACAGACAACTGCCCGCCGCACTATGCACCAACCAAGTTTAGATAGCGACGACTACTGGTGCCCCACCACGCCATCATTTGGTTTGCATGTACTTTATGCAAGTGTATGCGAATTGGTTGAAACCCTTTAAAACTGCACAGGGTTAAACGCTCGGATTTTGTACCGAAATAACGAGACAATTTGTAGCCCCCTAAACCTGTACCGTTTACGCTGAATCATGTTCCATTCCCGGCGTTATTGTGCGTGTGGAACAAAGCAAAACTGGAAGATGGAAGGCTTAGCTGTTACGGCTGCTTTGTCTGCTCGTGATGCACACGAAGAGACACATTATTTGACAGGTGAACTAGTAACCCGTACCGCTCCGGCAACACATATGACAAGGAATTCCCCCATCACGGGTCATCCAAATTATGTATGGGTCACCCGCTCGGGGCAAGGCTAGCCACGGCCACTAGGGTTTCAGCATTGGCACGACTACTGTCAACAACCATGTGGCTATGTGTCTCCTAGGCTATCCTAAAAGAGCGGCGGGCGCATGCCACATATGCGGTGGTTACTAACGCGCTGAAGGCGGAAGTCAGTCAGCGCGATATACTTGTGTAACTTCAAAGTTCAAATCTTTTCCCGCAACAGGCGGTCGCGCTCAGCGCGACTAAAGCTCCCCTCTCCGTCACCCAGCGCACCACCGAGGCCACTCTAGCAGTGCCTAACAAGGCAAGGGAGGGTTGTGCGGCAGTGCGGTGGTCGGAGGGACACGGCGATGTGGGCGACGGGCAGCGTTCGCGATCATCGACATAAGCGGGTGTAGCGCCGACCCACGCGCGCGAGCCGAGCGAGATACGAACGACGATAGTTACCGCTCGGTGCCCTTTTGGCGCGTATCACCAGCAGCTTTCGTGACGGGGGGAGATATCCACCGCCTCGACCAACATGTTGGCTATATGGCCCTTGTTTGCGAGCGGCTCTTCAGCGTCGCGCCCTCGCGGTTGGGGTTGGGATGATGGTGAAGGGAACCACCACGCCCGGCAACAAATGCCTCTGCGCTCGTCACGTTATTTACGCAATTCCGCATGTCATGCACGAGCAATGCTCTCGGTTAGGCTGGGCGGGGATGGCGGCTGGACGAGTTGGCGGACGAGTCGCCCTCCAACTCGTCCCGGTGGTGGTGGTGACCGCAAGCCACTCCCGCATCATGGCAAAGTAGAGAGATGAAGTAGCGCAAGCATCGTCGGAGATCCCCGCTAAGCGCAAGTGAAGCGCCAACGACGCCATCGAAGATGAGGCGCTGAAGGCCTACCATGCATTCCAGATATCAAATAACAAGAAGGACATGCTGACTGCATGGCAAGCAGCTGGCCAATTTCACGTACCCAAAGAGACTTTGCGCCGGCACATTGCGAACCCCAACCTGCTTGGCCGTCTGTCGGGTACCCAACATGTTGTCCTCATATATGCAGGGGAGCAACTCAAGGATTGTGCTATCAAACATTGGCGAATGGGGATGGCCCTAAATTCAGATCATCAAAGAAAGTTGTTCATATTAAAGGAATGATGTTATGCGGGTATACGCGTGCCAAAGATGCAACGCTCGACAGCTGCTAAGCTTCCACCCCCTGAGACCCAGCCGCGGAACGCGCAGAGGACTCCAAACGGCGCGGAGGCAGTTGTTCTCACCGGCGAGGAGGACAAGACCATCCGCCGCGCAAAGTCAGGGCTGAGGGCGAACAAGAAGTGGATGAGCCAGGAGTTGAAGCAAGCAACCACTACCGCGATGCGCGCGGGTCGCACAACGCACCGAAGTCAGCAATAAGAGCAAGGCAGCCCTGGGCGCGGTGAAGCATGACACTGCGGCAGAGAAGAGCCGCATGCAAAAGGTCAGGGATCTGCTCACCGGTGGCAAGGCAGCCAACAAGGCCGGGCTTGTCAATTACGTATGTGCGATGCTGCAACGGAGTAACACGAGGTTAAGTTGCTGGCAGTTGGTCGGTAATTTCTGGACGGGTTAGACGGGACACAAGTTTGGGTTTGGGGGGCACTAAATGTTCAAAAAGGAGGGGCCCCCACGCACGCCCGTCGCGCTCGTAGCAGTGCATGTCTCGTGCGTAACGTACATGCGCGAAAGATGGTCGTTGCGAACCAATTGGGACATGACTGTAGAGTAAGAACCGACGGACGCAGTGATAAGATGGTACGGGAGGCGGTTTTTCGAACCCCCATGTCCAGGCGTGCGGATGGTTGAGCCGCACTCGGCTGTTGCTGTAAGAAGCGACGCACCGAACAAGGTCTAAATAAAGTCTGTATGGTATAGGGATCCGGTCCAGACATGGGTTGAGCTGCTAAATAGGGTTCGTTGTGCGGCGGTCACCGAAAGGTGACCTCGTAGAGCGCCAGCAGCTCCGATGAAAAGCCTCCGCACACACCGCCACTCGTGCTCACCTTCGCAACCACGCCCTCGACCGCCACCGCGTCCACGTCCACCCCCGCGACATGCGAGCGTCGCCGCAACCCGAGCAGTTGCGGTAGCCTTCGCGTCGTTGGCGACTGTCGCTTCGAAGACTCGACGATTGTAGTCGCGCATCAGGTCACCGAAAACCGCAGACCCCAAATGCTTAGGTGCAGGCTGAAAGTGATGAGCTCGGACGAGTACGTCCAGCAATCCTTGGTTACCGTGCACGCGCTTGATCTCGTTCAGTCTCCGCGGGAAGGCTAGACGAAAGTGAAACGCCATGTCAATGGCCTCAGCGCGATTCCGGGCGCGCGCGAGGTAGGGAGGAGGTGAAGTCTTGATTAGCAGTTGGGACGTAGGGTAGCAGCTCGTCGACAACCACGAAGAGAGCATATGTGTGAGCCACAAAACACGTCATCATCCAAATGTACTTCTCATGGGCCGGCAAACGCCGGTCATCTTGTGTAATGAGGTAATCGTTCGTGAGGTCGGTGCGCAAAGGGAAAAGTCCATGCACTCCGCTGACCGGCCGAGCGTCCTCGTACCCAAGCGGCTCTGCTCATTGCAGTAGCTTTGACTCCGCGAGGTAGTCGTCCTCGTCACTCGCGGATTTCGCTCCCCACGGTCGCTCTGGGCTAGCTCTAGCAAATCGGGGCTAACTGCACCCCCTTACTGCCTGTCGGGTGTCCGGCGACGTGTTGCCCGGAGCCAAAGCTATGTATGTACTCCGTCCCCACAGACATCACGTTCGCGAGCCGTCAAATTGGCCAACTACGATGCGAACTCGAGCAGCAATGTAGGTTGGACATGCATGTCTGCTTGCAACGATTCGAGCGTCGGCTCGGCGACGGGGTCTTCTCCATCTTGCGTGGACGGTGACGAACGGACGTGCGGATGAGAATTACACACACGGACGGTGAGCCGGGTGTAGTCTTGAAACAACCTGTGACCTTGCCCGCAACAGGTCGTTACGGAACAGTTAGTCGGTGTGTTTAATACAGAGAAACTGCAGGATGGCATGCTTAGTTGTTACGGCTGCTTTTATGTCTAGTGGTGCACCCGAATGGGCGCAGCGACTTGTGATCTAGTAATCCGTACCACTCAGCAGCACATGTCTATTATTACATCATGGCTTTAACAAATGCGCACTACAAACAGAACTAACATCAACTATGAAAGGTTGCTAGCAAAAGAGAGACATAAGCATGAAACCAAGGTCGAGTAGGAGGCCAAGGAGCCAAGAACCAAGGAGGAGCCAAGGGAACCACGAAGTCGCCAAGCTGCCAGGAACCAAAGGGGCCACCGCCCCGGGGTAGGCTATCAACCGCGGCTAGGACGCTTGCAGCCAATGACTCGGGTTATAGCAACACATGCCTACGAGCGACGCGACGCAGGCGCGGGAGCACCATCACGTGCCGCGCGCGCGGCCGCGACCCCGCCAAGAACGTGTAGCCGGAAATAAGATAAGACGGTTAGGAAAGGAGGAAACCAGGGTTGTGCCGAACTCACTTTGGGCGAGTTCGGTTCGGACCGAACTGAATTCAGGGAGTTCGGCCGACTACAGTTCAGACTGAACTGAACCGCAGTTCGGACTGAAACGAACAACTGAACTGTCCGAACTGCCCGAACCGAACTGAGTTCAGTCTGAACTGCCACCGAACTGCCGCTGAACTGCCACCGAACTGCGGTATGAGTATGCCTAGAACTAGCTGGTGCAATGGCTAAAATGCAGTGGCAACATGTTGTATAAAGGAAATGAAAATATTACAGGTGTTGGTGTCTACGCCCCTTGCCCTCCCGGCTTGACGGCCAATCATCTAGGTCATCTATACGGCGCATCATATGTTGAAGCGCGCGGTGTCGTTGGCTGTCTCCTGCCACTCCTCCACAAGTTCATGCTGCAGGGTGAGCTGCCTATCGAGTGCCTTGCCCCCACAGTCAGGCAGGGTGAGCTGCCTTGCTTCGGGCACGCGAAGCGGCGGTGCTAGGCACGCGAGGGGGGCGCCGCCGCATTACAAGGGGAGTAACGTCGGCGGTTGCCTGCGCGCCGGCATCGTCGATGGCGGCATGCAGCTCGTCCTCCTCGACCCTCGACTCGTCTACGTCGTCCATTGCCTCATCGCCGCGTTCATGATGAGTACTGATGGGCGGCGACTCTATATCAGATTGACAGTGGACCTAGTTCAGGTTTGAGTGTGGAAGTGTTGTGTGCTGAAGGATGGCGGCTGGTGCACCTTCTCTTTTTGGTTACAGGGAGAGCGTCAAGAGAATGAATGGAAAGCACCTTACCTGGAGGGGTTCAGGGGCGTGCGCGGCCAATTTCTCAACGTGGAACACCTTATCTGCATGTACGGACGCTGCGGTAACTCGTTGGGGTCATATCTGTTGAGTTACGGTGTAGTTCGGAGACCCCCCCAGTTCGAGCGATTACCGAGGCAGTTCAGTCCGAACTGAATTCGGGCGGTTCAGTTCGGTTCCGGCCCGAACTCCCGAACTACCCCGAACTGAACTGATGAGTTCGGCACAACCCTGGAGGAAACCCCATTTTTTTTTCGCCCCCGGGACAGGACTGGCACCAGTGAAACCCTTGCAGCGTCTCTACGACGGCCGTTTAGGCAGCAATCCAGTTACGGAAAGCCCTGGGTAGGCGACGCTCCGTTATAGTCATCAAGCAAATTGCCGAAGCATTCTGCAAGACTAATGGAAGGCCAGTGACGGAATTTCCAACACTGTTGGATCACCGTCTAAAACACTGCCATCAAAATACCCGGCACTGACCACGAAAGGTCCGCCCTACCCGTTTGGGCGTCGGCCCATTCGAGTAATGCGAGTTGGGGCAAGCCCCAACCCGCGGAGCAAAGCATTTCGGGAGTGCGATACATGTGCAACAAAAAAGGCAATGTGAGGGAGGGCCCGACGCCATAGCTTGAAAAATTTCCCATTCCCAGTAAAATCCAGAGCGCCGTGAAGGGAGGGGGGGGGGGGGGGGGGGCGCCCAAAATAAAGGCAGTTTAGTCCTCAGGTGCTGACGCAAGAACCTGACTACTAATAAAATCCCTGTTTCAAAGTTGAGTCTGGTTTTGCCAAAAAGGTCGCGCAGGCTGTTTTACACGGTCAAGAGCCGAAATTGGCAGGATGGTTTAGCGAAAGCGTGGAGGGAAAACGGAGTCAGGGGGGGCGCTGCGTGGAACGCAGCGAAAACTGAAAGATTGCAGGCTCAGCTGTTCTGGCTGCTTTTATGTCTACTCGTGCTGCACCCAAAAAGGGCGCAACAACAGATGCCTAGTTCCCGTACCACTGAGCAACACTTGTAGCTAAAAAGCGGTTAGGTCAAGGAGGGAAACCCCATAAACTAGTTTAGATCATTTCAAAGTTGAGTCTGGTTTTGCCAGTCTTGAGCGAACGGAGAGAGCGGTGGATTGACGGAGAAGAGGTAGCGCCAAGTCATGAAGGAGGCACTGGGAAGGCCACCGCTGCGGAGTCCTGTTGGACTTGGAAGTGGCGGAGGGGGGCGATGTGTCCAAAGAAGAACCATGCGCCAGGTGAAGGAAGAACGTTGGGGTCGATGTAGTCCAGAACGACGTCAGAGTTAGTGGCCCAACCGCCTTGGTAGCGAATGTGGGACAATGGCACTCCGATGGCGTTAGCTGCAGTAGCTGCGCCCTTGCGAAGACTGTGTGAAGTCCATGAAGTGCCAGCAGGGGGGGCAGCGTTGACTAGACTGATGGCTGCAGACAGCCAGTCTGACATTGTAGCCGCAGTCCAAGGTTTTGACTGCTCGGCCGCAGTGACAGCCCAGAAGTTTGATGTAGCCAAGCCAACAGTAACCAGGGGGACAGATTGGACGTTGTCGATGAAGTGGTGCAAGAGACGTGCCACTCGAGGGTGCTCGGACACCGGAAGGAGAAGTACGCGCAGGTCGTCGGGTCCCCGTCGGCCAGCGCGACCCTTCTCGCGGTACACTTGCAGGGTGATGTTGTAGTCGTCGACATGCACGTCTTGCACTCGACAGGACACGCCAGTAAGGCCTCTGGCAAAGAACATAAAGTTGACAACCGAGGCCAGGAGGGCCCGGAAGTTGTGGTGGTACTCTGGGTAGGGAGCAGACACAATCAGCTCGGCCTTTGTGACGAAGCGGTAAGCCACATCCGCAGGCAGAGGGACACGCAAAGGGGCAGCGTCCAGTCGGCGCTGACGCAGCATCAGCCCACGCCTTGCTGAAGTTAAGTGCAGGCTGTCCTTGGCGATTGGGTCGAGGTTGTGCAGCTCGAAGAACGTGTTGATCGCAGACAGGTAAGGTTGCAGTGACTTAGCGGCGATGTGCCCTCGCTCGCCGATCCAGGCAACGTACCGAACGACAGTCGCAGTAGTCGCCTCCAGCGGGCTGATGTTCTCGGAGTCGTGGCAGAACTCCGCGAACTGAGACAGCCGACCGGCATAGCTCTTGAGTGTCTGAGCGCTGAGGGAGCTGGAGAGTAGGTCGAGCGTCCGCTGGCCCAGCTCGTCTGAGCCGAACGCGTCCTGCAGCCGAGCTCGCAATGAAGCAGCCCAGGGAGCGACAGCTTCGGGCTCGTCAATTACGTAAGTGCGTCGTTTTACTGACAGAGTTCCACCGGTACGACTACTGTTCGCAAAGTACTCGGCAGCAGCAGTTAGGTTCCCGGCGGTTGGCCGGTAGCTGCTGGACGGGTTTGCTGTAGCATCGGTACGGATTTGCGGGGCTAGGTTCAGGTAAGAGGGCCGCCCTGCGCGCCCTTCGCGCTCGTAGCGCATGTCTCGCGCGTAACGTACCCGCGCGAAACTTGGTCGTTGCGAACCAGTTGTAACACGTAGTGTAACAACCGACGGACGCAGTGGTGGAATGGTACGGGAGGCGGTTAGTTGAGCCGCCATGTGCAGGTGTGCGGATGGTTGAGCCGCACTCGGCTGTAGCTGCGAGAAGCGCCGCACCGAGGAAGGTCTAAAGGAAGTCTATAAAGTGGGGGGATCAGGCCCTAACACGGGGCGCTCATCTCGCCGTTGAGCTGCAAGGGTGCGTCTTGCGGCGGTCACCGAAAGGTGGCCTCGCAAAGCTCCAGCAGCTCCGACGAAAGGCGCCCCACACCGTCAATCGTGCTCACCTTCGCGGCCACGCCCACGTCCACCGCCACGTCCTCGCCCACGCCCGCGACCGGCAGCTGCAGCCGCCACTCGAGCAGTAGCGGTTGCTTTCGCGCTGCTGGCAACGGTCGCCTCGAAGACACGGCGCTCGTAGTCCCGCATGAGGTCCCCAAAGATCGCGGAACCCAGATGCTCCGAAGCAGGCTGAAAATGCTGGGCTCGCAGCACGTCCAGAACACCTTGGTCACCGTGCACACGCTTGATCTCATTTAGCCTCCGCAGGAAGGCCAAACGAAACCGAAACGCCTTGTCGATGGCCTCGGCGTGGTTCCGAGCTCTCGCGAGGTAGGGAGTGAAGTCCTGGTTGGTGGCAGGGACGTAGGGCAGTAGCTCGTCGAGAGCCACGAAAAGCGCGGCCATGTGGGCCCCGAAACACGACATCCACAAATACTCCTCCTGGGCCGGCAGACGCCGGTCATCCTGCTTGAGGTACTCGTTCGTTAGGTCGGTGCTCATCAAGGGAAAGAGTCCAGGCACTCGGCTGACCGGTCGAACGGCCTCATAACCAGACTCTGCTCTCCGCAGTAATTCTGGCACCGCGAGGTAGTCATCCTCGGCACTCACGGATTTTGCTCCGACACGGCCGCTCTGGGCTAGCTCTAGCAAGTCGGGGCGCTCTGCGGCTCCCCCGCTGCCTGTCGGCTGTCCCGCGATGCGCTGCCCGGAGCGAGAGCCATGTGCCCCTTCTCCATCAACAACACGCTCACGAGCCGTCAACTGAGCTACAGCCGTAGCCAATGCACGCACATCTGCTTGCAACGACTTTAGCGTCGGCTCAGCGACGGGTTCTTCTCTATCTGACATAGTAACGCACGGACGTACGGACGAGAATATCACACTCGGATGGCGAGCCGGGTGTGGTCTTGAACAACCTGGGGTGACCTTGCTCGCAACTGGTTACGAGACAGTTTTTACATCGCTGCGTGGAACGCAGCGAAAACTGGAAGATGGCAGGCTCAGCTGTTCTGGCTGCTTTTATGTCTACTCGTGCTGCACCCAAAAAGGGCGCAACAACAGATGCCTAGTTCCCGTACCACTGAGCAGCACTTGTAGCTAAAAAGCGGTTAGGTCAAGGAGGGAAACCCCATAAACTGGTTTAGATCAAACTCCGGAACCAACAACCCAAAATTATGACGGTGATACCCCCACCGCGGGCACTCCACCAAATATGTTCGATAGTCTCAGATTCACCTCCGCCACATGCAGGGCAGTGTTCAAGGAACCGCTCAGGCATGGCATGAATCCGGGCCAATCGGCGGGCAGTGGGAAATACTCGGGTGCGTAATTGTATCATAATGTGCAACCCGGCCACCACCCCCGCGGGGACACCCACACCGTACTGTGGCAACGGGTTTGACGCATAAGACGCCTGGACATATATACCCCAGGTGTTATTGCGTGCTAACGATGCCGACGAGGAAACCCCATACATACAAATCGTTTAAATCAAATCGTGCGCGGGGCGCGCAGCAGCAGGGCATTATTCGGGCCCGCGCACAAGCCGTGGCAGCAGCGCAGCGCAGCAAGTCATCAATTGTCGTCGACAGCAGGATGACGGCACGGCCTCATTGCCTTACACGCCTGACGCCAGTCTTTCACTGCGCTGTCATCACCGACGACGATACCGAAGAAGGCCACAACTCCAGTCGTAGCTTGCGGAAGTAAGGACCCTAAGTAACGTGAGCGGAGTGCTCACCTGCCGCGCTCCGCCGTCGGGATGGCGGCCGCGCGGGCGCCGGCCTGGAAAGTCGTGCCGGGTTGCGGCTTCGCTGTAGACGCCTTCCGGCACGCCAGCGACCCCGCCATCGCCGCGTTCTTCCTATCGCATGCACACTCAGGTGCGTCGACAGTGCTGAACTCCACCAGCCCAACTCGCGCACGCGTGCAGCAGTGGGTACATGCTGTAGAACTCACCGGTTCCTCATCGATTATCGCGCCGCAATTGTGCGCCCGGTCTCTTGAACAAGGTAGCTGTACCGGCGGTCGGCTGAGGCGACCGCCCAATCTGTACCGGATGCCCGACGCATATCCCCGAGCGCTGGTGACGAGCGAGTGGGCAACGGAGTTTGCTTGGTGGGGTTTGGTTCAGCGCGGCGATATCGTGCCCAGCGCTGTGTCAGGGGTTGGCTCGGCGCCGTGTTGACGCTGTTGGTGGTTTGTGAAACTATTTGCACTACTCCCTTGCAGTGCTACACTCCGACATGCGACGGTATGCTTGCCTGCCCCCACGGGGAAGTCTTACTGGCTGGCTGGCTGGCTGCTCACAGACCACTACACCGGTCTATCGGACCGCTGGGACACGGGGCCCATTTACTGCAGCGCAGTCACTGGCCGGCTCCTGGCACACCTGGTGGGCGTGCGCCCTGAGCTTATTGTCGCGCTGCCAATGGACGAGCCGCAGACCATCCAGGGTGAGGCGCCCCCTTGCAAGCTGTTCCTCCCCCCCCCCCCCTTCTGCCGCCTCACCCATCTCCTTCAATGCCCCTATCCTCGCCGCCACGTCTGGACAGCGTGGCGCTGGCTGCTCAAACCGCCTGCATGCCTGCCCAGGCGTAGAGGTCACGCTGGTGGACGCCAACCATTGCCCTGGCGCGGTGCAATTCCTCTTCAGGTGCGACTGGCTGTTGGGGACAAGATCACAATACATATACACACATACACATACACATATACATACACACATACACATACAAACACATACATATACATATACATATACATATACATATACATATACATATACATATACATATACATATACATATACATATACATATACATATACATCTACATATACATATACATCTACATCTACATCTACATCTACATCTACATCTACATCTACATCTACATCTACATCTACATCTACATCTACATCTACATCTACATCTACATCTACATCTACATCTACATCTACATCTACATCTACATCTACATCTACATCTACATCTACATCTACATCTACATCTACATCTACATCTACATCTACATACATATGTACATATACATACACATATACACATACACACATGGGTGTATAGATACCCGTAGCAGCATAGCATGCAATTACATCATTCCCGTAAGGCCAGTGCCACGTGCTCCCTCTGGCGGCAGGCTGCCTGACGGGCGACGCTACCTGCACTGCGGCGACATGCGCTTCTGTGATGCGCTCATGTCCCACCCGCACCTGCTGCGCTTCCGGGTGCGCCCCCCTTCCTTGACCGGCTTGCTCTATTTACTTCCCACCCCGCTGGCGAGGCACCATTCATACGCCGTCATATCTGTCTCCACCGACCACCCCCTGCCCCCACCCTCTGCGCCCTGGGCTGCGCTCTCGCAGGGCTGTGATGCTGTCTTCCTGGACACCACCTACTGCAATCCCAAGCACTCCTTCCCGTCCCAGGTGGGACTCTACCGGTGGTCAGACCCCCGTTGGTTGCTGGCGCCAGGCATGCAGGCTTGAGGTGCTAAGCCTGCTGCGTCCCGCTGCGCCCGCAGGAGGAGTCAGTCCAGTTTGTGGTGGACAGCATGGGGCGGTACTTACGGGAAGAGGAGCAGCCCGGCGGAAAGTCGCACCTTTTTGTCATCTGCACTTACACCATTGGCAAGGAGCGCATCCTCACTGCGGTAGGCGCGCCACCTGAAGAGACCGCATTAGGTTGGCGGGCTGCGGGGTAGCGGGGGTTTGCGGGCTGCGAAGGATGTCGGCACCCACAGATACCCCCAGCCATGCTCGAGCTTGCCTTTCCAGGGAAGCTACCGGATCATGCCTCCCTTTGCTGGTGACAAGTCTGCATGCGTGGGTGGCTGCGGGCGGACAGTTGGTCGGGAGTGTGGCATGCGCGGGATGTTTGCTTTTTTTTGTTGCTTTTTTCCGAGCGGCAAAGCGCACTGTGCTTCTATGAAGGGCTTTGCACTCGCAGTGGCAACCAGCACATGCAGTTACCAGCTGCGCACAGGCCAGATAATTAGGATGGGAGGGCGTCGGGCGGCAGTGGCAGCTGAGTGTGCCGACAGCGGCGGTGCTGCAGGTGGCGGAGCGCTGGGGATGCCGCATCGAGTGCTCGGAGCGGAAGATGCAAACGCTGCGCTGCCTTGGTCTCCCTGATGAGCAGCTTGACAAGGTCCCCCCCCCCCCACCCCTGCCCGCCCTTTCCGCCCTGCCCTCTCCTCGGCTCTTTTCCCCCGCCCCCGAAGCCAATGCGCGATGCCCATGCGCCTTCAAGCACTATAAGCGGGCTGGCTATTGTCTTCTGTTGGCGCTTGCAGTACTTCACCATGGAAGTCGGCTCCAGCCGCGTAGTGCTCACCAAGTGGGGCGGCCTCGGCGATACGTGGCCCTTCTTCCGCCCCAACTGGACCTCGATGGAGGCGATGCGCCAGGAGCGGGGGGTGGACAAGGTGGCTGGCCTGCGCCTAGGGATGATCTGCGGGTCCGATTGCTAACGCTCGGGGACGCATCCAGGTGGATCCGGCGTTCGCCTGCGCCTTGCCACCTGCCGCTCCCCCTGACACATGTCACTCTCCTGTGGGGCCTCAGGTCATTGGCTTTGTGCCTACCGGATGGACGCACAAGCCAAACCAGCGTGAATTTCCGGTCTACGATAAGGTGTGACATAGAGCTCAGCCACCCCCTCCCCCCACTCTTCTCCACCCCCCCCCCCCCCCCCTTCCCCTCCGTCCACCCGGCCAACCCCCCCTTGGGTGCTGCATCCCCCGGGGAGGATGTAGCGGGTCTGCATGGGCCGGCCACATGCTCTGACAGCCATCTCGGCGCCTGGCACACTCGCACAGGACGAGCTGCGCATCCACCTGGTGCCGTACAGCGAGCACTCCTCCTTCGACGAGCTCCAGACATACGTGCGCTTTCTAGCGCCAAAGCAGGTGCGGAGCACAGCAGAGCGCCGCCATCACAGCCCGGTGCGGCTCGCCATGGCGCGCACCCTCTGCGCTGATCCGATCCCGGGGTACAGGTCATCCCAACAGTGGGCGTGGGCGGGGACAACGGGGAGCGCAATCGCGTGAAGATGCTGGAGCACTTCCGCAACCTGGTGGACCAAAAGTCCTCCAAGGTCGCCGCCTGCAGCTGGAGCATGCTGCGAAGGCCGTTGCATTGCGTCAATCTTTGGGCTACCGACATTTTTCCTTACCTCCTGCCCGGCCGTTTAACGCCTTGGACCACGCGCTGCCCCGCCGCAGGCAGAGTTTTTGCGCGGCATGCGCAAGGCAGCGCCCCGCGCCACCGCGCCACCCCCGGCCTTGCCAGCCGCCGACCCGGTTGATCTTGGGGAGGCAGGTGAGGAAGCGGCAAAGCATGGAGGGGATGCTGGAGGTGCGTCACCAGGCACTGGCAGCGCTGTGAATAACGAGGCTGATAAGGAGCTTGCTGTTCGGGAGTGTAGCCAGCCGGCGCCTGCAGCAGACAGCAGGCAAGTCGCTTGCTAGTTGTGGGCAGCTGTGGAACTAACAACACCAGCGCTTGACAAACCATCGAGTTATCCGCGGCCTGGCTTGAGAAAGCCGTGGGGTCGCCAAGGGTCTCGGCAGCCTTTTTGTCATATCCATCACTCAGCCAGTGGCCATCTCAGTCAGTGAGTGTTTTCTGCTGGGATTCGCTATGCGCGACTGCCATGATGAGCGGCGAGTGCTGTCATGGGGCGCAGGTCCGCGGCGGAGGCATGTGGGCCCGGGAACGGAGGGGATACGAAGGGGCAGGCAGACCATCTGCAGCAGTTCATGGCCATCCTTGGAGGCGCAATGGATGCCGCCGCTGCTGCCCGGCTGCTCAATTTGGCGGAGGGCGACGTGCAGCGCGCTCTCAACATGCACTACGATGGTGGGTAGTGGGCAAGAAACACTCGCCCTCCTTCCCTTTCCCCCGGGGCCCCGGATGGAGGCAGCGTTCGCTACTATTTCACTACTATTACCGCTATTATATTGCACACTGCAGGCCTGGCGGTTCGGGGCGTCAGCAGCCCCGTTGTCACGGGAAACCGCAGCAGTGCCAAGCCGACAGCCGGCAGCAAGCGAAAAAGCGGCGTGACCTCCGTGTCAGCAGCCAAGAAGGCCGACAGCGGTCGCCGGCACAGCGCGGGCCAGGCCGACAAGCAGGTGTCCATCACTGCCTTTCTTCGCGGAGCTGCAGAAGCGTCAGCAGGCAGTACGGAGAAGGACGCCGTGCTTGAGGATGGCAACGGCAAAGCGCCACAGGACAATACACGAGGAGGTCTGTTGCCCGGCATGTCAATGAGGCCGGTATCCTATTACTGACCCTCGGAGCATGTTGTCTATGGGTTCTAGAGCACGGGCTCATTGCCATAGATCTTTGCCGAGTCTAGCCCCCCCCCCCCCCCCCCCGACCTCGGGCGAGCAGCGGCGAAATTGCCCCGCACCATAACCCTAGTGCACATCAGGACTGTTTCAGATTCGGCGCCGGGCCACTAAATGGGGACGTGCTTTGCCACCAGGTCAAGCCCCCGAGCCCGCTGCCACAGACGCGCCGCAACCCCGCGGCGATGGGTGTGGCGCCGGTGGCATCAGCGACGCCATCCCTCTTCTGACGCCTGCCCAGCCGGAGGGTACGGCCCGGCGCGGCCCGGCCTGCCATGTGTACTCACTTCTCGAGCCCTGTCGCAGTTTTCCGCTAGTGAGACCCGGTCCACCGACTGCCTCCTGTACGAGAAACAACTTTGATGGAGTATTCTTACACACTAAAAATTATTGCGCCACTGCCAGTGTTTACATACTTACCTGTACCACATGGAGTTTCAGCAGCCGGGTCCACTCTGAGCTGCATATGAGTGACGATACGGGTGATTCTGACCCGCTTCTATCCCCACTTGCATTTCTGTTGCCAGAGTCCGTAAGCCAGGGCGGCGCAGCTGCCGCCGCAAGCAACCGGGCTGCCACGCCGGGGGCGGCAGTGGACGAGCCACCGCGCGGGCTCCAGATAGCATGACGATGGATCCGGGGCGGTATCGACCGGAGGCGCACGCGTGCTGGGCAGCCGGCCAGGTTTGTTCCCACTCTGACAGCGGATACTTTGGCCCTTTCACAGACAGAAATATGTTTTATACACGATCCGAGCTTCGACGTAGGTACTACATGCCATCTGGTCTGTGGCACGTCCCTCGTCACACGCACAAATAGAGGTTGACAAATTGCCCAGCACCCTGCCACAGCCTAAAAGGTCGATAGCATGCCATGTTTTAAACGGCTCCGGCCAGCGTCACGTACTTTCCGAGCTAACGTCGACGATGGCATGCCGCAGCCGACGCCCTACTTGCACCTCGCGCGAACCTTTGCCGCGGTGTCCTCCACCACTAAGCGCATCGCCACACGCGACGCCTTCGTCAACTGTTTCCACGCAATTTTTCGGCTGGCACCGGAGGACATGCTGCCGGCTGTGTACCTGGCGTGCGGCAAGCTGGCACCGGACCATGAGGTGAGTGCGTCCATCTCCTTTGCGCTCGGAGGGCAGCCCCCCCCCCCCCCCCCCCCCCAACGCTTTCGCACCCAACCACCCATCAAAGTCGTTGATGACGGCAGCACCCTGGCATTGTCCTGGCAGCATCCCTGATTATTTGAAATTGCAGCATTGATTGGGTGATTAAACCCCTCCCTGTCCGACGACCTGGCCACGCTGCGACAGGGTGTGGAGCTATCAGTGGGCGAGCTGACGGTGTCGCGCGCAGTGATGGAGGCGACTGGAACATCCCGCGATCGCATGCGGGAGATTTACCGGAAGCTGGGGGACCTGGGCGACGTTGCGCAGGTGCGGTATCCCCTCCCGTTGCCCCCTAGGCTGTACAAATCGGCTCGTTTCCAGCAATGGATAGCAGATACGATGTGAAAGTGGCGGATGATTTACTTGCCCAGCACTTGACAATCCTAAATTCATGTATTAGAGGGTTCAGAACTAGGAAAGCGTAATAATCTCTTTGAACGCGCCGAGACGTATTTTGTTGGTAATACAATTCGTTTGTAGTAATATGTATGAATGGACAACATTCATTATATTACCGACTGCCATCTTCGCTGTGGCGCACTGATGACGGAAGCACTTTCGGCAATGCTGCAGAGCTGTCGCAGGAACCAGGTGACGCTCTCGAAGCCAGCGCCGCTGACAGTCCGAGGCGTCTATGCTGCGCTGCGGAAAATTGCTGCCGAGAAGGTCGTCAGCCCCCCTCTCACCCTCTCAACATAGTGGCTGCCAAAAGCGAGGACAAGTAGCAGGGAGAATCCCCCATGCTCCCGGCTGATCCCCTCTAAGCGATGCCTACCGGCATGATCAAGCAGCGACACCACTTTGCAGCGAAGCAGCTATGCAGCTGCCTATAATACATAGCTTTTGGAATGCGGTCCGTGACAACCCGTTATCGCAAAGTGTGCGGCCTTAGTCGACATTGTCGGGTGGTCCGATACTCGGCAGCTCCTTGAAGATTTGCTGTCACGGCTGCCCCTGCCGATCGCAGGGCTCGGGCTCTGGAGCGCGCCGACAGGCGGTGGTGCTGAGACTCCTGCGCTCAGCTCGCGAGGAGGAGACGCGGTTCGTGGTGCGCACCCTCGTGCAGAACCTGCGAGTCGGCGCCAACTGGCGCAGCATCCTGGGCGCGCTGGGCCGAGCGGCCGCGCTGTTCCACTCGGCGAGCAGCGGCGCATCCGGGACAATCTCAAAGGTGACCCCCCCCACCCTCTCCTCCTTGCTTGGCTTGCCGAACCTGCACTGGATAATCTTGGCAAAGTCAATCGCCGAGTTTGCCCCCAGCTCGACCAGGGCAAAGCATCGGGCTGCCATACTTATATACCAGAGATTTTCGTGCTGGATGTTGCCCGGGTGTCACGTTCCTGAAAGCTGAGCCCTGTTCTCGGCATGTCCAAGGCGGATCTGGAGAGCGCGGAGACGGCAGCCGTCGAGGCCTTCCACGTCTGCCCATGCCTCGACGTGCTGGTGCCGGCTCTTGTCAAAGCTCGTGAGTAGTCGGCCTGCAACCGCCTTCTCCCCTCTGTGACCGCCTCCCTAACACACCACACACGAACGCACACACACACACACACACACACACACACACACACACGCACACACACCCACACGAGGCGCAGGCACAATAGGGCCACGAGTACCCTTCGAGATGCGGACACCATGAGCAAGTATCAGTTAGATAGTGCCATTTCTTTGTGGACGCTTCAGTTTCAGTGGCGACGCCTTGTGATTTTGTTTTCACCTGAAGAGACACGGCGGCATGATGAAACTGACTGTCACGAAAACGATCGACTGTATGTCTGTCTGTGAACATTCTGTAGCGGCATTGATTTAGCGGACAGGTTCATCTCTCGCTTCGGTCTAAGCTCTAAATATGCCAGCCTAGAATCCTAATCCACCATTCAGAGTCATTACTGCAATCCCTACAGACAAACCGACAGATGCGGAGCATGGCTGCGTGTCATGCAGTCCGCTGCGCTGCATGTTGGACCGCCAATGATTCCTATTTCCGAACATGTGTTTCTAGCAGAGAATGTTGCGGGTAGGTTCAGGGGTCAGGACAGCTAGACCTGCTGGGAGCTATGTCCTGCCGGTCCATTGCGCTACGTATTGTCAACTGTGTCTACCTGGTAAGGGCGGCCAGGGCGCTGTCCGCTGCGATTCACAACATTTAATCTCACCTTTGACTCTTACCTTTGGCCCCCTGCCCCCCCCCCCCCCCCCCACCTTCCCGCCATCCTGCCGCAGCCCCCGCAGCGCTGGAACAGGTGTGTACTCTGCGGCCCGGAGTGCCCATCAAGCCGATGCTGGCCAAGATCGCCGAGGGCATCGGGGAGGCTCTGCGCCTGGGGCACGCTGCAGGCGGCGGGGGCGGCCCGTCCGCCGTGCTGGCGGAGTACAAATACGACGGGCAGCGCGCACAGATCCACCTCGACAACCACCGAAAGGCGCGCCCTTCCGCCCTACCCTGTGTCACCCACCGCCTTGGTGCATCAAGCTTGAGCCAATAAGTTTGGCAACGGACCACAGCCGGGGGGGGTCGCCTCACAGGAGCTGCCCTCTTTTAACGGTACAGAAGGGGTGTCCGCTTATTTCGTAGCGGTACTCCATTGCAGCAGCTTAGTTAGCATCCTTCCCCCCTCTTCCCCCTCTCCCCCCCCCCCCCCCCCCAAATATATATATATATATATATATATATATATATATATATATATATATACATACCTGTAGTATCCCGGGACCGCTCTCATTGCCACGGGACCGCTCTCATTGCCACAGCATCAGGTCCAAACCACAGACGACAGTGGCCTAAGTTGCTGTTGAGTCCCCAATGAACAGCAGCCACGACTGGTCACAGCCCTTCCAACACAGCCATTCCTCTTCTGCAGCCACTTTAGAGGCACAGTCCGTCATGCTCGGCAAAGATCAGCCTTGGTTGAAATGCGTGCGCCTTGCTAGGCAATAGATGTGGTATACGCATGTGAGGGGGTGCCCCTTGGCGCTGTGCTTGCAGGTATTCATCTTCTCCCGAAATGGCGAGAACATGACTGGTGCGCCCCCCCCCCCCCCCCCCACCCCCCCTCCACCGTCCCCCGTCCCTGCAACTAATGTGCCTCCTTTGTCATCGTGGTGCTCCCATGCGCATGCTTGTCCGCCCATGCTATGTGAGCGTGCGTGTGTGCGGGTGTCTCAAACAAGTGTCCAGATAAGGTGGCGTGAGGTTCTGAGTGGGATGGACCAATCGTTTGCGCTGGTGTGGGCAGGAGCCTTCCCGGACGTGGTCAATTTCATCCTGGAGGCAGCCACTGGCGGCGCTGAAACCCTCATCATCGATGCTGAGATTGTGGCCGTGGACCGCCAGGATGGCAACCGCCTCAGGGCGTTTCAGGTCTGACAGACGTAGTTTGTCCCCTTGATGACGTACCGATTTATAGCCTCTTTGTATGGAGACTACACAAAGAAACTATAAATAGAGAGAGAGATAAGAAAGACAGAGGGAGGGACAGATAAAAGGTTTGGGACGTGAGTTACGCGAAGGACGGATGCGTTGCTCACCTCGTTGCTTCTCACTCGCCGCCCTGCCGCACGTCTGTAGGAGCTGTCCACTCGCGCGAGAGGGGACGTCAACAGCGCGGACGTGAAGGTGCACGTGGCGGTGTTTGTGTTCGACCTGCTGCTGCTGGATGGGGAGTCGATGCTGAAGAGGCCGTTGCGAGAGCGGCGGGAGCGGCTGGCGGACGCGCTGCCGGTGGGTGAAAGTGCCGCCATTGCGGTCGCTGTGGGCGCGCAATGGCACTATGGCCGCCGAGGAGCTCCGAGAGGCGGAGCAACGGGAGTGGGTGACGGACCAACCGGCTGACGGGCTTCCTCGATTGTCCCCGTGCAGATTCTCAGCTCCGAGCGAGTTGAGCTGGCGCGCTCCATGGAGATTGCAGCCAGCGCACCGTTGAAGCGGCAGCCCGGGGAGGAGCGGGGCGAAGGGCCCCCGCCAGCAACCGACGAGGCGGAGGCGCCATCTGCCACTTCCGAGGCGGAGGCGAAACTGCAGGTGACTGCCAGCGCCCTCTTGTTCCAATGCATCACCCACTGCCACCCGGCCAAATGCCCCCCCTTCGAATGGCTCGAGTCCTTGCCCTCACCCGCCGCTTGTCACTGCGCATGCCACGTGCTGCAGGAGTTTCTGCTGGCGTCCTTTGCGGCGGGCGCTGAGGGGCTGATGGTGAAGCAGTTGGACACAGGCGGCTATCAGCCCAGCAAGCGCAGCGAGAGCTGGCTCAAGGTGGGCTGCACCCCCCCCCCCCCCCCCCCTCCCCAACTTCCCTAGGAGGTCGCTGCGGGATGGCGGCCGTGGCAGGCGGTGGAGGTGCTGAAGCCCGGGTGTGCGACAGGTTAAGAAGGACTACTGCGAGAACCTGCGCGACTCGCTGGATCTGGTGCCCATCGGGGCGTGGCATGGCAACGGGCGGAAGGTGCGGCCGGGTGCTGGACGGGGCGCAGGGTGCCTGAGCCCCACTGGGCTGCTTGCTGTGTGATGGCCGGACTTAAGAGTTGCTCTGTTGGGGCACGCCAGGCGGGGTGGCTGTCGCCCTTCTTGCTGGCTGCCTGGGACCCGGAGGCAGAGGAGTTTCAGTCGGTTTGCCGAGTGATGAGCGGCTTCTCCGACCAATGTGCCCCCCCCCCCCCCCCCCTCATGCAGATTCCCCCAATGGGAGTACAAAGAATACATAATATATGAATAGTAATACATAATGATTGTTCATAATACATTTGTATTATCAATTACATTCAACACAGATAATTCACACAGTAATTGTTGATTGTAATAATTATAAACACATGATAGCCACCTCCTGGGAGGGGGCAGAGCGGCAGACCGCATCCGTGTCGCAGCTTGCTGAGGCTGACCGGGCGCTGCTGGCCGGCATGCTGCCGCAGTCTACATCGACGCCACGGAGCGCCTGGGCAAGCTGAACCGCATCGACGCGCCCAAGCCGTACTACGTCACCGGCGAACGCTGCAGCGTGTGGTTCGAGGTTGCCCCCGCGCCCTGCCCATCCACGCTTGACATGCCGCGGATGTCTTGAGTCGATTTGCGGGCGGGGCGTGCTGATGGTGCGCTGCCTATGCAGCCGACGGAGGTGTGGGAGATCCGAGGCGCCGACCTCACCATCAGTCCCGTCCACAAGGTCCCTCCCTCCCTTCCCCGCCCCCAGCTGCCTGCCCCGAGCGCCCGAGACTGCGTGTTGGGGGATCGCGCCTGAGCTCGGAATAGCTCAACCCCCGGACAACGGCCGTTCACCGCATGCCCGCTGTCGCTCTGCGCCCTAGAAAAGCAACGGCGTCGGGCTTCTCCGTAGCTCTGGGTTGACGGGGTGTGTGGCGGTCGCAGGCGGCCCGTGGGCGCCTCCATGCCGAGAGAGGCGTCTCTATGAGGTTCCCCCGCTTCATTCGGATCCGTGACGACAAGGCGAGATGCTTCTCTGGCCTCCCTCCCCCCCCCTCCCGCCTCCACGGGCGGGTGCTTTCCATGTCCTTCATTTTCAGGATTGAGCCGGCACCATGTGCACCATGCAGCCGCATTCTTCGGTAATGGCACTTTGACACACAGGCACAGCGCAGATGGCGGTCATTTGCTTGTTTGAGAACATGCCATGTGCGTTGGTACTCGCAAGCGGCCGCACTAAAAGCACATGCACCGTAACCATGCTTTGGGGTCGCAATATATTGTCGATTTCAACCCCCCCCCCCCCCCCCCCCCCGCCTCGCAAAAAGAGCGAAAAACGGTATCTATCTGGCAACATATCAGAAAAAGAAACGAACCCCACACGGATATTCCGACTAGTTGCAAAGTAAAGAAATATGTTTTTCACCTGCAAACCCATGTTCATGTTATTGCGGTGCGCTCCCAACCCAATCCCAACGCGCGAATTCTCGTGTTATTGTGTGCCGGCTGACAGGGCCCAATGGACGCTTCGGGGCCGGATGTGATTGAGGACCTCTACAACCGGCAAACTCGCAAGGTGGCGCCGACGGGGCGGGGCAGCGCGTTGCCCGTCGCAAGGACGGAGAGCATGGCGGGCGAGGGCGACAGCGGACGGGCCGCAGACGCGGCAGCAGGAAGGCCCTCGATGGGCGTCTTGCAAGATGAGGATGCCAGCGATGGCGACGATGGCAGTCAAGCCGAGGCCGAGGATTGGGCCGGTGAGAACCGGTCCTGATGCTGGTGTTGAGTTGCGGCAGCGTTGGCCGCGTCCTCCAGGCGCGTCATTTGCAGTGGGAGCCATCCGGTGGTACTGCGGCGCTACGCAGTGGAGTGATGAACTCCACAGACTGCAAGGACCGTTCAAGTACGTCTGTACTGGCATGCAAAGATCATGTCATCGTCGAGGCTTGCGCTGCGACTCGCACCATGTGCTGCAGCTTCAAACATCGATGCATGCCGCCACACCACAGCCGTGTTTTGAATGGAGCTACCTGTGCCGGAAAGACAGGGCAACGTGCAGCGTGTGTGAGCACCGCAGTCGATAGGCAAAAATGAATGCATATGCGACATGGATGTTACCGTACAATTGCAGACAGTCCGCGGACATGCACCTTCGCGTCAGCAGTTTCTTCTGTTTCTTCTTGTATTCGTGGTCAATATTATGAATGATTTATCCGTTGTAATGGTTTCCCCCTCATCACCGGGGGGGGGGGGGGGGGGGGGTCAAACACGTTTTTAATCCATGAGTCGTTTGTGTTTGTATGGTGCGTCATATAGTCACAGGAGTGCCCAGCAGCAGGTAGCGGCAGTAGCATCAGTAGAATTCCTTAGATAGGAACGGGTAACACATCGTTCACAACATATGCCGGCTGCGTCATTTCGCCAATCTACGCGGATAGCAAACAATCAACATGCATCACATATTGCGCGGGCGGGACAGCAGCCGGCGGTGTCATGGGCACGCTAGGCTGCCCGCTGTAGGGTGCTAGCTCAGGTTGGGGTGCAGCCGTGTCTATGTGTCTGTGTATGTATGTGTTGGGGAGGGGGGGTCGCTAGCTTGGTAGTGCCGTGATGAGAGAAGTCGCAACATCCAGTGAAGTGGCCCCGTGCCGAGATTGACCTGGAAGTATATATCATTGGCTCTGTATGTTAGCATCACATATACTTCAACTCTTCAAGCGGAGCTGTGACCTGTCATCACAATAGCCCTCTAATTATATATAATCGCCATGTGCTGATCGTAGTAATATCGACGTCAGCTCGCTCGCGCAGAGAAGTGCAGCCACATTATTTGTGTACATTGTTCCCAAATCAATGCGCCGTAGCAGTCTTTGCATGATATTCTACATACTGATAATTTATCACTAATGTTGCGATCAATCGAGTAAGGGTACCCATAGCGTACTTCTACCAATTTACCACGACGGGGTACGGGTACGCAGCGTCACATGAAATACAGCCTCCCTAGCAGTCAGTCATAAGCAGTGAGTGTCTGCGGTGACATGTTCCGTGCTCCGAAACCACAGTCATGGAACTGCGCAAATGTATGAGCCGCCACCATGAGAGCCACACAGGTTCGGGATCAGCAAGGCGGCTCAATTGCAGTGCTCGTGTCCATTCACGTGTTCACCTGCTCGCATGATTTGGATCCCAGCAGGAGAAAGCGGGCACTTGGCCGGTCAGTGCCCGGGTTCACCTTATCCCTACAACCTTTCACAAGATGTTATTTTCTACTTGCTCTCAGATGTGCGCATTGTGATGGGGGAGTGGGAGTGCAACGGAAGGCATTATTCCGAATTGTTGCTGTTGCGACACTATCCAGAAGTGTGGTGTAGAGTGTTTCGTGTGCAGGTGCTAGTGCAAGTATTGGATGAAGCGGCATGTGCACAGTGCCATAATCATATCCGTCCTCCCAGCACATTGATTGTGAAGGCCTTAAGTGGGGGGGGGGGGGGGGGGTCCTGCAGGTTGCGACCAGAGGTGCCCCTGGAGTAGGTGGCATGCCAATCCTGCATGGAGGTGCCCGTCAAGCCGTCCAGCGTCTCGCGGCGTCTCTCTTTGGCGGCGGGTGTCATGCGGATGCGGTTTGCTGATATGGCCTTCTCCGCGTGGTCCATGAAATAGAATCTGGCGTTGGTGGAGGTCATTTTGATGGGACGCGCATCGCGGGCACCGAACCACTGTCCACGGCCTGCTGTAACAGCTCCGACAGGGGGTTTCTGGGTTGAGCGGCCACTGAAGGCGAAGGCATGGCCGGTTCCGAGAGCCAGGAAGAGGTTGGCGGGCGAGTTGGGCTTAGCCAGCAACTCCCGTCCCCATCTCACGTGGGCCCGAGCAGGGACTGTGGGCACATGGCAGTGGCGGGTGGTTATGGTGGCCGCATACTACCACATATGTGGAACGCACATACTGCGCAAACTACTGGCAGGGCACGCTACCTGTGGAATTGCTGAACCAGTACTTGTTGAATGAAACGCGATAAATCGCCCAAGTCCCTCGTCCACGCACGTAATTCCATATATGCGCGGAGCTATGTGCAGTGGTGGGTGGTTAATATCATGTCCACATACTGCCATATATGTGGACCCCATATACCGCGCAAACTACTGGCAGGCACATTACCTGTGAAATTGTGGAAATGCTTTTTGAATAACGCGAAAAATCGCCCGAGTCCGCCCTCCACGCACTTAATTCGCTATTATTAATTCCACATGTGCAAAAGTAGGTATACCTCCGTGCGCCTCACATGTAGTGCAAGCCCATTTTGGGTCGAACCTTGCTAAACTAAATATTAGTAGGTATGGCCCTTTGACGTAGTACAACTAGTCACCGGGAATGCGCCGTCAGGTGCGTGGACGCGAGCGCAAAATCGCTTCAGTCGTTTCGTCCCTGCGCAGTGCTCCGCATATGCGGATCTATGTGGAGGACACGGGGGTGGGGCACACCGATACGCATATATGCGAACCTATGGCCAGGACTAGGGGCCGGGGCACACCATCCCGCATATGTGTGTTCATGTGGAGGACACCAGCAGCAAGGGCCCCACCTCCCCGCATATGTGGATCTATGTGGACGTCAGGGGGTGGGGCACACCGAAACCCATGTTAGGACTTATGTGGGGTACGCGGGGCGGGCGCGCTGCCATACACATATATATGCGGACATAGCATTAACTATTAACATCGACGTAACCGTGCCCGTAGCCCTTGCCGACACACTGGAGGTATCTCCTAGAGGCGTATGCAACACCCATGTGCGGCGGGGCGCGCCGTGTACACTGTAATACACCGTGCCGCCAGATAATGTACCAACCATGCCGAAAACATTATTGGCAAGGTGCTGAATGGGGCGAATCGTGAAGCCATCTCCGCATCTGCGGACATATGCCGAGGCATCCTGGGTGCCATGATATCTCCGCATATGTGTTACTCCTGAGCGGGTAGTTTTATGTAATACACGATGCCACTGCCTCGCAATTATTCCAGGGAAGTCATCCGCCCGGGGTATAGTCGGCGCATACGCCAACTGCCCGGAGCCCCTCGAACTACCCCTGGAGTAACACATATGCAACCCTTTCAACACCAACATGAATACATGAACATATGCGAAACTATGCGGAGCCACACCGGGGACCCGACCCGCCACACTTTATGAACCAAACCAGGATACCTCCGCATATGCGGAAATGTGCAAAAGCATCATGGCTTCCAACCCGCTGCCCGTACGCATGGCACTTTAAAACCCAGGTAAATTTGTCCACATATACGGAACTATGGGGAGGCGTCTTGGGGCTAACCCGTCACACTTACGTGGCCCACTTCAAAAACCAACATGGATACCGGCCTCCGCATATGCGGAACTATGCAGAGCCTCACCGGGGGCCTACCCGCAACACTGGCGGGAAATGGGGGAAATGGAGCCCTCCCGCAACATGGGGACGGTTGCATATGCGAAGTATGTGGAATCGTCGTCCCGGGGGCCACATGCGCACGGCCCAATTCAACACTCAGGTGGATACGTCCACATAAGCGGAACTATGCGGAGCCAATATGCTGGGTCTCAACCCACCACTCTTGTGCCAGACACTCCAAAATACAGGTACATATCCCCGAATATGTGGAGCTGTGTGGAGGCATCCGGGGGCCAACCTGCCTCATTTACGCGGCCCACTTCAAAAAACCAACCTGTGTACCTCCGCTTATGCGGAACTATGCGGAGCAACACTAACGCGAAACACTTGAAACACCAACACGGGACGGTCGCATATGCGGAACTATGTGGATTCATCCCCGATGACACACATACATGCACGCCCAACTTCAATACCCAGGTGGATATATCCACATATGCGGACATGATTATGACGAGCCAATATGTATGGGCCATAACATACTTGGAATACGGACGCATCCACGTATGTGGAAATATGTGGGTCCACACCGGGGGCCAACAATAATCACTTTCGCGCCGTATTTCAAAACCCATGTTGACACCTTCACATATGCGGAATGTAGGCGACGGCATATGCATATTTACATATGGGTTCATATGAGGACTGGCCTTGTGAGGCCTTGCCCTGTCTTGTTTCACCGATTGACAACGGTCCCATTGAAAAGGAGTGGCGAGAGGTATGGCTCTGCATGTAGCGCAAGATGTGGGGTATGTACGACACACGCGCTCTGACCCATGCTTGAGATGCACGTCTCCCACTGAAAGCATGAAGGTAGCAATATCATGCCAGTAGGCAGCCAAGCAAGTGGGCGGGCTCCGATATAGCAGGGCGATGTAATTGTTGCAACCGTCGCTTGGCATGTTATCCAGGTGGACAAGGAACCTCCAATAGTTGGCCAACGTGGTCATGATGTGACCAATGGTGCTTCCACTCAGTCCACCCGTGACCAAAACTGGCTACGGTGGCCGATTCGACTACCGTGACAGAGCGAGCTGCTCCCTCTGGTCCACTACTCTTGCCCCGACGCGCCACGGGCACGCGGCCTAGGTCGGTGAGAACGAACGCCTACGCGCCAGGCGCACAACCATGCGGACTGCGGCTCACGTGCCGACTTGTACATTGCTCGTCGCGAGTCCAATTACATGCACCACCGGGTGCGACGCAACTGACAAGTCGCGCGTGGGCGGACATCGGCGCCGGGCACAGGGTCGTCGACATGATCCGCAACGGCGTGCGCATCCCGTTCAAGAACGGGCCGCCCGCCCCCTTTCACCAATAAGGGGTCTCGATGGAGGACGCCATCCACGACCAACTACGCTTCATGGGCGGCGAGCTGGCTCGCTTCTTGGCTAGTGGAGCGTGGGAAGAAGTCCAATGCTCGCGGTGGGTCTCTCGGGTGTTCCTCGTTTCCAAGCCGGGTGTATGTCAACAAATGGCGGGTCATCATCGACCTGCGACCCCTCAACCGGTACTGCGAGGAGCGGAACATGAGTTTCGAGACCCTCACGCGGCTGTGTCACCTGGTCCGCCCGGGTGACTACATGCTCTCCATGCATGGACCTACATGACGGCTTCTACGCCGTCGGCATTGCTCCCGAGGGCCGAGACTATTTCACCGTCGACTACCGAGGCAAGCTCTACCGGCTTAAGGGCTGCCCTTGGGAGCATGAGCCCTACTTTTGCTCTCTCACTGCGGCGTTCAACCGTCATCTGCGTCTCCCCGACTTCGCAGTAACCTCCCAAGGGGTGTGTCGCGCCAAGCTCAGCATGGGGCGACGTCAGGCGCTGCGCAGGCGCATGCTCCCCTACATGGACGACTTCTTGTTCTTTCCGTCTAGGGGGCAAGCCACGCCGTAGTGCGCGACCGCCTCACCTCCCTACTCGCATCAAGATAGGTCTCAGCCGGCACCCCGACAAGTTCACTCAGTGGGAGCCCGTACAACGGCTGGAGCACCTCGGCCTGGAGTTCGACTCACATAACGGTACGATTCGAGCCCCCCCCCCCCCCCCCCCCCCTTCTCGAAAACTCGATTCACTCGCTGCTACAACCGTCGGCCTCATCCGCCACGTGCTAAGCGAGACAAGGGATGGCTGCCTATGCGAGAGCTCGCGTCCCTGGCACTCCTAGCAGGTCGTGCCCATTTCTTGTTCCTCGCCATCAAGCCGGCGTTGTTCTAGCTGCGCGAGCTGCACAATGTGCTCCGCACGAAGGACTCGTGGAGCGGGCGCGTCAAGATGACGCACCAACTCCGACGCAACCTCGAATGGTGGGTGGCGGCCCCCAACCACAGCAACGGTCGCTCCACCTACAAGCCCGTGGAGACGGCCTACATGCATGTCGACAGCTGCGGCTACAAATGAGGCGCCGTCCTCAACGTCACCACCGAGGCGCGGTGGTTCTGGTACGATTGCAACCGCGAGCTGCACATGACCTACAAGAAGCTCAAGGCTGTCCAGTACGCCGTGCTCACCTTCCTCTCGGAGCTGCGAGGTCGACATGTACTGCTCCACGAGGACAACATGGGTGTGGTCCACATCGTCGCCGACCTAACCTCCCGCTCCCCTCTACTCATGACAGAGCTACGAAAACTGTGGTTTATCCTTGACTCCAACAACACCTCCATCCGTGCGCGCTACATACATCGAGACCAGGGCGAACATCCGGGCTGACCGCCTCAGTCGCAGGATTGACTACGACGACTAGGCGTTCAACCTACACCACTTCAACCACCTCGACAACATCTGGGGGCGTCACACCATCGACCGCTTCGTTACCATGGAGAACGCGCGGCTCTCACGCTACAATTCTCGCTGGCGTGACCCAGCATGCGCAATGAGGCTACCGACAGCATGTGCCTCTCCGATGACGCATGGCGTCGTGAGCACATCAGTTGGTGCAACCCTCCCTGGGGCCTCATCGACGACCTCGTCATCAAACTCCACACCTCCGGCGCGGCGGCCACCGTCATCGCGCCCTATCTACTGGCCCGACCGCGGCTGGCACCAGCGCCTCTCGGAAATGGCATCCGAGGCGGTTGTCTTCCCGCCCTCCCCGGACCTCTTTGCGCCCGGCCGCCTCGGCGTGCGCGCTGGCGTCGGTCCTCCCAAGTTGCCAGTGGTCACCTTCCGGCTCCCCCTTCGGACCCGATGCCCGGCCCCGGGTTTTTCACTACCCTTCGTCTGCCCCTCGGGCCGGCCGGCGCCCTCCTACGTCGTGCCCCAAGATCAAGCTTGTCAAACCACACTCTCCCTTTGAAATATTTTCTACCAGTAGTTGGGGTTTCCTTTTCCGCCTGGCGACCACTGCGCGCGCTCGCCTGCGTACACGTTACAAATAACGTGGCACGCATGCAATGCACGCAGCTATACATCGTACTAAAACACGATGGTACGAATGTGCTTCAACACCCGGAATTATGACTGAGAAAGGAATTGCCCTACAAACGACGAGCACACACGCTAAACGCCAGCACGACGATGTGAGTCGACCCCACTCGAGGTAAGGATTGGAACTCTTATTAAAACTAGCAGGCTATCTGCTGTCGCTCTATCTTCCATCTTCGCACCCCGTCTACCATGTGGCGGGTCGCTCCCTCCCTCCACTTCGTGCTTTCTGTTCTTGCGCGCTGCCGACAGGCTCCTGCCTTATAAAACACTGTAATCCAAGCCAAAGCATCTTTTCGGCAAAACAAACAGCCCCTCCCTTCGGAATAGACTGGGTAGAGTCGGGCGACAAAAGGCAAAGTACTACTAATGTCTATGTTAGTTCTGTTTAAAGTGCGCTTTTCTGAAAGCCCTAATGTAAGATATTCTCACTACTAATGTTAATTTGTTTAGTTTTTCCGCCCCCGGGACAGGACTGGCACTCTGGCAGTGAAACCCTTATTGCAGCGTCGCTTCTAATGTTTTTAAAAATGTTGGCTACAGGGATAGCGTCCAGAGAATGCACGGAAAGTACTGGGGAAGGAAAAATCCAGAACTACTAATCCTTACGGGCAGCGGCCAGGGAGGCGCGGCCCGGGGCAAGCACGCGCGGCGGTCACCAGCAGGGGGATGGATAATAGGGATCAAAAGCAGATCAACGATCACCGCCTGCAAGCCACGGGCAGCCAATGACACAAGCGCCTTCTCCGCTGTCCCTACTGGTAGGCAGCCCCCACCCCATCCCCTGCCGAGGATCTGATCGGCCTCGGGGTGCGGTGGCAAATACTGGAGATTTTTGTCCGCGCGGCTTACCGGCTCGCCGCGGGCGGGCGGAGGGCACTGTAAAGCCGTACGAATAGTCGTCGCAGTCGTCGCGCAGCGTCATGACAAGACGCGCTGCTGTTATTCTGCTCGCCGAGGCGCGGTGGTTGGCGGCGCTGGCCGTTACGGCCCTGCTACTGGCCGCCAACGAAGCCGCCGCCGCAGACAGCTGCACTGGGAGGGCTGTCGATCCCTGCAGCGCGTGGGGTGCCCCGCGGAGCTTGCAGTCGAACGAGGACCAGGCGACCTGCGCCGCGGCCGCGCCCGGCTGTTCCCTCGTGGCGACCGACTTCTCCTGGACGGAGCTGATGTACATGTTCAGCTGCGTGAGCGGCGAGAGTCTGCCCACCTGCGGGCAGCTGCTCCGCGAGTCGGATTGCGGCGCGCAGCCCGGGTGCAGCTGGGGCGAGGGCCAGGCCCAGCAGCGAGCGGCCGACGGCGGGCTGTGGGACCTCGGCGGCGCCGAGCTAGACTGCGAGCAGCGCGACAGCCTCTGGGTGTCCGGCCGCGGTTGCTGCCTGCATCAGAATGACCCGCAGCGCTGGGCGCAGTGCTTCCAGCAAGCGACGGCGGGCGAGGACGCCGACGCCCTTGAATTGACGTCCTTCTCCTTGCACAACACCACGCCTGCTGATCTGGCCACCAACAGGTGAGGGCCCACAGCCTGCTTGTTTGATGGGTTGAAATATATGCATGCCAGTCTGCCGCAGCCCGCGCGCCGGCCCGGCCTGCTTGCTGCTTAAGACCACGGGATTACTCGCTCATGCCAAATGCAGCGGCCGGTACGGAGCGCCAAGAGGTGGGGAGCCTGTGCAGCTGGAGGATGGAGAGGTGCTGGAAGACGGGTTGGGGCCGCTGTGGAGCGACACTATGGGCGCCGACGCATGCAGAGAGTCCGGCGTCGGCCTCTGGGCGACCGCAGCCTGCTGCCTGCACCAGAACAACGCGGAACGCTATGCGCTGTGCACCCTGATACTGCAGGCGATGGCGGGCGGGTTAAACGATGCTGGCGACCGCGAGGACACACTCGGGTACGGGGACATTCCCCCCAATGGCGGCGGTCCGGGGATGCAGGGCTCAATGCATGAGACCGCTATGAGCATTACAGACGCTATGCATGGCGGCGGCACGACTGCGCCCGGCGCTGGGATAACCGCATCTGAATCCTCTAGCTACAGCTCGCCCCACAACGCCTCGATGGGCATCCTGGGCTGAACTGGCAACATGGGCTGAACTGGATCCTTCCGAGGATGCGCCGACACACTGCCTTGCATCCCACCCAGAGGAGCAGCAAAGGCCGGCGAATTGGTCGGCCTTACTTCATACCAAGCTAGACAAGCCCCGCCCAGCAGCTATTCACGTTCCTGCCAGCGCAAGGAAGTGGTGCCAGGACCGTGTGAATCCACTGGGGGAAGGGGGGGGGGGACGCTACAATTCTGGCGTTGGCCCTACATCATGTACACTCATACCGCTATTTCTCCACCGCTGCCCTAATGCGACCAGCATGCCCAGCGCCCAGCTGCGTGGAGCATTGCCCAGGAGGAGCCATGCATGGGTGATATTCCAACTCCTCCCGGGTTGGAGGGGGGCGGGGGGGGGGGGGGGGGGTGAGGGGGGGGGCTGTGTCCCGCTCGGGAGCTACACCATATCCTAGGCGGATCTCGGGGTCAGCGGGAACACGAGCTCCAGCTGCCGCTCCGCCTCCCACAGCGCATGCCCCAGCACGGACGCCTCCAGCAAGGATGTGCTCAGTGCCCCAAGGTTTGCCTCCACCAGGCTCGGCGTCGGCAGAGCGCCGTCTGCCTCTGCTACGTCCCTCTGCGGCCCCACGAGAAAGCCACAGCCGCATCAGTGAGAGTGCATCCACCGCTCCGAGGGGGGGAGGACGCCGGCACGGCAGCGCTTGCATGCACACACCTGTGCCGCGTCGCCCCAGCCGCGCTCCGCCTTGGAGGCCGCCTGCCCGCGCAGGTCCTCCGCGCGCTCCGGGTCGTCAAAGTGCTCCAGCAGGTGCGCTGTGGGTGCGATCGCCACGCCAGAGAGCGGCCTCAGCTGCGGGTACAGCTCCTCTGCGCTGCCTGCCAGGGATCCAGGGGGGCGGTGGGGGCACGCTCAGCTGCGTCCATGTAATCTCTCGGCCCCTCTCTCCTGATTTTACCCCGCCACCTCTACACGTCTCACACCCCTGGGACGCTCAGCAGGTATTGATGTTAGCAATGTGGCACCTGTGGCTCCCGGTGCCAGCTCCAATTCAAACAGCTTGGCAGAGTGCAGCATCGCCACGTTGAACGCCTCCTGGGAGCTGATCTGGGTCACCCGCCTGGGCACATCAAGGATTTGTTGTTGTTGTTGGTGGTGGTGGTGGTGTGGGGGGGGGGGGGGGGGGGGTAATACCTGAGGCGCTGATCATTCCGGGCACCAAGCCGATTGTCACTGTTTAGGCGCGGGGAGGGGGGGGGGGGGGGGGTGGCCAGATGGGGCGAGCTCTCCCACATCCCACCTGAGCTCATCGGCGCTGAGGCTCTCCGCAAACAGCAGAAGGTTGGCACTGTCCTCCCCCAGAGGCGCCCCCACCTCCTCCATGCGCGCACGCACCGCACGCAGAAAGTAGCCGAACTCCATTGTGCCTGCGGAGCACACAACAGCACCCGCACCGCAGCCTCTCACCACGGCCCTCTCAGACATGCTCCTGCCGGCGCCAACGATGATGCGGTTGGTGCTGCTGCTGCTGCTGTAATCCGGGCGGAAGGAGGGAGGGGGGGGGGGGGGACCACATGCCGGCGCCGGGGGTATGAGGCCTCTCACCGAGGTAGAGGCCCGCGAGCTGATCCTGGGCGACATGCGCGGTGGTGTCCAGCGGCATGCTGCCGCCACCCAGCGAAGATGAGATGTGGCCACCGATGGCGTCCACCAGCGCGGGTTGCAGGGCCTCCGCTGCGCGCTCCACCACCTGTGCCGCGCAGCGCCCCGGCCACCAGTGCTGAGCCACCAGCAGGCAGGGGTGCAGGGCGGGGCCGGTCGATGGGGGCTCGCATGGAGCCACGCACCGTGCTGTTGTGATTACCCTGGAGGAACGATGCCTGCAGCGAGACGCCCTGCTCCTGCAGCCGTGCAGCGCAGCAGAGGTACAGCAGGCTCTGCGCCTCCATCAACCTGGGGAAGGCAAGGCATGAGGCAGCGCATGCGCTCAGCTTCCCCCTGTCTTCCCCCCTGCCTGGTTGAGAATGGGCTGTTAGTCTTGGTTGGGACCCAGCCAGTGCACTTACGCTTCCTTGCGCCGCACCGCCGCCATGCGAGTGTGCAGCAGCCCCATGCCGCCCTCCCCGCTCTCCCCGCCGGCATCGCTGCCACTCGCAGTCGCATCCAACACTGAGGCGTACACCACGGCGCCATTGACATCATGCCACTGGTCGTATAGTACTGCGTACGTGGGGTGTAGAGGGTGGGAAAGGGGCGCGGGGGGGGGGGGGGGGGGGGGGGGGGATCCTACTCACATTGCTGTGCCAGCTCCTCCAGCCTCTGCTCGGCAGCGCTTTGCACCAGGTATCCCTGCTCCGAGGCGATGAGATGGGCGAGCATGCCCGCGGTGGGCCCCACCGGCGAAAAAGGAAGGCTGAGCTCCGGTTCTTGCTCTGGAAGGGCCCGCAACCGCTTGCACCATCCTGAACACAAACCATAATGTGAACGAGAGGATGGTCAGGCAGCCGGCGTGTTGGCGCCCTTGCATGGGCGCGCTGCACTGGCTGTGAGACCCTCCGCTGAAGTGGTGACATTGAGGGAGGGAGGCAGGCTGTTGAATTGGGGCCCTTGGAAGTCTTCCTTTACCGCCTTGGAATAGCGTTAGTAGGTACCAGCCACTGTTGGCTATATTCGTTCGAACTAGCGTTCATTGATCTACCACGAGTAGTGCATGAACATCAGCACTTTAAAAGAAAATGTCTGCGGCGGTAGGAGCGTTGGCACTTGCATAGGCGTTAGCGATAGCTTTGGGCAGCAAGGGGCGTCGGGACCTACCGTCCCGATAGGCAGGAAAACCCGGAACTGGTGCGAGCCGGTGCCGTGCTGGCTGTCCGCGGCGGAGCACAGACGCGGCTGGGCGGAACAGCGGCGGCGACTGGCGAGGGGGCAGTATCGCCGCCATGTCGGGGACGCACAGGCCGCTGCAGGCCACAGCTCGCCGCGAGCAGGGAATTGGGGGCCGGCGCAGGAGTAAGTGCCACACTAGGCTGTCGACTCGATGGCTATCGGAGCCCGGCACTGTCGTGAGCTGCGCTGAACTGAGCACTGCGAGGGAGGGATCACCCAGCGGGACACGAGCGACACGGCGACGACGCGCTGCAACCTCGCGACTAACCGCACGAGCATTCACGCGTCAATACACCGATGGTCGCTGCTGCTGCGGCTCTATTTTCGCATGGGACAGAGTCACAAGTTTCTGAGGTCGTTGTCTAAGTAACTGGGAATTGCTGGCGACGTGTGCGTGCAAGGTCTGAAGGTTGAAGCGGCTGCGCGTTCACCGTCGCTCCGCCATCCCCGCTGCGCCGCGAGTGGGTGGCTACAAGACCTACAAGCAGGGTTACCCCTTTTTGGTTCCGGGGAGAGCGTCCAGAGAATGCACGCAAAGTACTGGGGGAGGAAAGAGCCTACATTTAAGCAGAACCCTCTTAGCGTCGGTTACCCCCGCTACAGGTACCCGGAGCTACCCTGTATCTCGAGCATTGGCGGCGGCCGCGCCGTTAATAATACACTACTGTACTCGCTATTCCAAAGAGTGCTACCCTAGTTAGGTTACAAATGTGAAGTTTGACCTAGCTAAGACCGACAAATGAATGACCGTTTATTTGTTTGATAATCGCGGATAGTCTGGAACTGACAGTAAATGACTACAGGTACTGCATTACGACTTTACGAGATAATAATTACATGAGCCAGCAGCAGAGGGCGATATCGGAAATCACCAAAATAAAAGGCACTTTACTTACGAGATCGCGCCGCCATGTTGATCGATGAACATATTTTACTATCGTCGTCCCGAGTGGGCAGGGGCGCGGGCGGAAAAAAAAAGAATTTTCCATAATACTTACAACTTAACTTCTGGAAATCGCCACGTCGTCTTCTAGGGTTCTTAGCCACACGCGGCGCCGCACCTCGGGGCATCATCAGGCGACAGAAAGGCTCATCCCATACGCAGCAGCGCGATTGGTTCTCACCGCCACCTACTATTCCCACCCAGCATCGGCGGCCCTCCAATGGCCGATACGTCCTCACGCCAGCCGCCTCAAGGCGTTCCGACGACGATCCCCACATTGGCAGGCCACACTAATAGGCTGCCCGTAAGTTCCGAGTCGCGGCGCAATGCTGAGGCTCTCGGCTTGCCGCCCCCGCGCGGCCGCCGGCCGGCGCACCCCGCTCCCCCCCGACTCGCGCGCCTTGCTGGCCGACCTCCGACCAGCCGGCCGCCCGTCGGCGAGTAGAGCAGCGCGAGCGCCGCCGCGGTGTGCCGCAGGGGAGTCCCCTCCTCTGCGCCCCCTGGCGCCCCAGCTAGTGGCCCTGCGATGGAAGACAAGTGGGTCTGCGGGCCGGGCGGTTATGGTGGCCGCCTCTGGAGCGGGCACCCCGCCGGTGGACGCCAACACGCCGCCGGAGTGGATGAAGAAGGTGCCGCTGCTGCGGCAGGTGCCGGACTACCAGCTGGTGCGCATCAGCCTGCTCGTCAACTGCGCCCTCGTGGCCCTCGTGGGCTTCGTGGCGCTAAGCAACTTCTTCACCGCCAACGAGAAGTTGTGGGCCAAGTGGGTGGGCATCACGCAAGCGCTGCTGAAAAATGCGCCCGCCGCGGCATGGGCGTCCTACAAACAGGCCGTCACCGCCCACCCCTGGGCCACCTCCATGACCATCTCAGGTGGGACCTCGACCGCCTTGCACCCCGTCTTCACTGCCACGCGGCCCAGTATAGGTCGCACCCAGACGAGGGCCGGCATCTGCAGCAGGGGGGGTGCTACCGCCACACAATCCTCTCAGCATTGGATCACCCCCCTTCACTCCCTGCGTCCGCATACAGCGCGTGCGCCGTCATCGCCGTGACGAGCTATCGCTGCCACAAGAGAGGCATCTGAAAGCACCCTCGCACACCCCGCAGGCGTGACGTACCTGCTTGCGGACTGGACGGCGCAGACGTTTGAGGGCCGCCACTTCCTGGGTATTAACACGATGCGCCTGCTGCGCTCCGCGCTGGTGGGAGGTGTGCCCACTCACTCACTCACCTCCCCCGCCCACCCCTACGCCCTCACACACACCTCATGCCTTACTACACCTATCAACCCCCGGGAGCCATGACAATCCCTCTCAAAGCTTCTGTCATTCCCTCTCCCTCCCTCACAGCGTTGATCCTGGGTCCTTTTGCCCATGGATACTACCACTTCCAGGTACCCCCCCCCATCCCCATCGCCTACCCTCTCTGACCTGCACCCTTTCTCTGCCCTCCTATCCTCATCCCCCCTCCCGTTTCCGCCCTCACTGCGAGCGCCTGACAGATAGTCGCGTCCCGCAGGACACATTCTTCGATGCGTATGTGCCACATGATTGGGGCCTGGGCGCCAGCGCGCTGAAGATCCTGCTTGACCAGGTGAGCTGGTACCCCTTCATGATTAGCTGCAATGCCCGCATCCGAGGCTGCCATGCCCGGCCCGGCCAGGACTGACGGCCCCGCGCACACCCACCCTGTGCCAAGACCATCTACGTGGCCTGCTACAACGTGATGTTCTACATGGGGCTGGGCCTGTTCGCACTGAAGGACCCGCGCGAGTCGTGGGCCGAGTTCCGCAAGATATTCTGGCGTCTCATGAAGGCCGGCTGGAAAGTGTGGCCGCTGGTGCATTGCTTCACGTACACCATCGTGCCCACGAGCCACAAGGTCCGGCAGCCCCCACCCCCCCACCCCCCGCCCCGCCCCCCGACATTTCACCCGCCTCTCTATCACGGTTCCATCATCATATACCAATCGCCTGTAAGTACTGTGGGACCCGAGCCGCCGGGCACTACCTCAACGCTTTGTCGCGCTATTAGGCACCCAAGCCCAGATAGAGCACGCTGGCCCGCTGTGCAGGGTCGTGGATGTGAGCCATCACCCACGGCATAATGGCTGAATGCTGTTGGCTTTGCGTGGGAGCCAATAGTACATGGAGAACGCCAACCTGTGGCGGCTCCCAGGAGAGATGGCACATCACATGCAGAGAGAGAGAGAGAGAGAGAGAGAGAGAGAGAGAGAAATACTTGCCATTCATGTACTGAAGGTATATGTCACGGCATACCCGGGAGTCTCTACACAAGCCTTGGTCCGACTGACAACCCCCCTTGCCCCCATGTCTCCCCGTCCAATTGTTTTAGCTGCTGTGGGTGGACACTGTGGAGGTTGCGTGGGTGACGTTCCTCTCGATGGTGGCCAACGAGAAGAAGCGGCAAACCACAGAGGTCATAGTGAGTGAGACGCAGGAGGCGGGGGCCAAGTCGCTGGAGGCGGAATTTGAGAAGCGCAGCGAGGAGTTGATGGTGGAGGCGCAAGGGTGCGCTGCCCCATCCCATGCCATGGCTCCTTTCGGAACCCCCCCCCCCCCCCCTATTTTGCCTGTCCCTTTTGCCTTTTGTTATAATGATTGCGTTCTGCTGACTTACCGCCCCCCCCCCCCCCCCCCTCCTCCTCCTCCTCCCTTTCTCCCTCACTTGCTGGTTGAACTGGCTGGCGGCAGTCCGTGAGATGATTGAGTCAAACGCCATGGACGACATGCTGGCATCCATGGAGAAGGACGGCGAAAAGGGGAAGGAGGCCGCCGCTGCGCTAGGTGTGGCACGTGCCAACACAGGCATGCGGATTCATATTCTCAAGCTGCCCTGCAGCCTTGACACTGCGCCGGAGAGAGGCAGCCGCTGCAGGCATTGTGCGCCCGACTGACTGCCCATTGTCCTGACTTGCCGCCCCGTCCTGCCCCGCTGGCGCCCGCAGTGGTGGCGGAGTACATAGAGGAGCGGAAGGAGCGCCGGCAGTCGATGGGCCGCGACCCAGGGCTGGCCCTGCTGGACGCCATCGAGGCGGAGATGATAGTGCAGAGCGAGGTTGCCAACGTGCTGCGGCAGGCCGGCATGGACAGCAAGTCGCTCGGTGCGGCGGCCGCGCTGTGCTCCGCCGCGCTGCGCCCCTGGATGTGGATTGGGGGCGCGTTGGCACTCACTGACTCCCCGGTGTGCTTCCCCATGTGGGTGCGTCCGCAGAGGACCTCTCGCACCAGTTTGAGGAGCGGCAATCCACGCCCCGTGCGGTGTCGGGCTCGGTGCAGGCGGCGGTTGCGGAGCACCTCCACGACATATCCATTGCGTTGAGCCAATCCGTGCAGGTAGTGGCACCCGGCCCAGTGCCAATCTGATGGCCCTGAATATAAACGCTCACGGAGTTTGTATACTCCAAACCATACACAATTGTGGAACACTCACGGGCATAGTTGATATTGAACCTCCATCCCTGCATGCCTTCCACGGACTGTGATACTTCACGCTAGCTGATGAGGTGCCTTTGTGGTAACGGCATCCATCATTGGCTGATACTATCATTGTGCAGTTCTAACCTGGTGTCGCGTATACTGTTCCTATTAGTCAGTAAATTTGTGCGACTGTCTTTCTTGTGTATGGATGCAGAATGCATCTATGCATGGGTCCCTGGATAATTCTGCTGTTGCAGATTAGTTTTGGACGCCACCGTGTTGTTTCCAACATGGCATCCAGGGATAGATTACCGGTCACCATGTGTGCGAGCCTCAGAGCCTGATGGCCTCCGTTGCGACGGCCGGTGCAGGAAATGGCGCGCCAAGCGGCTGCGGAGGAGGTAGCCAAGGTGGCGCAGACCCTGGACGACGAGAAGACGCAGCAGATAGAGGAGTTGAAGGAGGCGTTGAGCACCGCGCGGAGCCGGCTGAAACAGCAGGAGGATAAAGAGGAGGGGGAACCGCCGGTATACGAGAGGAACTGGATGGGCCCCAATACTTGAATTTGTTGTAGTGGCCTTCGCGCCACGCACCTTTACTGATTGCAGATATTGGTGTGTTGATATGGTATGGTATGGTTCAACGCGCCCAGCCCGGGGGCCTAAGGGTTGCTAAAGTGCATCACTCGGCCCCCCGATTGGGTGCCTGGCTGTAGCCCCAGGTGTGTGGGTATTGATGTACACTACGTAGATGTGTACTGATCAGCTCTGTAACAGCTAATACATCTAAGATGCGAGTTGCGTGCCACTTGACAAACTAACCGGCTCCCTAGAGCACCTTCCCAGCCATGTCAGACCGCCAACTGTATTCTGCAGGCAATGCAGTAACTGGTGAGCAGTGCCTTGGCGGCTGGTTTCGCTGCATAGTGTATGCATTTATATTAATGTATTCATGCATGATCGTTAACAGAATCAGTAGCTGTATACCGCAACAAGCGCTATATTGTACACATATCCCGTACATTAGGAATTTAGTATGTGCTGCCATCATCATTACGTCCATCTGCTACCTGGAACAAGACATTCAAGCTATTTTGCCCTAGTACGCATTTCCTCCTGCTGCATGGCAATTCAATAGCAGCATGTGACGATATGCAAGAGTAATGCAATTTAGGCTAATATATACGTCCTCCGCGGTAATATTCAGATTTGTATACATTGCAGTAGCAGCTGCCAATGTTGTCCTTGTCAACACTCATCAGAGATTATTCATTTCTAAACTGTTATCTGTATATGTGCATAGGGACAATTATGCGCTCGAAGTTGTAATGTATTGTCGTCATGATCAGCAGGGCGGCGGCGGTTGATCATGGGGTACTTGAAGGGGTACTTGAATGCTATTTGATAAGATGTAAGTAATAATGTATGTATTTGCTATTTATTAGTTCTGGTCGTTGGCGCTGACGATGAGCAGATTAATATTATCATTAGGATAAGTACATTTTGATATGGTACCACTACGCTAGCGTATATGTCGGCAGGTGTAATGTAGGCGCACTCCCCCTGTTTTTGCTGCTGGCTGATGCAGTAGTCAGTATCGTTTTTCCTTGCATTAATTACCACTCCGCGACTAAGATATTTAGCGCGCCTTTGTCATCACTTGTCATTGCCAGAGCATCATCAGTACCATGCTGCAAGCCTGGTACTGCCACTGACATGGGATATAATAATGCTACATTCGACGGACGCGCACACTACAGTCGTGACGGCGTTGCTTATGCAACATGTTGCATAACTAACCAATCAAAGCAACCACGGTAAATCGGTAAAACCCGCCGCTAATGAACCTTTTTACTTTTTCATTCCTTATTTTGCGCAGTAGTAATGCAGTATTGCTAGCACTATATAACAACCGGCTCGACGACGATCCAGTGCGCCCCGAAACCATTGAAATTCTGACGCTGATATGGTGCATAAGTGCATAAGAATATATAATAAATATAGCTACTAATAATAGTATAAAACGCTGCTGGCTGCTGCTCGAATACATGGGATGAGTACATTGATTGATAATTTGACAGCAGCTTCTGCGACTTTGCTCGACGACACTCCTGATGCGCGATACATTCCTTGCTCCGAAACCAGTAGAAAAAACCACGATGGCGATGCGCCCTGCTTTTATCATCACGTGCCCCAAAACTACTATAAACTAGAATGGCCTGCTGATATCATCACTTCCTCATGACATGCTCATCCGATTATAAATAAACCATATTTATCGCACGTACACTTACTCACTGCGCTTGGGCTCCGAAACCAATGTAACAAATAAATGCACCCGAGGACGGCGATTCTCGTTGGTGAGGACTATTAATTCCATATTTCACTTGTCATCAGTGCTGGGAGCATCTGCGGCAGTTCTGCCGACCCTCCCTGTACGCTGCTCCGCTCCTCTTTACAGGAGGGTGCCCCCCCCCCCCCCCCCCCCCCCCCTTGCGGTGCCCGTCCACGAACACGGCGTAGTACAGGTATTGACTTCGGCACCGGGATCTGTAGCCTGATTGCCCGGTGTTGTACTGCCGGCATCACTTCGGCCGAGGACGAAGACTATCGGCCGCCATACTCGCTTTATTCCCCCACGCTTACTCCGTTAGGCCGCGCTTGTCACAACATATCACACATCGCCACGAGAGCAGCGCGACTGGACGTGGCAGAGACGAACGATCGTCGGTTTGGGGATTCCGGCTGACAGTCCAGCATGGCTCGACTCGCCTCGCGTCTGACGGCAGAACCCTGGGGGCTGCGGGTCCCGCTGGTCGGCGCGCCCATGGCGGGCGTCTCGGGCGGGGAGCTTGCGGCTGCGGTCACGCGCGCCGGGGGACTCGGTTTCATTGCCGTTGGTGAGTTCCTGAGTGTTCGCGGCTCGGCATGCTGCGGCCTTTGGGCGTGTTCGTTGCCGCTTGTCGATCCATTAACTAGAGCACCAGCCATCGCAGGGCGGCGCACCTACTAAAAGCGCCATTGCGTCACTGTCACGCAGGCCATGGCCGCGACCTGGAAGGCCTGCGCCAGGAGGTGGAGCTCTACCGCCGCCTGGCGGGGCCAACCGCGCCTCTGGCGCTGGGCTTCCTGGGGTACTCATCCTGTGCCCCCCAGGGGGGCGTGCTGGAGGAGGTGCTGCGCGAGCACGGGCCGGAGGTGGTCCAGTTTTTCGCGCCGGCGGTGATGCCGAGTGGCGCCAACATCCGCGCAGCCAAGGCAGCGGGGGCCCGAGTGCTGGCTCAGATTGGCACGCTCGCGCAGGCGCAGGAGGTGCGGCGCGCTGCTTCCGGCGCCCTTGAACTGTTCCGAAGCGAGTGTGCGGGTGGGTGCGCGGATGGCTAACGGTGGGGCATGCGCAGGCGCTCGATGCTGGCGCGGACGGTGTTATCGCGCAAGGCAGGGAGGTGAGCCCCGCGGCACGGGTGCTTGTACACCATTATACTCATTTTGCATCGCTGGACGCGTCGTGTTCACCTGCATCACGCTCTATTGGTACTCTTTATGTGTGCTAATGCATTTGTTTCAGGTCAATACAGGTGCATGGTTTGCCGAGTTTGCCCTTTGCGCACGTGTAAAAATCTGGACGGCGTTGAATGACCCTCGTCATTGAACCCCCTCCCCCCCTCTTTGATACCTTGCGGTATGTGTAGGCGGGAGGCCATGGCATGCGGCCCGAGCTAGGCAACGGCACACTGCCGCTTGCCCGGGCAGTGGCGGCGGAGGTGGAGGCGCGGTATGGCGCCGATGGGAATGATGGCGTCGGCGGCCGGCCGCTGGTGCTGGCAGCCGGCGGCATCTCGGACGGCCGCGGCCTCGCGGCCTGCCTGGCGCTGGGCTGCGATGGCGTTGTGCTGGGCACGCGACTGTGGGCGTCGGTGGAGGGGCTGGGGCACGACAGCAAGAAGGCGGCGCTGGTGGCCGCAAGCGGTGACGGCGCCATCCGCACCCGCGTGTTTGACCTCATCCAGAACAGCTACTCGGCGACGCCATGGCCGCTGCCGTACGACTCGACCGGCGCGCTGGGCAACGCCACGTCCGCTGAGTGGCACGGCCGCGAGGAGGCGCTGCAGCGCGAGCTGGACGCGCCCGGCGGCGCGCTGGCGGGCGCGTACCGTGCGGCCGACTCCGCCGGCGATGCGGCCGTGGGGTGCGTGCATGCGGGGGAGGGCGTGGGCCTGGTGGACGCCGTGCTGGGTGCTGGCGACATCGTGCGGCGCATGGAGGCTGAGGCGGTGCGCGGCATCGGGAACCTTAGCGGCATCCTGGTGGAAGGCGGCAAGTGAATTAGCGGGCGCGCTGCAGACTTCTTTCTACGCCAGCCGTCCTGGAGGTGGTATAAAATAAACATAATAGCATAAAATGCTGCTGTTTTATTAATACATGAAGACATAGATTGATGATTTGATAGCTGCTGTGCGCGGCGACACTACCGACGTGCCACACATTTCCTGCCCCGAAACCCATTATGTAAACCACGACGCGCGCTGGTTGTCATTCTGGTTTCGGGGCAAGCAGGAATGTTTCGCGCATCAGTAGTGTCTATTAAATGATCAATCTGTGTGTCGTCATTAAGAATGTATCGTCGCGCACAGCAGCTGCTATCACATTCTCAATCTATGCACTCATGTATTAATACAGCAACAGCATTTCCATGGCCATCACAGCCACGCCCCTCCTCTTCAGCGCCTGCACCCCCATGTGCATAGAGGCCATTACATTCCCATGACAAGCGGACGCTTTGCATTTAGTTCTTTGTAGAAGTTTTAGTATTTAGTTCTTTGTATAAGAACAATTGTTCTTCTCTCCAAGGTGACGCTCCAGGCAGTGAGCATGCTGCTTTATAGTCGACCTGGCCTGTTGATCAGTGCCGACCATAGCATCTGTATATATACGCAGCGAGTGGAAACGCCATGTACAATTCAGTATTGTCTCTCACTGACGCCTCTCGTCTTTTGCACAACTTGTAGAACTTGCCTGCCGGAGGCAAAACTGTCGCGCTGGTTTCGGAGAGCTATGGCTACATGCACTTGACCTCAACACGTGTACGCCACCACCGGCATGTACAATCAGAATAGGCGAAATGCCTTGTGATGAGCCGGCGGCTGAGATACACCCGGTGGCGCGCAGAAGAACCCACCACAGAGCGCTATGTGCACAAACCATGACGCTATGCGCAGAAACCCTCAAAACCCCTCTGGAACTTGTGGACACGGAGAATAAATAACCAGAACTCCCACACAAAGATGCCAAGCTGTCAGGCATTGTCCCTGGTTAAATATATGTTTTGTGGAATTGTGTATATATGCACCCATCGCCGCATCGCTCGTCACCCTTCGGCACCTGGCATAACATCAGCGCGCTCTGTCATGCGTTGCGCTTCTCCTGCGCTGTGCCCCCGCGCAGGGCGCCCTGGCCCCACACTACCAATGCCGCCGCGATTCAATCTGCTGGGGGCTTTGCACGCGCTGCTAAATGCCACAACACGTGTGTTAAACGTCTGTACTTTTGCTTCACAAAGAATCTATAAACTGGGGTCGCAAGCATGCACGGACCAGGCACCTAGGGTGCCCCTCAACTGCAGAGGGCCCTGGGCCCTGCTGCCCGGACAAAGCCGCAAAGCTCAGGCAGAATCCCGCCAGGCAGCTCCATCACATAGCCGGTCCTGCGGCGCGCGGCTTGATCTGCACGACGGCGTGCAGCCCAAAGTGGTCGCTGGGGTAGAGCGTCGCGTCGCCTGAAGGGCATTGCCAGCGGGTGTCAGTAACGCCGGTTGGGCAGGGGCCGACAGGAAGCAGGCTAGATGGGGGGCTGTGCCACATCAGGGCTTTCAGCTAGGGTATGTAAGTTAGGGTATACCAGATCATACTGTGGCTCCGATGTCGGCATTTTAAAGGGTTGACGTTATGGTCAGCCTCTTCCTCTCCGCTTCACATCACGGTGTAGGACATTATGCCTAATATCCCGCATTCTAAATATGCAACCCGCCCCTTTGGTAGTACGAAAGGCCGTAGACCCTAGGACTTTCTTCAAGGCCCCGGCAATGAGGGCGGGGCATCCTTGACAGCGCGCACCCTGGCACGGCGCGTCCCCCGCCAGTTTCATGGACAGCAGCTCCAGCGCGTGGGCGGGGCCGCCCTTGAAGTACACGTAGTCCAGGCACATCGGCTCCCCCTGCGGCGGCGCATAGCGCGTGTCAGGGGACCCCCCATCATCCGCCCCACGGCCGCAGCGGAGCCCTGTTCTGAACCGCTCAAAGTCAGCGTGCCAGACATCATCATTACAGCGGTGTCCTGTGGCTGAGCATGGCTATTAAGTATGTGCGGGTAGTTTTTACGCCCATTTCAACATTGCATGGCTCATATGCATTGGTGGGAGTCAGGGCTGCCAGCAGCATTGGTGATGCCAATGAGTGCACGTCAATCCGCGGGTGCACATGCATGAGGGGCACTCATTGCGCGCGGGCCCGCGCACCTGGTCCATGAGCGGCGCCACCAGGCCGGAGGGCCACGTTATCGGCGGCTCCTGCATCCCCAGCGCGCTGTCGTACGCGGAGCGGTAGCCAAAGCTGCTGAACACGGCGTGCACCTCCTCCCGCGGATGCGCGTTGAGGTCGCCTGCACCATAAGGAGGGTGGCCGAGGGACGCATGGGGAGCACCCACCAGCAGGTCAGGCACCACCACCACTACCACCACCCGATGCCTCCGGGGTGGCGGGGATCTGTAGCGAGCGGGTGGTACAGAGGACCAGCGGGGTGTTTTTTGGGGGGGTGGGGGTGGGGGGTGCAGCGCACCAACGATGAGCACTCCCATCGAGCTGTCCAGCACCTTCTCCATCCAGCGGCAGATGGCGTCCACCTGATGGTGGTGACGGTGGGGAGGGCGGGCGGAGGGAGGTCAGCCGACAGCCACCACCTAGCCTCCCCCCCCCCTTCTCCCCGTCCCCTCTCCCATCATGCGGTGACAATGGGTGACAGTGCGGTGGGCCGCCACCTGCTCTGTGCGCACCCCCGGCTTCTCCTCGTCGTGGTGCAGGTGCGTGTTCACGATCCACAGCCCCTGGCGGCTCACGCCGGTTTCGGAGCCTGGGGCCTCGCCGGAGGAGGGCGACGCACCGAGCAGGGGCCCCTGAGCGCACACCAACTCCGTCAGCCCAGTCGCCCCAGCCTGCGCCAACCCACCCCAGGCAGCAGCAGCCCGCGCTAGGGGGGGGCAGGCACCCCCTTCCACCACCCGGAACATCGCCAGTGCCTTGGCTTGGAAGCGCGTGCGGGCTGAGCACGATGACGTGGTGCAAGAACGATACTGACGCTGGAGCGAGCATGGGGTGTGGCCATCACGGTGGTGGCCATCAACAATGCGTGACCGCGTGACGGTAAGGATGGATGTCGTGGTGTGGCCGGGGGAGAAAGGGGTAGGACAAGAGGGTGTGGGGTAGGGTCAATGGGGGGGGGGGGGGGGGGGGGGGCGCGCGCTGGGGGGGGGGGAGGCACCATGACGCAGATGCGCTGCGCAGCGCGGAATTCTCCCAGCCACAGCTGGTCGTCCTCGCTCGTGTACGTGGCCGGCAGGCTGGACGCCAGCGAGTTGCCAAAGAAGGGCGCCATCGCGAGGTCGCGCAGCAGCACAGCGGGCGTCGCCTGCAGCGTGGAGGTCAAGTCAGCCCAGCCCAGCCCGCACCAAGCCAAGTGGTGCATCAGGCAGGACATCCCGCCCTAGGCCCTCTTGGGGGGAGGGGGGGAGGGAATTGACTGCGTCACCCAAACCTGCACGCGCCACGCCTCCCGCCATGCCTCCACCCACAGCGGCATCTTCACCATCATGTGTCGCAGGCAGCTGCAAGCAGGGAAGGGGCCCGGAGCCCGTCAGCGCTGCAGCAGGTGGATGGCATGCGCACAGCTCTTGCAGCTGCCCCCCCCCCCCCCCCCCCCACCCACCCCCTCTCAGCTTCCGCCCCACGTGTGCATGCCTGGTGGCGGCGCCCACCTGAAGCGCAGGGCGAACTGCAGCCACCGCGCGTACAGCCCCGCAACGCCGCCCTGCCGCAGCAGGTGGCCCAACGCGGCGCGGCAGCCGTGCACGTGGTAGCCCTTCCCCAGGATGTCCGCCTCCTGCCCAAACTCTCCTGCGCCAACCGGCCGGCCCCGGTCAGCTGCCGCCCCCATGCTCCCCCGATCCTCCCCGGGCTCAGGCTTTCCTCATCCCCAGCCGCCGCCTCTATCCGGCGCACCTGTCAGCACCTCCTGGAAGGCGTACACGTCCGCGTCGAGCTCCGCCAGGCACGCGCGCAGGAGGGGCAGGCGCTCAGGCCAGCGGTCGCTGATGCCACGGATGTTGAAGGTAACCAGGCTGAGCCGGCCTCCCTCGCCGTCATCCACCATGGCGACCCGCCTGCCGCTCCAGCCAACATATCAGCTGTGGGAGGCGGCGAGGGCGGAGGGGGGGGGGAGGGCGGGGGGGAGGAGGTGGGTTGGCTGGCTCTGCGCACCTGCGCTTGTCAGTGCCAGGGATGCGGCCACTCCCGCGCCGGGACAGGCGGATGGCGGAGGCGGTGGCGAGGGCGCCCAGCAATGCCTTAAGCGCGGGACCGCTGCCTGCCAGTCCAAGCAGGCCCTGTAGTGGCGAAGGGTGCAAGCGGCGCTCAGGGATCGCTGCAAGCCCCGTGCAGGGGCGTCGTGCACAACCCTCACTGCCTGCAAACAAGCCCTCCACCTGGTGACTGTTGCCTGAGGTGTAGTGACTTTCTGGCTCTCCTGTTCTGGGCTTTCTCCCGATTAACATCCCAATACTTAACTGACCCCCCGCTTTGTACTTGCAAAATAAATTTGCCCTGTGCACGATGGCTGACCCCCGATATCAGCCTTCATTACATAAATTTTAAGTTCCCGGTGGTGGGGCTAAATGCGGGGCGGTGGTCGCTGCGCACCTGCACCAGCTGGCAAGCGCCGCTCGCTGGCTGCGACAGAGCGGCCGCAGGCACCCCACCGTGCGACCACGCCGCAGCAGGCTGGGTAAGCTCCGCCTCCGGGGCGCCGCGCTTTCGGCCGCGAAGCCCTCGCGCTGCCGGGCCCGGGTACGCCTTGGTGCTCCCGCGCGCTGTGCGCTGCCAGACGCGGCCAGTTGTCGGCGCCGCGCTGGCAGGCATCTACGCCGCGAGAAGGTGGCTCCAGACCCCTGTTGCAGATGCTCGACTGGAGTCCCCTCGGCACACGTCCCTGCAAGTGCGACTGCCCACCTCGGGCTAGTAGCTGACGACAGCGCTCATCTTGGAGGTGGCGTCGAGGCCTTGACTGGCGGTGTGGTAAGCGTGTCGCCTAGTTGCGGACACCTTTTCCACATCCCGACGACGCAGGTGAGGGAGAGCTATTGACGACGACGGAAGACGTGCCGCCGTTCGCGCGGCCGATAGACCCGCTAGTCGCGAGAATAGGACGAGCGGTCGTGAGAGTTTGGTTACAAGGCTGAAGGTAGTCCGTCCAAAGAAAGCATGGAAGCGGTCGTGCACTCGTGATGGGTCGCAAGCGATCGTCGTCAACTACCTGTACCTGTACTCATCACCCTCACTGCCGGAATGAATATATTCGGATATGATGTCGGGCTCATCGGGAATCTATTCTTCATAGAAAGCATCAGGTATTCTATACGCAATCATTACGTCCTGTCAGAGAGGATTCCGCCAATATATAGCAGCAGGTTTGGCGCAGGGAATCCGGCATCCCGGTACCCTGGTACTGGATATTTTGGTCTACACTAGTTTATGGGGTTTCTTCCCTGACCTAGAATAACCGCTTTTCAGCTACATTACAAGTGCTGCTCAGTGGTACGGGAACTAGGCACCTGTCGCCCTTTTTGGGTGCAGCGCGAGTACATAAAAGCAGCCATAACAGCTGAGCCTGCCATCTTCCAGTTTTCGCTGCGTTACACCAGCGATGTTAAAAATCTCTCGTAACCTGTTGCGAGCAAGGTCACCCCAGGTTGTTCAAGACCACACCCGGCTCACCACCCGTGTGTGATATTCTCATCCGTACGTCCGTGCGTTATAATAATTACCATGCCAGATGGAGAAGAACGAACCCGTCGTGGAGTCGACGCTCGAGTCGCTACACGCAGACGTGAAGGCCCAGTCTACATTACCGCGCGAGCTTGCAACATCGCTTCGTTGGCCCAATTGACGGCCCGTGAGCGCGTTGTTGATGGACAAGGGGCACATGCATGGTTCCGGTTCCGGGCAGCGCATCGCGGGACAACCGACAGGTAGCGGGGGAGCCGCAGAGCGCCCCGACTTGCTAGAGCTAGCCCAGAGCGGCCGTGTCGGAACAAAATCCGTGAGTTATGCGGATGACTACCTTGCGGTGCCAGAGCTACTGCAGCGAGCATAGTCTGGTTGCGAGGCCGTTCGACCCGTTAGCCGGGTGCCTAGACTCTTCCCCTTGAGCACCGACCTAACGAACGAGTACCTCAAGCATGATGACCGGCGTCTGCCGGCCCAGGCAGGAGGAGTATCTATGGATGTGTTTTTTCGGGGCCCACATGGCCGCACTTTTCGTGGCTCTCGACGAGCTGCTGCCCTACGTCCCTGCTGCAAGTCAGGACTTCACCCCCTACCTCGCGAGAGCTCGGAACCACGCCAAAGCCATCGACAAGGCGTTTCGCTTTCGTTTGGCCTTCCTACAGAGGCTTAATGAAGTCAAGCGTGTGCAAGGTGACTACTACTGTGTTCTGGACGTGCTGCGAGCCCAACACTTTCAGCCTGCTTATGAGCATCTGGGTTCCGCGATTTTTGGGGACCTCATGAGGGACTACGAGCGTCGCGTCTTCGAGGCGACAGTGGCCAGCAGCGCCAAAGCAAATTGTTACTGCTCGGGTAGCGGCAGCACCTGCATGGCGTGGGCGTGGACAAGGACGTGGCGGTGGACGCGGGTGAGCACGAGTGACGGTGTGGGGCGCCTTTCTTCGGAGCTGCTTGAGCTTTGCGAGGCCACCTTTCGGTGACCGCCGCAAAGCGCACCCTTGCAGCTCAACGGCGGGATGAGCGCAATGTATCATGACCTGACCCCACACCTTGCAGACTTCATTTAGACCTTCCTCGGTGCGGCGCTTCTTACAGCTACAACCGAGTGCGGCTCAACCATCCGCACACTTGCACATGGCGGCTCAACCAGCCGCCTCCCGTACCATTTCATCATTGCGTCCGTCGGTTGTCACACTGCGTGTTGCAACTGGTTCGCAACGACCAAGCTTCGCGCGTGTACGTTACGCGCGTGAAAGACGCTACGAGCGCGAAGGGCGCGCGGCGGGGCGGCCCTCGTACCTGAACCTAGCCCCGCAAACCCGTACTGGTGCTAGTGCAAACCCGTCCAGCAACTACCGGTCAACCGCCGGGAACCTAACCGCTGCTGCCGAGTACTTTATTTGCAAGCAGTAGTCGCCCCCTTGGTACTCTGTCGGTAAAACGACGCACTTACGTAATTGATGAGTCCGAAGCTGTCGCTCCTTGGGCCACTTCACTGCGATCTCGACTGCAGGATGCTTTCGGCTCGGACGGGTTGGGACAGCGGACGCTCGACCTGCTCTCCAGTTCCCTCACCGCTCAGACACTGAAAAGCTACGCCGGCAGACTGTCTCAGCTCGCGGAGTTCTGCCACGACTCCGAGAACATCAGCCCGCTGGAGGCGACCACTGCTACTGTCGTCCGTTACGTTGCCGGGATTGGTGATGAGCGAGGGCACATTGGAGCTAAGTCACTGCAACCCTACCTGTCTGCAATCAACACGTTCTTCAAGCTGCACAACCTCGACCCAATCGCCAAGGACAGGGTACACCTTACTGCAGCTAGGCGTGGGCTCATGCTGCGGCAGCGCCGTCTGGAAGCCGCCCCTTTGCGAGTTCCTCGCTCTGCTTGCTGATGTAGCTTACATTTTCGTCGAGAAGGCCGAGTTGATTGTGTCTACTCCCACGACAGAGTACCGGCACGACTTCCGAGCCCTCGTGGCCTCGGTTGTCAACTTCATGTTCTTTGCCAGGGGACCTACTGGCGTCTCCTGCCAAGTGCGGGATGTCTATGTCGACGATTATAACATTACCTTGCAGGTAGTGTACCGCGAGAAGGGCCGCGCTGGCCGACGGGGACCCGCCGACGACCTGCGCGTGCTTCTCCTTCCGGTGTCAAAACACCCCCGAGTTGCACGTCTCCTGCACCATGTCATCGACAACGTACAGTCTGTCCCCCTGGTTATTGTTGCCTTGGCTGGAACAAACTTCTGTGCGGTCACCCCAAGCGAGCAGTCAAAACCTTGGACCGCCGCTACGATGTCGGACTGGCTGTCTACAACCGTCCGTCTTGTCGGTGCTGCCCCTCCCGCCGGCACTTCCCGGACCTCAGATAGCCTTCGCAAGGGAGCAGCGTCTGCCGCCAACGCCATCGGAGTTCCATTGACCCACATTCGTTATTACCAAGGCGGCTGGGCCACTAACTCCGACGTCGTTCTGGACTACATCGACCCCACGTTCTTCCTTCACCTGGCGCATGGTTCTTCTTTGGCCACATCGTCCCCCTCCGCCACTTCCAAGTCCAACAGGACTCCGCAGCGGTGGCCTTCCCGGTGCCTCCGGTTGACTTGGCGCTACCCCTTCTCCGTCAATCCACCGCTCTCTCCATTCGCTCATGACCGGCAAAACCGGACTCAACTTTGAAATGATCTAAACTAGTTTATGGAGTTTCCTCCCTTGACCTAACCGCTTTTCAGCTACAAGTGCTGCTCAGTGGTACGGGAACTAGGCACCTGTCGTTGCGCCCTTTTTGGGTGCAGCACGAGTAGACATAGAAGCAGCCATAACAGCTGAGCCTGCCATCTTTCAGTTTTCGCTGCGTTATTTACCTTCCTGCCAATTTCGGCTCTTGACCGTGTAAAAGATCCTGCGCGACCTGTTTGGCAAAATTAGACTCAACTTTGAAACGGTACTGATGGCAGACCGGGCCGGGGGGCGGGCGGGGACTGGCGGGGAGGGGGAGGTCTCGTCAGCATCCGAGAGTCGTCGAGCGCGCCCCGCTTTATCTTCACCCGACACTACCTGTACCCTTGCAATAAACCGCATCAGTCGAGCGCACCCCGCCGCCGGCTCGTCCTTCCCGCGCCACTTTCTCGTGCTGCACCGCCATAGCGCCCGCTGACTGAGCCACATCCAGCGGGAAGACCTAAACACGCCGCCCAGGTGACAACTTCCATCTCACTTTCCTCGGCTTACTCGCTGGGAGCTTGGGTAGGTATCGGGGGAACCATTTTATCAATCGTCCTTGTTTTTCCCTACGGGCACCCCTCTTCCTCCTCGCTCCTCCCCCCCCCCCCCCCCCCCCCCCCCCACCTCCTGCTCCTGCTTCTCATGAATCATACCCCTTCCGCCCTGCTTAGCCTGATACGCACTGCTCCCGCAGTTGAATCCAGCCAGGCGGGCAGCGGGGCAAGGACGACGCGCGGAAGGGCGCGAGGAGAAACCGGCGGGCGGGCAGGCGGGCCAGGAGGGGCAGAGGCGGCGGGATGGCGTCGAGGCGGGCGGGAGACAACGGCGCGGCCAAGGTTTCGCGGCGCGAGGGGGATACAGACGCGGCAGCAGCGCTTAACGCTGCCGAGGAGGTGCGGGGCGTGGATGGGGGTTCAGGGGAGGAGCAGGGAGTTGAGAGAGGGCAGCCCAGGAAGTGTCGACTGGGGATGATGGGGCTGAAGTAGTTGATGCCCGCCTTCCTCATCACCTCCCCGCCCGCCCGATCCCTTTCCTTCACCCCGCCTTGTGCCGCGCAGGACCCCAAAAGCCGGCGCCTGCGTTCAGGTGCCCCCCCCCCCCCCACCCCCCCCCCACCCCTCTCGCCCCCCTTCCTGAATGGCTGCTGGGCTTCAGCCTACATGCCCACCCAGGGCGAGTAGATTGGGGAGGGTGTAGGTATTGGGGGGGGGGGGGGGGGAGGGGGCGATCAAGCGGGCGCTGAGTTGGGGGCGTGGCTGCGCTGGGTGTATCTGCGCGCGATTCAGGCGGCGGCACAGAGTTCAAGGAGGTGCTGCAGTACAAGGACGGCGAGCCGCTGGAGCTGGCCAAGCACTACAGCGCCAAGGCCGCACAGCCTGTAGTTGTCAAGGTCGTAATCCCCGCCGAGGCGCTCAGCAGCAGCAACCGCCAGGTACGTACACCCCCCCCCCGCCTCCCTCTCTTTAACGCTCGAATTTCCCTCCGGCCTCTCCATTGATTTGAGTTGATGGGGGATTCCGTGAGGAGGGTTGGTAGGCATGAGAAAAGCGCGAGCAGCTTACTGCTGACCTGAATTCCGAACTGATTTTCATCGGAATGGGGGCTACTTGTAGTTGGAGCCTTCCGTCCACGCATTGATCCCCCCCCCCCCCCCCAATACCCCCCTGCCCCCCCCCCCCCCCCCCCCTTCTCCTGCCCCCCTTTCCTTCTGTGCCTGGCTGGGTGTGCAGGTCAAGGGGCGGCAGCTGTGGGGCAGCGATGTGTACACCTTTGACAGCGACCTGGTGGCCATCCTGATGCACATGGGCTACTACTCCCACGTGTTGTCCGCGCCGCCGCCGGGCGTCGTGGACGCCAGTGTGCTGGTGGCGCTGCTGCCGCCGTGCGCGCGCTACGAATCCAAGTCGCGCAACTGCGTGCGCTCGCGCTCCTGGCTGGGCGCGCCCGAGGGCTGCGCGATACGCGTGGAGGCGTGCTGGCTCACCACCAAGGGCGGCGCGACAGTGGAGCTGTCGCCCGCGCTGGAGGGCGCTCCCGGCATTGCGCCCACCTTTATGCCTGCCGCCCTGGAGCGCGTCATGCACACGCGCAGCAGCGCCTCCAGCGTGGAGCGGCGCCAGCGCATGAAGCAGGAGGCACGAGCTCTACCCCCCTTTACCACCCCTGCCTCTGCACCGCCGGCATGCGCACATGAAGGAGGGCGGCCGGGGGCGTGCGGGGGACATGGTGCCTGTGGGGGGGGGGGGGGGGGGGGGTCGGGGGGTCGGGCACATGATGTCCTTCTGCGGACTCTCACGAAGTTGTTAGCAAACATTGGGGCATATGAGTGACCCCTGCACCATATTTTGTGTCCTCCCGGTCCCTGGATGGGTGGACGGGTGGGTGGGGGTGTCTTTATTCCGCCTGTATCGTATCGGTTTTCAATGCGGTGTGTGTGTGTGTGTGTGTGTGTGTGTGTGTGTGTGTGTGTGTGTGCGTTTTTTGGTTGGGGGGGGGGGGGGGGGTCACTGTCCGATACACCACCAGAGCCACCCCAAGGGTTGGCAAGACACTGTGTGGCTTTGAAATTGCGTAGCAACCCCGGCACGCAGATGAACACGGCACAGCACTCACGCATGTTCGTGTTGTGGTTACGGAGGGGCGTCTCTCATGAATTCCAATGTGGAGTAGCTTTGTTCTCGCTACGGGAGATCCGTTGTTTAGTTGGTTTTTTTCTGAGTCTGTTCAACCCCACCCATCGGGCTGACCTCCTCCTTCCCGCTGTGCTCGGGCGCAGGTGACGGTGCAGTACAACCTGTGCAACGAGCCGTGGCTCAAGTACTCCATGGCCGCGGTGGCGGACCAGGGGCTGCAGCCCTCGCAGTGGACCTCCGCGCGCATGCACAGCGAGACGCTGTACCTGGAGACCAACACCTTGCGCTACGAGCTCTCCCGGCTGTCGCCCACCACCGCGGAGGGCGAGGCGGCGGAGGTGCGCCACCCTGTCATCGCCGCAAGCCCCTTGCAGACCCACCGCCGCTTTTCTCTGAGCAATGCGAGCCATACTGTGGATTCATGCCAAGCACCCGATTTTCTTGAAAATCACCTCGTCTCAGTCGTACCTAAATAACATCACATGTCAACATTTACTTACCGGCATGTGTGTACCCCTGATGGTACTATCTAAGGCTTGATCTACACTTACACCCTCCCTCCCTCTCCCTGTCTCTGCACCTCTGATGTCTGCAATATCAACCCTGGCGCGGCATGTATGTGAATGCACCCCCCCCCCCCCCCCCCCCAATTTCCACCCCCCGCAGGAGGATCGCTTCCGGTGGGCCAAGTGCAAGTCTGCGCTGTCGCTGGGCCGGCTGAGGAAGGCGGGCGTACCTCTGTCGGAGGAGCACCTGGAGGTCATTGAGGCATCCCTGCCCTGGGAGGAGTTTCTGGTATCCCCCCCCCCCCCCCAACCCCTCCCTTCCTTTCCCTTCCTTTTCCTGATGCTCTGTCTTCAAAACGTGTATGAGCCCTTTTTGCCCTGCCCCGCCTGGCACAGTCTGTCCCCTTACGTGCCTGGCCTTTGGCGCGCAGTGGTCGCCGAGCGGGCTCCAGGTTAAGGGCGTGCACTACCCGCTGGTGCGCCTGCACTTTCTGCACCCATTGGTTTAGTCGGACGAGACATCCAAGGAGTGAAGCCTACCCTCCTCCCCCCCCCCCCCCCCCCCCCCCGCGCCGGCGCGCCCTCAAATTTGTCCCCAATATCTTTCCATCTCTTGCTGCAAGGCCCAGCTGCATGAGCTGGGATGGACAGGAGCCTTTCCGCCCACCCTCCCTCCTCTAGTTCGGGGCAGATGCCTGCTCATGCTCACGCCAGGAGCTAGTATGTAATCGCAATTCTCCATCCCAGATTGCTGCACGAGATTGCCTGGCTGTCTCATGTGAGGGCTCTTTTTCCCCTCTCTCTCTCTCTCTCTCTCTCTCTTTGGACCGCCGCTTCACCTGCCCTGGCTCTGGCCCTCACCGCGTCATAGTAAGTTTGATTGCGTGGAGTGGATGCCCGACACGCCTGCTCTACCCAACTGCAGAGCCAAGCGGACCAGGCTCAAGGGGATAACTGTTATATGTGGGCAGATGGCGAAGCGCTTGTGTCATCTCCTGTGCAGAGTTATTGATCCCTACACCCCAGCGCTGCTAGCAGGACAGAGCCTCGCGGGGCTGCCATGCAGGTGCGCCACCTGGGCGCGGTCACTTGCCCAGCGTCGCAGCAAAGAGCGCCTCCCAGGCGGCGGGGTCGGTCCCCGGGCCGTCGCCCTGCTTGCTGCTGATCGCGATGGCGGCGCCCTCCGCGGTGGCGCTGCCCAGCGCCTGCACCACGCACTCCGCGGTCGCGATGCGGGACGCCTCACCCGCCAAACTGTCGGTGGCGGATAGCTCCACGTCCTGCCGGCTGCCGCTGGTGGCCTGCAGCAGCGTGTTGAGGTCGTAGGAGGTGTACGGCCCGTCGGTGAGGCGGCCGGGGCGGATGATGGTGAATGGGATGCCTGAAGCGCGCAGCACCTCCTCCCCCATCTTTTTATACTTGAGCACGCCGAAGGCATTCAAAATCACGAAGGGGAAGCTGTTGTAGCGGTCCACGCCCACCGAGCTCACTAGCACAAAGCGGCGCAGCCCCGGCACCGCCTGCGCAGCCTCCACCAGATTCTTGGTGCCGATGTAGTCTGTCTGCTCAGGGCCGTTGTCGCCATCCCAGCGCTTGGAGGGGAAGGCCGTCGTGCCGGTGCAGCACACCACCGCATCCACGCCTGCAGCAACAAACGCATGCACAGTGTGTCGGTCCCCATTTGTCGTGGTCAAGACCCCCCCAACACCCCTGCATCCAGCCCATTCGCCTTTCCAAGATAGCATCTCCCCAGCCCAGCCTATCTCACACGCCTTTCAACTCGCCTTTCAACTTCCGTCACTTGCAACTGGCAGTTCAAGCATCAGCGAGTGAGTCCGATCGGCGCATAGCTCAGGCCGACTCCCGAGCTGGAGGAAGCAAGAACGGGAAAAGAACGCACCCTCAAGCGCCGCCGCGAGACCATCCGCCTTCCGAGTATCCCCCACGAAGACCTCCAGTTTGTCGCCCGCGGGGCCGAAGAGCGCCTCCGCCTTCTCGGCGCTTCGCGTAGCGGCGCGCACGACGTAGCCGCGATCCAGCAGCTTCGCGGTGGCCAGCTGGCCCACGCCGCCGGTCGACCCCAGCACCAGCACCTTGCCCCCCGGAGACACCGCCTCCGCGGAGACGGAGCGGAAGCCGGCGGGGCGCTTTGACGCTGGGCGGCGCCCGCGAAGCGTCAGTTGGCGTCCAGCGAGGCGCTGGTGACGCGCTGGTGGCGGGACAGCTGCCCGCGTGGCGGCCACGCTGGCGCCAGCAGGGCGGCCGCGCCCATTGCCCATTGGCAGCGCGGCAAGGATAGTTGGGGCTCGGATTAGCGCGGCCATATCGCCCACGCACTCCGCGGAAGACAGATGGGGAGTGGACAGGACGCGGGGTTTGTTGGCTACGGTAGGTGTTGCCGATGACAGTTCTGCTGCTGGTTTTTTTCTTTTTTCGCCCCCGGGACAGGACTGGCACCAGTGAAACCCTTGCAGCGTCTACGACGGCCGTTTAGGCAGCAATCCAGTTACGGAAAGCCCTGGGTAGGCGACGCTCCGTTATAGTCATCAAGCAAATTGCCGAAGCATTTCGCAAGACTAATTAGAGGCCACTGACGGAATTTCCAACACTGTTGGATCACCGTCTAAAACACTGCCATCAAAATACCCGGCACTGACCACGAAAGGTCCGCCCTACCCGTTTGGGCGTCGGCCCATTCGAGTAATGCGAGTTGGGGCAAGCCCCAACCCGCGGAGCAAAGCATTTCGGGAGTGCGATACATGCAACAAAAAAGGCAATGTGAGGGAGGGCCCGACGCCATAGCTGGAAAAATTTCCCATTCCCAGTAAAATCCAGGGCGCCGTGAAGGGAGGGGGGGACCCCGCCCAAAATAAAGGCAGTTAAGTCCTCAGGCGTTGACGCACTAACCTGACTACTAATAAAATCCCTGAACTCCGGAACTAACAACCCAAAATTATGACGGTGATACCCCCACCGCGGGCACTCCGCCAACATATGTTCGATAGTCTCAGATTCACCTCCGCCACATGCAGGGCAGTGTTTAAGGAACCGCTCAGGCATGGCATGAATCCGGGCCAATCGGCGGGCAGTGGGAAATACTCGGGTGCGTAATTGTATCATAATGTGCAACCCGGCCATCTGCTGCTGGTATTGCTGCCAACTCGCAGTCTAGTCACTACAGTATTATTATTTACATGAGCTAGCAGCAGAAGGCGATATCGGAAATCACCAAAATAAAAGGCAATCAGAAAGGTCCTCTATATACAGCGACTGCGGGGTGGAAGCAGTAACATGAGAAGACGCAGAGTGGGCACGAGCACACGCATCAGTATCGTCACTACAGTATATATTACATGAGCACATGTATACGTCACTACAGTATCGTCGACGTGAGATCTGCTGCTGCTGGCGTGCCTCACTGTTGGACGGTTGGATACAGGGATAGAGAATTAATCCCATCATCTCATGTAATTAATACAGGGATAGAGAATGCACGGAAAGTACTGGGGATTTTAGCCTCACTGTCACCGGAAAGCATTACAAACAGCGCACATATGTAATCCTTAGTAGGGACCGTACGGCAAGAATATAAATCATATTGACGCGACTATTATTTCAGTGAAACCCTTACTTTAATAGTAATGTGAATACTGCCGTTGGTGGTTGGCTGCTTTAATATTGAAGAACGTGCACGTTCTGCAGTCGCTATTAATTAATATATACTCAAGCAACAGCCTGCTACTGGAACAGCAGAGCTGTTCAAGAGCTCTACATGTATTTGTCAATACTAGCGCTCAGGCTGACGTATAATAATTCAGACGAGTGATAGACCCTTTACCTCTATGATGACTGTTGAAGCACCTCTATCGCGCTGTGGTTTTGGGCATTCAATTCGTGCAGTTCAGGAACGCCAGCTATTTAGGCAAGAATCAATCCTTGTTAAGCCAAATGAAGGGCCTAAACAACCTCTGCTGAATTACTCCCATGCATTGCTAAATCCAGTAACTAAGACAGAATACTTTTTTCTCTCTCCCTCCCCCGCTCTATCATCCGACAATCTATCGTCCGCTTTCCTGTATATCATTATGGGTAACTCTACAAAAACTGACATATTCCTTCATTTTCCGTTGCTATGTGGACAAGTTTGAAGGCAGAGCATTGCAGACGGCAAAATTATGTATGAACAAATAGACATCATCACTGATGTCATCAATACGATAGCTTTTGAGATATGAGGATCAGAGAGAGAGAGAGAGAGAGAGAGGGAGAGAGAGAGAAAGACAGAGAGAAACAGAGACAGAGGGAGTCAGAGAGAGAGACAGAGGGGAGCGTGATATATGGAAAATATACATGTGCAAAGACAAGGGATGACGATGACAAAAGTTTCTAGCTAGCAGGTAAAAATGGTTGATATTGTCCTAAGGTAACATTTGTGCCGGGGTGCTAAAACGTGCTGCTGCTCTTGACGATGAGGATAATCGCTTTGCGATGCCGCAGCATGAAAATATGCAGCTGCTGCAGGTGAGTCATCAGTAGAGTTATGCCGTATGAAAACACCCTGTTCTTCTGGTATATATCAGGCAGAGAGAATGCGATACACGCAATGCATCAAATCATGGAACAAGTCCTTAAACGCAGTGCTGGGATGAGGTGCATCACATTGTATTTCAATCGCCGAGCAGAACGACAACTGGCATACGGTAGGCGGCAGCCCAAACTTCCGAAACTTGTAGGGATGACAAAGCAAGGGATGTCAACCTCAAATACTCGATGACCGGAATGTCAATAAGAACTTGCCCCATATTTTGCCTGCGCACTGTTGGCACAGCAGCAGAAGAAAAAGCACGGTAGGAATGTAAGCACACCGAATATAATAGCAGCCAGAGATACTCCACCATAGGTTATAGCGCAGTTAGAAGACACTGTGATACACTGGATGCAGTTGTTGTAGTCTTCAGTGTCGACCAGGAATCCGTAACTCTTGCATAGCTGGTCAGCGAACTCTTCCACTGACGTCGCTTGGATGGTAGAGTTTCCACTTGCCAGTGTCTCCTCGCCCAATTGATGAAGGACCTGACAAGGGCCATTGGTGTCTGCTGCATTGGAGATGCAGCCCCCCAGGCCAATCCCAAATCCAATCCAGCAGCCTGTTGGGAGCCAGTAAGGATTCAGACTTGTCAATGGCACAATAAATATCGCAACTACTCTGGTGCCGGAGTACCAGCACCTCAGCGGGACAAGAGAAGACAGGACAGGACGTGGCACATACCATACATCCAGTGGGCTCAAAAAAGCAGATGCTTGTTGCGAAAAGGAAGGAGGGTAGAAGGGGGGGAGAGGGGGGAAGGGGGCGGGGGGGCTCACCAAGAGACACGATGATGAACAGGGTCCACAGGCACCAGGCAATACGGTTTGAGCTCGTTTCGCAGCCAAAGTAACTAACCGCGCGCACAGTGGCACACACGCAAATCAGCGACGCACAGTTGACAGCAACCCCGAAGCAATGTATCCGCAGTGAAACCAGACGCCGCGCCGAGGCCAGCTTTATCTGTGGCATCGTACCACGCCATCTTCGCAGCTATATGGGTCCTGTGTGGGGTTTGGTGTGTCGACTGAAGTGTCGACTTAAAGTCGGTCGTGAACAGTCGACGGACAGTCGTAAGTCGCCGCTCCGCCAACTGCTCGATACTTTGGTACACACGGCGTAGTGGTAGATACGCTTGTCAGTTCTGGCAAAGCGCAGAAGGTGCGGGCGGCTGTCGTCGAGGAAAGTGACTGTGCGCTGCCAAGGCAACGGCCGCAGCGACGGCACCGCTCGTCGATGGCGAGAAGCCGGGAAGGACAGGCAGATAGTTGGCGGTGAAGGGTTTGGTCTTGCGATGCTCCTATTTTGTAGTTGGCCCGACCCTGTCCCGACGCACGACCACTTCGTCGTGATCAGGGTTTGGCCCTACGGCCTACGGCGGGTGGTTTTTTCCCGTCCCCGGGACAGGACTGGCACCAGTGAAACCCTTGCAGCGTCTCTACGACGGCCGTTTTTATATAGGCAGCAATCCAGTTACGGAAAGCCCTGGGTAGGCGACGGTAGTTACGGCGCGGGTAGTAATGTGGTCGCTACAGGTACCCTGTATCATCTACTGCTGCTGCTCGTCTGGTCGTGGAGATAATAAATGATGATAATAGAGTTCCCATATATATAGTACAGGTAGCGCCGATTATAGATCAGGATTATGGATTATATAACCGTATTATATATTATAGGTCAGGATCAGGAACTATGAAGTCATTTTTTGACGTCGATGACATCGTCGAGTCATATATCGTCGACGCGGTCGTGGCGGCGACGCGCGCGCTTAGCTGCTGGTGAGCTTATTATTCGCCGCCTCAACTGGCGTGACTGCCACCGTTGCTCGCAGCAACCCCCTGTGCCCGGACACGCAAGTGGGCGCTGGTTGGAAAGCGGCGTCGTTTTCCTACGAGTAATAAGTAGTGAAGATTATTTGTCTAAGAGTTACGCGCCGCCAGCACAGGTGCGGTTCGGCAAAGCGGGACCGGGCCAGGGTGGTCCGCCGCGGAGGAGGCATCCGGCCGATACCATGCGGCGCCCCACTCAGCTGCTGGCGATCGCTGCCGCCACCACCGCTGCCTCGCTGCGACCATACCTGCCCCGACCTCTCCAGGTGGCAATCATCGGCAGGCTTGACTCGATCGCGCTGGTACCAGCGGGACGAGAGGACGGAAACGGAGCGCCACGGGGGCTGCTGCTGGGCGGACGGCGTGGCTCAGCCTGTCGCCCGCAGCGCTGCGTCGTGGTCCTCGCGGGTGAGCAGCGCTCGCCGCCGGCCGACCCTCCGGCAGCCTGCTCCTGTCCCGCCCCACCCTGCCGCTGTCTCGGCACGCGTCCTCTTTAGGCGTGCTGGCTGGACGACACTGTCCGCCAACGGGTCCGCCTCGCCAGGGTGATCCGGGGGGTCTTGCCCCCCCCCCCCCCCCCCCCAAACCGGCAGCAGGTGCAGCGCTGGAGTCGCTGAGCGCCGCGGGTCTGCTGCCGCATTCCCATCTTCTGCAGGCAAAGCCTCCGGGAAGGGGTCCAAGGAGGTTTACGTCTGCAGCGACTGCGGGGAAGACCACGGCCAGTGGCAGGGCAAGTGCCGGGCATGCCAGGCGTGGAACACGCTGGTAGCTTTCCGCCCCAGCGCTGGCGCGGGCAAGGCGGGCGGGGGCGGCGGGGGCGGCGCCGCGGTGCAGGTACCGCACGCGCATGCGGCCCTCTCGCTCCGCCACCAGCACCATGTGCCGCCACCACAGCAATCACCATCAACATCATCACCTGTCAGACCCTATGGTCGGATAGTTGAAAGCTACCCCATCTATCTCATCTAAAGTGGCAGCAAGTGAGTGGGCACATGTCGCCGTGGCAGAGGACGAGAGGGGTGGTTTGCGTGCGCCTGCGTCAATGGGGGCGGGCGGCACTGCCAGCTGAGGCTGCGTGGGTGCCTGTGCTGGGCAGGCGGTGGCGGCGCTGGAGCCACTGCGCCAACAGAGCACCGCGCCGGCGAGGACGCCCAGGGTGTGGGTGACAGACTCCTCCCGTGCGCGCCCCTCCCCCCCCCCCCCCCCCCCCCCCTCCTTCCCTCCCCGCCCTCCTTTGCTTCCCAGTGGCCGCGGCTCTCTCCCCGCCAGTCTGACCCCCTTCATGGATTTCCGCCTTCGAAGGCCCGCAGCGCCTGTCGGAGGTGATCGCCAACCGGGGCGCGGAGCGCTGGCGGCTCGAGCTGCCGGGCGATAACGGCGCGGAGATGGGCCGCGTGCTCGGCGGCGGGGTGGTGCCGGGGAGCCTCACGCTGGTCACGGGCGATCCGGGTGTGGGAAAGAGCACGCTCATGCTGCAGGTACGCCGCCGTCCCATCCTACCTTCAACTTGCATCCTGCAGTACGACCCTCACTGATATCTCATGTGTTGCGTCCTCTCCTGGGGTGGGCTCGGGCATGTCCTTGCAGCTGGCGGCGCTGCTGGGGGAGGCGGAGGCGGCGGAGGGGCTGCCGTGCGCGGAGGTAGTCTACATCTCTGCGGAGGAGAGCATGGAGCAGGTGGCGGAGCGCGCCAGGCGGCTGGGCCTCGGCGCCGCGGACGTGATGCTGCTCAACGCCACACAGCTGGAGGTGACAGAACTCCCTCACCCGGCTCGTGGGCTTTGTGTTTGCACTCTCCGTGATGGCATGGCATGGCATAGCGTGGCATGGCATGGCAGGGGATGGGATGGGATGTGGTTCCCCGTTGCCCCGGGTCAATCGCTACACCGTTCAATATGCTCATGCCATGCCATGCCATGCAATGCCATGGTGATGCTCATGCTCATGCTCATGCCATGCCATACTCATGCGGTGCAGCAAAGGGGTGTTTGTCTGTTCATTCGAAATGCGGTTGCTCCCCAAGTGAGGCCGCTCGCACCTGCCACAGGGCATCCTGGAGACAGTGGTGCGGCTCAAGCCTAAAGCCTTGGTGGTGGACTCCATCCAGACGATATACTTGGACGGCGGCACCGGCACCGTCGGCAGCGTCAGCCAGGCGAGCGCCCCGCACGTTACCCCCCTGCACGGCGTCATGCTGTGCCGACCCCATGCAGCACCGTCTGAGACTTGTTGGCGTACATCACGGGCAGCAGCATGTGCAGCTTGGGATGGGATGGCAGCCGCCCCCTCGCTCAAGAGTGTGTGTTTGAGGCGGGGGGGGGGGGGGGGGGGGCTGAGGCTCCGCCTGGCGGGGATGGGGGCGCGCAGGTGCGGGAGTGCGCGTCCGCCATCCTGCGAGTCGCCAAGCAGGAGAACTTCCCGGTGTTCCTGATCGGTCACGTCACCAAGAGCGGCGATGTCGCCGGGCCGCGCACCCTGGAGCACATCGTGGACGTGGTGTTGTACATCGAGGTGGGCGCGCCGATGCCGTAGCTGTAGCTGTGGCGGCGCGGCGGGGACCGCAAGGATGGGGAATGCGTAAGGATGGCCTCATCTCACCCCCCCCCCCCCCCCCCCCCCGCTGCCTACTCCGCCGCCTCCAGGGGGAGAGGCAGCAGAGCTACCGCATGGTGCGCAGCACGAAGAACCGCTACGGCCCCACGGACGAGGTGGGCGTCTTCAGCATGAGCGACGCCGGCTTCGCGGCGGTGCTCAACCCGAGCGCGGAGTTCATGAGCGAGCGTGTGGCGGCTCGGGGCGTCGGCACCTGCATTGCCGCCATGCTGGAGGGCTCGCGCCCGATGCTGCTGGAGGTGCAGGCGCTGTGCACCCCGGTGGCGGGCGACCAGGTAGCGCCCTTGCCCCCCCCCCCCCCCCCCCCCAAACCCCCGGCCCCTGCCACGCTTCTCAGTATCCAGTATTATGGTTTAGGCTTAACCCTAAATACAGAATACCTAAACCCTAACACCCAAAAATCCTGCCAGCCTGTGCTAGGACAGGCCTGTGGCGGGGTCACACTCTCCGCCTTTGTTACCCTATGTTTCCCGGGTGACCCGCATGTTCATTATCTACACTTTCAAAGCTGGCGCCATGGCATGCGGTCTCTCCCTATTGCATCGTCCTCTGCGGCAGTCCAAGCCAGCATGTCATACCCTGGGCGATAATGAACGAGACCCTGACAGTACCCTCATAGGGTAGTTCTGAGAGAGATGCGATGCCGAGATGGCAACGAAGATGATAAACTCGACAGTCCATTTGGATGCAAGTGCGGCAACTAGAACAGAATAGAATAGAATAGGTTTTGATAATTTAGGTTTTCTTAAAAGAAAAGTTACAGATATATCGTAGTCGTATAGCGAATCGATTTTGGATGGCACTATACGAACATTGTTTCGCTTTGTATGGCCCGTTGAGTATAGATGGCATGGATCGGTTCACTTGCATTGTTTTCAATCAGATACTGGTAGCGATACAGGAATGCGAAACGATGCACAACGATTACGTTTTGACGATTGCTGCGCATTATTAACAGGTTCGGCCGCACCTGGAATCCTTATCCTATCCATTAATAGTATCGTATCTTGCCGCCGTTCTCGCGGTATCTTGCGGTGTCCTATGTCTAAAAGGTATGTAGTATACGACGGAATGCTGAGAATAATAAAATGATCGAAGAGCGGAATAGAATACAAATAGAAAAGCGGTCGAACGGTAACAAATGTAGACACGGCAAGGCACCGCCGTTTAAAATTAATTGATGCCACCTACCTGTACGCGCTAGTAGTCGCTAATAATAATTGTCAGAATAATTATCGTTATCACAATTCTCGAGGGCGGAAAGTCACAACATACAGGATGTTTAGGGGTGGGGTGGGGGCATACGAATGAAGCAATCTGGATGGATCGACACTGACACGCACGCGCTTGGATTTCGCCGTGTTGTGTGGGGCGTTGCTGGTCCCGTCGCCGGTGTCTTAAGCCCGGGAGCCTCGTGGCGATCGGTTGCGACTTCAAGCGGCTGCAGCTGCTGGTGGCCATCCTGAACAAGCACACCCGGCTCAACACCTTCCGCAAGTCGGTGTTTGTCAACGTGGTGGGCGGCCTCAAGATGCTGGAGCCCTCCACGGACCTGCCCATCGCCATGGCGGTCGCGTCCAGCATCTTCAACGCCCCGGTGCCCGGCGACGTGGTGCTCATCGGGGAGCTGGGCCTCGCGGGCGAGCTGCGGAAGGTGCCGTTGCCGCCTCGGCTCACGAATGAATCGCGATGAAACCCTCGCCCCGGCGGGGCGCACCCTGCGTACTCCTCACCCACGTGCCACATTGTCCGAGTCTCATCACGAAGACGTCAACTCACATTGGGGGCGGGGTTCTGCCTTTTATTTGACTCTAGATACTCCGAGTAAATGGGCACGCGCACAGTAATCGAACGATCGCACTGTGGCTGATGCAGTATCGGTATGTGCGATGTCACCGCTGCGGAGTGATTTTCGGATACTGTACGAGCGCGCGGAAATGGCCGCACTTCTCCGCGCGATCCGACGTCGGCATTGCGGCCATAAGACGCTTTCATGTCGCGTTATTGGTCACAGCTCCACTCGACGCTGATGGCGTTCTGCGGAGCCAGCGATATCTCACTTCTGGGTTGAACAAGCGCGAACAGCCGACGCTAAATTCTGGACAACAGCCCCTCGGATGAAAGATGCGTTTTTGTTGGTGTCGTCGACAGAAAAGCCATTTCACGCATATGGTTTTGGAGTGAAACCGGGCTAGTGTTACTCACATCGCATTCGTGCGGCTTGTCGGGAGAGGCATACCGTATAATTAAGTACGGTCCGCGGGGCCAGAAATAACGAATTGTTCTGCACCTTTGCGTTAGAGTACTCGTGCTTTAGTCGTACTATATTCTGACTTATTTCTCCGTGTTTATAGTTCTCATCCTCTTCCTGGGGGCGGGGGGGGGGAAGTCAGAAACGTTATTCATCCGCAGACCGCTTATGTTTGTACGGTAGGTGTACAGTAGTCTTGTATCAGTTGGAGTACTTTAGTCATATTCACGCTGCTTTTCCATTGATGAAGCAACACCGCCATCTCCGAAATTGCAAACGTCGCACCTACGGATCTCATAGTTCTGGAGCCAGGTGTGGATGGATTGGCAGCCTCTGAGGCGGCTGCCCTGCCGCGGCTGCTGGATGCAGGTGCGGCAGCTGGAGAAGCGGCTGGCGGAGGCCGTCAAGCTGGGCTTCAAGCGCGCCATCATCCCTGCTCAGGGCTCGGCCGCCCTCAAGCCCGGGCGCTACCCCGGCATGGAGTGTGTGCCGTGCAACCACGTGCGCGAGGTGGTGCAGGCGCTGTTCCCCGGCGCCAAGCCTGACCGCGGCGAGGACAGCGACGAGTAGCAGGCCTCGCTGGGACCCCCCCCCCCCCCCCCCCCCCCCCCCGCCAACAACAATAAATAAAGCAGGCCGTCGGCCATCCCATGTCCGCACCGGCCTGGACCGTTAAGCCACGCGACTATGTGTGGAGGTTAGCGGAGAAAGGGGGAGGGGGGGCTATAGGGTTGTGGCAGGCCGCTGCGGTGTGGCGCATGCGTGCCATGACAAGACAGTCAGTCTGGTGGATAAGAAAGCCGAAACTCGCAAATGCGAATAGGAACCTTCGACAGAAAGAGGCTGGAGACGCCACGGCGGCAGGTGTAGCAAGGCATGCGCCTCCCGTCCCTCTCTGATGGTGTCGCGCACAAGGTGCCGGGTGCCACGACATTCAGGCTCGACCGCCGCTCTGCTTTGGATCGCATGAGAAACATGTGTCCTCACCATGGCGGCCCTTGCGAGACAGACTAAAAAATGACAATACTGCTTCAGGCCTCGTTGTCTGTCCGCTCTGTAGAGCGGAGGTCTCGTGTACGTGAGGTCCCCGGTTCGATTCCAGCTCTGCTTCCTCTGAGGGCACTATCGACCGGGCATGTTCCGGATTCACCTGATTGATGCATTAGCCCTTCAGGGTTCGAATGCGGCAATGGTCGAACGGCTATGCCAGATCTACGGCTGCAGTTGGGGCAAGAGGTCGAGTAGTGCTGGGGCGGTTTCGGCCGATGACCAAGGGCGAACTTGACTGTACTTTCACAACTACAGAAACCGTGTGTCATCCGTCACTACTTGTACTGCCCGTCCCGAGCAGCACAATAATGCCATACTCGTACTGATGTGAAAGGCACTACATAAGGACGAGGACCCCGGAAGCTCCTGCTGTCGCACATGCAGCAACAGTCCACACCCATCTTGCACAGCCGATAAACCACATCATGTGATATAATATGTAAGAAGTTCTATATACTACTATATATGTATTTTTTAAATGCAAATAAATACATGCATCTTTATGAGTATATGTATAAATATATAGATGAGCATATATACATGGAAATATTTACATATATATGTCGGGGGCTAATTTAAATACAATACAACACTACATAGAAATAGTGCCCCCAAGCCGTCGGCCGTCGTCCTGCCTGCTGCAGTTAACACCTGATGAACAACGAATAGCAGATAACATGCCACAGGGGGGCGAGAGGGTCGCCTTGCATGGAGCTGTAGATAAAGGTATAACTAAGCGCATCCTGATTAATATATGATGGCATCAAAGCGGATTCGTTTCTTCGTCGTCAAGCACCGCGCAATCGCGTGCCAAAGCTCGGGCGCCTTCGGCAACCCAAGCGGCCCGCGTTGTCTGCCGTGACCGGGCCGCAGGCGAGGCACATGCACGCCCGGAGTGGCGGTTGCGGCCGCTTGCGCAGCGCCTACGGGTGCCCCTTTTGGTTGCCCTGCTCCAGGAGGCTCTGCGATTCGGCCGCGGTGGTCGCCGCCTGCTGCTTGGCCTTGGAGGCGCGCTTTATGCGCTGCAGCCACCACAGCGCGGCCACCGTGACGGCGCCGCCTGCGAGGTACTTCCAGTCAAAGGGCTTGGGGAACATGACGAAGCTGACCAGCACCTGCAGCACCTTGCGCATCGACTTGACGACCTCCGTGGTCTGCGCGTTGAAGTGCTTGATGAGCAGCAGCACCGTCGAGAAGGACAGGTAGCCCATCACCGAGAAGCCGCCGATGAGCGGGATGGTCTGCGAGGGGCAGCGGTGCGGCGCCGCAGGTCAGGTGCCGGGCCCATGTGGAATCAAATGACTTGGGGATGACCCGGGGGGCTCCGCGGAATTCGCGATCTGAACATAGCCGAGATATTCTGTCACAACTTTGATCTGAATTTGTTGTCCAGGGCAGTGGAACGCAGAGACGGGGAGAACGGGGCGGGGTGGAGGAGGCACCCACTCTTTGGGTTTGTGGTGTAAAAGCAAAGTAAAGTTCGCCCCGGGTCATCGGCCGAAGCCGCCCCAGCACTTGAACCCGTGGGCCAACTGCAGTCGTAGGTCTGGCGTAGACATTAGACCGTTGCCTCATTCGAACCCCCGAGGGTCTAATTCATCAACCGGGTAAACCCGGGACACGGGCCCGGACGATATTGCCCTGAAATAACATTGCCGGGAATCGCTCCGGGGACACCTTGAATAGGAGACCACCGCTCTACCGAGCGGACAGACAACGAGGCCTGTTTGTGGTGTATTATAGTTTTTGACACCACCCCCCCCCCCCCCCCCCCCGTCCAGGGCGAGGAGGGAAAACCAATATTTCTCTTCAAATATATAAGAATATAACACGGATATTTCGACTTGTGAACTCATATTTTTTTGGATCTGCGAACCCAGTTGAATGTTACGGGTGTACAAGGCATGGACAGTCCTGCATGAGACAGCCGGCCGCCCTCGCCCGGCCCTCCTGATAGGGCGTTCTGTCATGGACGCCAGTTTAGTCACTCAGCAGGTGAGGAGCAGCGTCTGCTGGAAGCGTACAGCATGGCTAGAGTTGAGCTGAATTCAGCTCGAGTGTCGGTCTCTGAGTCCAACAAGTTTTTTTTCCAAATTTCAACTCGATTTCTGAGTACATGACGTGCACCAGGACCCTAGCACACCCTGACGCTAGTTTGCCGCCTGCCTCCCACCAGGCGGGCCGCATGCAGTTAGGCCCTACCCAAAATCCCCTCCGGCTTGCAACTCGGGACGAGAGGAAGCGGGGGGGGGGGGGGGGGGGGGGGGGCTCGCCTGCGGGTACTCGATGGAGTGCGGGATGGCGGACCACGCCTCGCCCGTCACAATCAGCGCGGCGCCCGAGTACATCAACCCAAACATGGACATGAAGGCCACCACCTGGCGGTCAGGGGGTTGGGGGGGGGGGGGGGGGGGGGGGGGGGGGTCAAGCAATCCCCTTTGCAGACATGGTTGGACGGGTGAATTTTGGCACCAGGGAGGTGGGGGCGGGGGTGGAGGGAGGGGAAACCTCTGCCTGGCTGGAGCCAGATTTGCGGAAAAAGAGGCGCTCCTCCAGGTTGGAGGTCACAGCGTCGCAGATTAGCGCCAGGCTGATGAGCACCACGCCGATGGGGCTGAAGTTGGGCGTGCCCGCCTTGCCGGCCACGGTGAAGATGGAGATGCCCGCGACAAGCAGTAAGCCTGGGGGAGGGGGGCGGGGAGGGGACTCAGTGGGGTGACAGCGCCGGCACACAAAGGCACAGGCACACCAGAGGCACAGGGATAGGCGCAAAGCGGGGCAACAGGGGAACACACTTGCGGAACGCTCCAATGAGGCAGTGCGTGCATGTTTAAGGATGTCGTTGCACGGAGATACACAGTGCTGAACACTAGCGTACTTTTGGGAAGCCGGAACCCAAAGCACGACAACCACGTGTACTGCCCCCTTCCCCCCCTTCTTTTCCCTCACTTACTGTGCAATCACATATATGTACTGTGGCATCATAATAAACCCTCCCTGCTGGACAATCAGGTGGGGGAGGGGGCGTATTCATGAAGCATGCTGTATTGCATTTAATAGCCTTATTTCTTAAATGAACCCGCCCCAGTAGTGAGCCCCGGCGGGTCCAAGGGGGCAGGCATCTATCATGGCGGCACTGTCGCTGTATGCAAACAGCGCGAACTCTGATGGCATGCCCCATCTCTACACGCTCCGTTCTGCATGGGACTGAGCGCCCAGCGCCGCTGCCGACTCCACGCAGCCGCGCCGAAGGTGCACCGCAGCGGAGGGCAGCACTGCGGCTGTTGCTGCCACAGCAGGGTGCGGATGGGAGGGAGGCGGGAGGGGGGGGGGGGGGGGGGGGGGGGGGGGGGGGCTCACAGGCGAGGTACTCGTCGCGGCTGTAGGTGCGCCCCTGGAGGATGGTGCCGAACAGCATGACGGGGATGACCTTGCACGACTTGAACACCACGCGCACGGTGTAGTTGAGGTACTGCAGCGCCCAGTTGGTGAGGTAGACGCCGCACATGCCGGTGAGCGCCACAAAGGCGTAGTCCTGCGCACACCCCGCCGTGGCTCAGGATGGCGCCTGGGCCGCCCCCATTCTGAGGTGCCCCCAGTAGATCTGCGACCACATGCCGCCCAGCAGGGCCGATGCTGTCCGATGTATGAGACATGACATATGATCCTGCGGTAGTCTACGATGTCCCACTCTCTCCCTGACAGCACCTTCCGCCCTCAGCCATCCGCCACCGGCCTGTTGTCACCCCCCCCCCCCCCCCTCCCATGGCTCGGCGGCAGCGGCTGCAGGCGCCTACCTGCAGCATCCCCCGGCGGTTGCCGTCCGCGGTGAGGAAGCGCTCCGTGGTGGCGCACACCACAAAGACGAGGTAGCAAAGGAACGTCATCCAGCCGCTGGGCAGAGGGCGGGGGGGGTCAGCTGTGGCGGCTTCCGCCATAGAGAGCCTGATGGCGCGCCAGGGCCGAGAGGGATGCTGGGAATGGTGGCGGTAAAGGGGGTGTGAAAGAGCGGAGGAGGGGGGGGGGGGGGGGGGGGGGGGGGGGGTTGCCTGTAGTGGAAGTCCGGCACGCGGTACACGCTCTCCTGGAACGCCGCAAACATGACCGCGCATGCCACGCACCTGCAGGTCGTGGTAGCAACCTCAGTCGATTCTCTTGCCTCTATGAGGTGTGCCCGTTTTCAGCAAGAGACTTGATGGTTTGGGAAGGGGGGATTGAACATCGGGGGGTAGAATAGGGAGGTGGGGGGAGGTGAGTGAGTCGGACCCGCCGCTGAGTGTCAGAAACTGCGTCTGCCTGGTGCCGCCCAGCCGGAAGCCAAGCACGCGAGGCGCCGATACATCCTGGTCAGCCTGAAAAGCAGGCGGGCGGGACGGGTGGGTGCGGGTGAGAGGCAGCTCCGTCACGTGCGGGCGAGAGACAGCTGGGCGAGGGGGGCGCGGCGCCACAGGCACACCGCCACCACCGCGACGGCGGCTGCCTGTGGGCCCGTGGGCCGCGCCGAAAGCGGGCGGCGCGCCTGTTGTTGAACCATGGGCTTGGCCGGGGCCAGGTGGCCGCCGGGCTTGGTCCTGGAGGCAGGTAGCAGGCTTCCGTTGCGCGTCGCGCCGGTCATGCTTCTGCCACGCTCGCCTTCCTATCTGCCCTCCTCCCGCCCGCTGAGTCGGGTGGCGCGCCAGATGCAGAGGAATTGCCAGAGGCGCGCTCTATTTCTACTCACCGCGCCCCGCCATCCGCTGCGTCCGTTTCCCTCTCCTGGACTGCACTCCACGCGGCCACGAGGCAGCACGTGCGTGCGCAGCGGTGTCGGGGATTGCAATTCTGCTGCTGGAGGTTCAGCGTCGCGTTCCCGACGTCGTTGTTGGTCCGACTGCCGGACTGCGAGGCTCGATATTGCGCCGGGCGCGGGTGGTCGCGTGCACGCCAACATCGCGGTCGTGCTGAGCGCTGGTCGTGATGTGTCGATGGGTTTGGCGGTTAAACGGCGTAGAGTCGAGTCGGAAGGAGGCAAAGTACTACTACGGGCGGTCGTGAATCGTGATGTCTTCATATGATGAACTAATCGAATCCGCCCGGTTATTGGGCCGGTACGCGAATTACCGCAGACGACAGTATTTAGATTTAATTTATTCGGGTGGTTTCCTTATTGCCTCTTGCCGCTAGCTCATTGTAATGTAACCACAATAATTTAGATACAGGTATAGTCGCTAAATAAACGCGCCGCATCGTCTCATCATCGACGACGACCGCTCCACGGTATCACCCTCTCCGCTAGTGACGACCGTCGATACGACAGCAATCGCACCTTGTACGGGTATGATCTAAACTAGTTTATGGGGTTTCCCTCCTTGACCTAACCGCTTTTTAGCTACAAGTGCTGCTCAGTGGTACGGGAACTAGGCATATGTTGTTGCGCCCTTTTTGGGTGCAGCACGAGTAGACATAAAAGCGGCCAGAATAGTTGAGCCTGCCATCTTCCAGTTTTCGCTGCGTTCCACGCAGCGATGTAAAAACTGTCTCGTAACCCGTTGCGAGCAAGGTCACCCCACGTTGTTCAAGACCACACCCGGCTCACCACCTGAGTGTGATATTATCGTCCGTACGTCCGTGCGTTACCAGGCCAGATGGAGAAGAACCCGTCGCCGAGCCGACGTTGGAGTCGCTGAACGCAGATATGAGGGCCCAGTCTTCATTACTGCGAGAGTTGGCTACAGCTGTGGCACAACTGACGGCTCGTGATCGCGTTGTTGATGGGGAAGGGGCACATGGCTCCGGCTCCGGGCAGCGCTTCGCGGGACAGCCGACAGGCAGCGGGGGAGCCGCACAGCGCCCCGACTTGCTAGAGCTAGCCCAGAGCGGCCGTGTCGGAGCAAAATCCGTGAGTGCCGTGGACGACTACCTCGCGGTGCCAGAGCTACTGCAGAGAGCAGAGTCTCGTTACGAGGCCGTTCGACCGGTCAGCCGAGTGCCTGGACTCTTCCCCCTGAGCACCGACCTAACGAACGAGTACCTCAAGCAGGACGACCGGCGTCTGCCGGCCCAGGCAGGAGGAGTATCTATGGATGTGTTTTTCGGGGCCCACATGGCCGCACTTTTCGTAGCTCTCGACGAGCTGCTACCTTACGTCCCTGCCGCTAACCAGGACTTCACCCCCTACCTCGCGAGATCTCGGAATCACGCCGAGGCCATCGACAAGGCGTTTCGTTTTCGTTTGGCTTTCCTGCGGAGGCTAAATGAGATCAAGCGTGTGCACGGTGACCAAGGTGTTCTGGACGTGCTGCGAGCCCAGCATTTTCAGCCTGCTTCGGAGCATCTGGGTTCCGCGATTTTTGGGGACCTCATGAAGGACTACGAGCGTCGTGTCTTCGAAGCGACCGTTGCCAGCAGCGCAAAGGCAACCGCTACTGCCCGAGTAGCAGCTGTAGCTGCAGGTCGCGGGCGTGGGCGAGGACGTGGCGGGGGGCGTGGACGTGGCCGCGAAGGTGAGCACGAGTGACGGTGTAGGGCGCCTTTCGCCGGAACTGCTGGAGCTTTGCGAGGCCACCTTTCGGTGACCGCCGCAAGACGCACCCTTGCAGCGCAACGGCGAGATGAGCGCCCTGTGTCAGGACCTGACCCCCCCACCTTACAGACTTCATTTAGACCTTCCTCGGTGCGGCGCTTCTTACAGCTACAGCCGAGTGCTGCTCAACCATCCGCACACCTGCACATGGCGGCTCAACCAACCGCCTTCCTTACCACCCCATCTCTGCGTCCGTTGGTTGTTACACTACGTGTCACAACTGGTTCGCAACGACCAAGTTTCGCGCGTGTACGTTATGCACGAGACAGGCGCTACGAGCGCGAAGGGCGCGCGGGGCGGCCCTCTTACCTGAACCTAGCCCCGCAAACCCGTACTGAAGCTACTGCAAACCCGTCCAGCAGCCACCGGCCAACCGCCGGAAACCTAACCGCTGCTGCCGAGTACTTTGCGAACAGTAGTCGTACTGGTGGAACTCTGTCGGTAAAACGACGCACGTACGTAATTGACGAGCCCGCAGCTGTCGCCCCGTGGGCTGCGTCACTGCGATCCCGGCTGCAGGAGGCGTTCGGCTCGGACGAGCTGGGCCAGCGGACGCTCGACCTGCTCTCAAGCTCCCTCAGCGCTCAGACACTCAAGAGCTACGCCGGCAGACTGTCTCAGTTCGCGGAGTTCTGCCACGACTCTGAGAACATCAGCCCGCTGGAGGCGACTACTGCTACTGTCGTTCGGTATGTTGCCTGGATCGGGGAGCGAGGGCACATCGCAGCTAAGTCGCTGCAACCCTACATGTCCGCAATCAACACGTTCTTCGAGATGCACAACCTCGTCCCAATCGCCAAGGGCAGTCTACACCTAACTTCAGCAAGGCGTGGGCTGATGCTGCGTCAGCGCCGGCTAGACGCTGCCCCTTTGCGTGTCCCTCTGCCTGCGGATGTAGCCTACCGCTTCGTCACAAAGGCCGAGTTAATTGTGTATGCTCCTTACCCAGATAGAGTACCACCCCGACTTCCGAGCCCTCTTGGCCTCGGTTGTCAACTTCATGTTCTTTGCCAGGGGCCTTACTGGCGTCTCCTGTCGAGTGCGAGATGTGCATGTCGACACCTACAACATCACCTTGCAAGTGTACCGCGAGAAGGGTCGCGCTAGCCGACGGGGGCCCGACGACCTACGCGTACTTCTCCTTCCGGTGTCCGAGCACCCTCGAGTGGCACGTCTCTTGCGCCACTTCATCGACAACGTCCAATCTTGCCCCCTGGTTACTGTTGGCTTGGCTACATCAAACTTCTGGGCTGTCACTGCGGCCGAGCAGTCAAAACCTTGGACTGCGGCTACAATGTCAGACTGGCTGTCTGCAGCCATCAGTCTAGTCAACGCTGCCCCCCCTGTTGGCACTTCCTGGACTTCACACAGTCTTCGCAAGGGCGCAGCCTCTGCAGCAAACGCCATCGGAGTGCCATTGTCCCACATTTGCTACCAAGGCGGTTGGGCCACTAACTCTGACGTCGTTCTGGACTACATCGACCCCAACGTTCTTCCTTCACCTGGCGCGTGGTTCTTCTTTGGACACATCGCCCCCCTCCGCCACTTCCAAGTCCAACAGGACTCCGCAGCGGTGGCCTTCCCAGTGCCTCCTTCATGACTTGGCGCTACCTCTTCTCCGTCAATCCACCGCTCTCTCCGTTCGCTCAAGACTGGCAAAACCAGACTCAACTTTGAAATGATCTAAACTAGTTTATGGGGTTTCCCTCCTTGACCTAACCGCTTTTTAGCTACAAGTGCTGCTCAGTGGTACGGGAACTAGGCATCTGTTGTTGCGCCCTTGTTGGGTGCAGCACGAGTAGACATAAAAGCAGCCAGAACAGCTGAGCCTGCCATCTTCCAGTTTTCGCTGCGTTCCACGCAGCGCCCCCCCTGACTCCGTTTTCCCTCCACGCTTTCGCTAAACCATCCTGCCAATTTCGGCTCTTGACCTTGTAAAGCAGCCTGCGCGACCTTTTTGGGCAAAACCAGACTCAACTTTGAAACATATGTACATAAATCAATGGCGGCGCGCGCAACGCGCGAGACATGGCCGTTTGGGAATGGATGTCGCTGGGCGCGCTACTCGCCGCCCGACGTCGGCTGGGTCGGCTCGTCGTGCTCGGGCCCGACGACCCTGGCTTAGCTCGCTCAGATCAGATCGCCCATCGCTGGCGAAGCCGACTGCAGGGAGCTGGTGGCGACCAGTGGGCGGCGCGCAAGGATTGGAGTGTACCGCAGAACGCTCAGCGATTGTTCATCGTCGAGAGGGGTTCAAAATTTCCCAGCCAAGCGCTCTGGTGGAAAAAAGCTGCGCGGCGGCCGGCCTGGCGAGGCGGCGACGATGGCGTACTACGCGGCGCTCTGTGCGGCGCCGCGGGACGACGGCATGCAGCAGGAAGAGGACGCCGGCGGAGGAGAAGGAGGGGGAAAAGAAGGAGGAGAGGGAGGAGGAGGAGTTGACAGGTGGGCGCGCACCGTCGTCGTAGGAGGGGTGTCTACTCCCGAGGCGCGGGCGAGGAGGGGGGGCGTGGTCGCTCGACCGGGGACGCCGCGCAAGGGGGGGGGGGGGCGAGGGGGGGGAATGAGCAAGAGAAACACGCCGCGTCGTTTGGCGGGCTGCAGGAACAAAATCGAGCAATTGCTCCTGAGGACTGAGACTGCCGCGCACTGCATCCTTTACGGCTGCACGGCAGGCAGCTCGGCATGCGCCTGCGCGACCCGCTAGTCTGGATCGACTTGGAGATGACAGGTGGGGCGACCCCGGCCGGATAATCTGTGACTATGACAGCGGAGACCAGCCGGTTCACGCTGCCCCGCTGCCCCGCTGCCCACACAGGCCTGGACCCCGTGCAGCATTCTATCATCGAGATTGCGTGCCTGGTGTCCGATGGCTCGCTCGACACTGTGGTGGAGGTGCGCCCTCACCCTCCACGTGCCCCCCCTACCCCCTGATCGCACTCCACACGAGCCTCTCCTCCCCTGCTTGTGCCCAGTGCCCGCCCGCGCTCTTACCCTCCGTGGTGGGGCCTTAATCCTCCCCCCCCCCCCCCCCCCTATCAGGGCCCAGAGATCGCAATCCACACCCCGGAGGCGACGCTGCAGGTGCCCCCCCCCCCCCCCCCCCCCCCCCGCTCCCCCCCCCGCAGCGTGGCGCCTGCAAGCGTGGCGTGTGGCAGCCCAAGCTGAGAGGCTGGGCGGCTGGCTGCGCAGGGCATGAATGAGTGGTGCCAGAAACATCACCACGAGTCGGGGCTGGTGGACCGGTGCCGTAAGAGCAAGGTGTGCCCCAGGCGCATCCCCTTGGGCACCCCCGCACGGGCAGCAGCTGACTGCCGAGGTTGTCAAGGTGGCCGGAGCGCGAGGTTTCCGTTGCGCCCTGGCCGTGAAATGAGCGCCCCGTCTGGCTGGATGGTGCAGGTGTCACTGCAGGATGCAGAGCAGGCGGTGCTTGAGTTTGTGCGCAGCCACGTGCCCAGCTCCGGCCAGGTGGGGCGCCCGCATTCCCTCTTGGCAGCCCAGCTTGGGACCCCCCTGCCCATGGAGGTTGTAAATCCGCTGGCCGTACCTCTGCCCCTGCCCCTGTGGCAGGCGCTGCTAGCCGGCAGCTCGGTGCACGTGGACCTCGCCTTCCTGCGAGCGCACATGCCGCGGCTGGCGGAGCACCTGCACTACCGCATTGTGGACGTCTCCACCGTCATGGTGAGCCCCCCGCCCCCTCCCTGCTATGAGTGCCTCTGCCAGGAGGCCGATCACAGGAGAGCAGGGCAGAGCAAGCTGGCAGGCAGGCATGGCAGGAGAACGACCGAGGCCCTGAAGACATCCCCTTCCCGGCTTTGATCAGGAACTTGCCAAGCGATGGTTTCCGCAGGAGTTCAAGCGCGCCCCCCGAAAGGTGAACCCCCCTTCCCTCCCAAATGCTACTTACCCCAAGTATTTCGCGTGCATGAGAGAGGAGAGAGAGATCGGGAGGGAGGTTAGCATTGCAGTCATTGAATTGGCATCTTACTGAACGGCGCCACAGAAGCCCACAGGTCGATGGGACGGAACCCTTTGCGGAGTGGGTTATGTTGACGTCGGAGGGGAGGCAGCGCATGGAGGGGCGGCCAGGGGCTAGTCCGAAGCAGTGTGCACCCCTTGCGTATTAGTCAAGGAAAGCTGTCCTAGGGAGGGGGGGCTGGGGTCCTCGCTATGGTGCTGCTTCACGTGTGCGGCACCCGGGTCCAGGGCCCAGCAGCCCGCCCGCAGAGTTTTGGCCGCGAGGGCGTGATGTGAAAGATAGCGGATGCGAATCCACCGTGGAACCCCATTCCCTGCGTTGTGTGTCCGCCAGAAGACATCAGCCATTGAAATATGAAACCGCCGCATCCCATCTGCTGCTGCTATCAGTGCGATATCCAACAGATGGTAGCGGCTCCTAACCTTTCCGCTCCCTGGGCGGCGGCCCCCAGGGGGGGGGGAGTTAAACCTATAGCGGTTTAGACTGCTGGTACAGTCTAACACTCGCTTGGTCACACCACACCGCGTGGGCTGACAGCGCGGCGCCCACACCCTCTCCTCGCTCCCATCGCCTCCAGAAATCGAGCCACACCGCGATGTCGGACATCCGGGACAGCCTGGCGCAGCTCAAGTACTACAGGCGGGCCGTCTTCCTCACTGTGGGCGGCGCAGGTGGTGGCCAGCAGGAGGGCAGGCCGGATGGGAGGCAGGACGGCGGGGGCAAGAAGGGCAGCGGTGGGAAGGGAAGCGCGCGGCGCCGGTAGCGGCAGAGTGGAGGAGAGAGGAGGGGGGGTGGGGGGGGGTTCGCCGCAGCGGCGCCCACAGGATGAGCAATTAACGAGTATTCATTTGTGATGATTTGAAATTCGCGACACTTAGTTGTACAGTTGACTCCGTCACCTCTGCCGTGTTGTCCGCCGGCACGGCAAACAAGCGTCTCCGCCACCAGCTGAAGCATCCCACCCGGCTAGTGGACGCCGGGAATCACAACAATAGCATCATACACCACGTGCGGCAGACTGTGGTCGCTGGGGATGGTTGACTGGTAGGTAGAGATAAGTATAGAAGCCGTTCTCTCAAGTAATATTACAGCAGTGCATGCTTGTTCTACTGCACATATGCGGCAGAATGAAAATGCATCCCCTCAGGGTTTTTGGACATTGGACATCAGGCGCTGGCCCGATGGCCTATGCATTGGTGCGAGCCTTGGGCTGATGAGCACAAGGCATGAGTGTACGAGTACCTACATTTCAATGAGGCAGGAGGTGTTGCACATGGCGTTCATCTGGTGGATCTCCGCCATCCCCTCCAGAACTTGTCGAAGCCGCCTGCGCTGCCGGTGCCTTGGCTGTGCCCGCCAACCCAGTGTGGATCGGACTCAGCACCCGCAGGGCTCGTCTCGCAAATAATCTTGCGGATGGAGAAGGAAGCAGGGGTAGATAGGGTTGAGCTCAGCTTTGGCAGCTCCAATGTCGGCAAAGGCGCCCGTCACGGAGTTGCCGGTGGTTTTGGCAACTCGGAACCATAGCGAGGTAGGCGCCTTGGTAGGAGCTGGGGTGGGGGGGGGCTGTCGAAGCTGGAGTTGGCGCGGGTGTCGGAACTGCGGTCGAAATTACCGCCGTCTGCAAGAACGACTGGAAGATGTGGTCGATGTCGCCAGCCTAGGGGCTGTACCCCAGCCAGAATTACAACCCGAGAGGGTGTTGAGTAACATGAGCACTTTGCGAACGCGCCGCTGTACAGGCTCAGCCGTGCCAACTTCCACAAGTATTGACTGCCCGCGTCGAGAGTGGTACGGAGGCACCGAATTCGAAATCGTACAACTGTGCGCCGCTCCATGTGTGTCTCCGGAGGGGTGTCAGTGCTTTTGCATCTCCATGTGTGGATTTTTCGTCAATGTTGCGCATGCTCTTCTACAACTTGCTTTTGAAGTTGCCGTGCTTCTGCGCTTGGTGCCATGCTATGCGATTGGTCACTTTTGAGAAACGTCTTGAGGCCTTCTGAACCGCGCGGCCATAGATCATGTTGGAGCTGCCCCTAGGGCGCTTGCGAGGCAGCCATGATGAAAACATAACATGGCGGGTAGACGCTCCATGTCCATCAGGCTGACATGTCGAAGCCAATCGCGCTGCCGCTGGGCTATGTAGTACTCAATGGAGTAGACTCCCAACTCCTTGCACATCCGCTCCATCGAGATGTGGCAATTTAAGGTGTCCTTGCGTATGACCCATGCCATGCATGCATGACTCGCATGCCTTTAGCATGGAAAAGCCGAGTACATAATATTCTCAGTCAACGACCAACATTCATAGATGTAAATGAAGATGATGAAAATGATGACGGTCGTGGAGAAGGCTCGCTTGGCGCGAAAACAGATGATGTAATTGGATGGGAGCAAGCTCCCAGCTGCCTTTGCATGCCGACTCAATCATGTTGTCAACATCACGGTTGTCGTTGCAATCACGGGCCAAGCAGTTGCCAAGGTATTGAAAGCTATCCATCACAATCATGAAGAGCCCCCCATGAATCTGAGTATTTTATAGGTCTGCCCCATCAAATGTTGATTGATGGGTGCAGCCTGCCGGTGTCGCTGCACAGAAGAGCTCCTCGAACTTGCAAACAGTATTGGTTGGTGGGCCGACATGCACCTCCACACCCTATCGCGGGAAGTGTTGAATCAACAGCAGAGTCATCCACCAGATCAGCATGGGAGGCAAGAATGACACCCGTGACATTCGTACCCTGAATTGGTGACGTTGAGCTGGTTGCCACGTGTGAAGGGTCTGCGGCGGGTCACGGTGAAGTCACTATAAGTGCGGGAAACGCAAGGCCGGGGAGTGCGCAACGAGTGCCGGCGCGCCATGTGTTTGTAATTATCATAGCCTCCATATACAATGTGAACAACTAAGGTCCTCGTAGATCCAGAATGCTTGACGCCGATGATAGAGTTGATCATAGAGATAACGCCGTCGCCCTGAAATTGCACCCAGATGTTATCATGCAGTGCGCCTCGCAAGGAGACAAGCAAGCTTGGGCGGCACTCCTTGCCTCTCCATTATTGTCAACCAGCACGGGAGCTCGTGTGGAACATGGTGGAAGGCCTTCCCCATATCGATGAGCAGAAGCCATGTCTCCAAGCTGTGCTCACGGCGATCTTGATGACATGCTTGACGATGAAGATATGACGTCAAAGCAATCACCAAACGGCATGAAGCCAATCTGGTTTTCGTGATCAAGCTCGCCCTCCTTGATGGGCTTGAGTTTCTATACATGTTGCTGGAGGAAGCGAGAAATGGCCGGAAGGAAGAAATATGAGCCTACTTCTCACGCGGAGACGGAGAGCTTTCGTCATCCCGTTGCCGAAGCTGCAGCAAAGCGCGGCCATGGATCACCCTCGCACACACGTGCTCGGGTGGCCCGGACGCTCAACCGGGCGTGCATCACTCATCTGTCCAGGCTCGTATGGGTCAATGCTGGCCGCTTTTAAGCGGCTTCGTCTGTTGATCTCCTTGTATTGCTTTTAGTGTTGGATTTGTTAATATCACTCTTTGTAATCCCCATCATATCACAATCACAGGTATGGGATACTTCGGTAATTTGCTTGTTGACTATAACGGAGCGTCACCTACCCAGGGCTTTCCGCAAGTGGATCGCTGCCTAACTAAACGGACGCCGTAGAGACTCTTCTAGGATTTCAGTCCTCTCCCCGAGGCGGGAAAATGGATAGCGCGAACCCTAGTACCGGTGCCGGGGCGTACATTAAGGGTAGTGTACCGGTAGTCGCCTTTTAATATGTATTATTATTATTGATCTTTTATTATGGTTCGTACTGCTTTTAGCGGTGGATTAATTGTTACTAGTTACAGGCCTTTTGTAATCCACACCAGCAGTAGTCGCCTGCCCTGCTACCTACTACCCTGCCCTGCTGATGGCCTTAATTTTTGAAAACATTACACAAAAAACCCGGTCCCCCCCGCCCCCCCCCCCCCCCCCCCACCTTGCCCCCCACCGTGCTGCTACTGCTGTCACCCCCGCCCGCCTTCGCCCCTGTGAACCTGCACCCCCGCCAGGAACCTGTGAACTCATATACCCGGCGGACTGGCGAGTTCTCTGGCAACAGCTCCCTCCTCACCAGCAGCTTTCACTGGACTGCGTATCGGAGGGTAACACGGGGCTGATAGAGGAGGTGGAGGGATGGCGTTGGACGAGGCAGCGCAGTGCCATCAGGTGGTAGGGGCCCAACCGCGGTGGGGTACGTCCGTGGGTGTGTCAGACGACACCAACGACGGCGCGATAGAAGTTGTGGTGAAGGATTCTGAGGGAGAGGAAGCATGTGATGACGAAGATGATGTGTGGGCGGAGTGGGAAGAGGAGATGGACGAGCTGCTCATGAGCCGCTCTCGCAGTCCGTCTCCTGTACCCGCATCCGCAGGCCCTGCTGGGAAGCGGCGCCGCTCCCCGTCGGTAGTGGAGGCGGGGCAGCAGGGACGTGAGAAAAGCGCCCGGGCGGGTCCGGGCCCGAACCTGGAGAGGAATGTTTCGCTGCAGGAGTGGATGGTCGCTGGAAGCTCGGGCCAGCCGTCTCGGCGCACCAGGGGCATGCTGCGGGCCTCGCTAGACGACTGGGTGCGGCCTCCCATGCAGCACGTTGCGCGTGAGACGCTGCATTCATACGTTTCGGTGACGAGGGATTAAACCCCTTTCCTTAATCAATGCGTGTGTGCTTAATTCAGCGCAGTCTTTTTTCAATATTTCACAAACACATATAGCGAATCGTCGCTATAGGTACCGATACGACGTGTCATTTCTAAATTTTCTGCCAGAGACTTTTTAAAACATCCGTTTATTATAGCTACTGCAAAGATGATTGTCGGTAAGGATTCAAGAGCAGCTCTTATTCCGGTAGCGGTTACTAGCATATGACACGGGGCCTTATCTGTGGATTGTTTCGTCACTATCACACTACTCACGATTTAGTCGACCATGGGTTTAAACACCGGCCACGTGCGTGTGTGCAAGCCTGCCAACTGCCTGCTCGTGCGGGGCTGCCGCTGTAGGTAGTGGATCACTTTGTCGTGTGGATTATATGGCCTTATTATCCCTGCCTTATGCATCGCTGCTTCAGCAGGCGCCTGGGCGACTAAGCGTCTGCGTGTGGGTTGTGGCGCCCGGACAGGAATCACGGTCGCCCTCCGTGGAGTTCCACCCGGCGGCCGCAGCACGCGATGGCTCGCCGGCGCTGCCCCCTGCCGGACCCAAGCCCGCCCCCTCCGCGCCCGCCAAGAGCGACCTGGAGGCGCTGCCCTACGAGGTGCTGCGGCGCGTGATGTGCTGCCTCTCAGCGGAAGGCCTCGCCACGATGGCCAACACCTCGCGCGCCATCCGCACCTTGTCCACCGAGAACAGCCTGTGGTACGCAGCCCAAAGCCCGACTGGCTCCCAGGCACTGCCACACTCAATTCCAGGAACGTTGCCAGCCACAAATGCCAGCCCGCACCTCCCAGGCTATTCTCACATGGGCGCCGGACACCGACAACTGCGGCACGGAGCGGGGGCCCAGGAGAGAGGGGCAGCTTGTTTGGGACAAGAGTGGGCGACTTGTGCAGGGTGGATTTTGGGCATTGCGGACGGATACTGTGCCGTGCTGGTGTTGCGCTCTCCCGTCTTTAGTTGGCCTGTGATGGAGGGTGGAAGGCTGAGAGCTTCGATGCGCGCGGCCTCCCCTGATGCAGGCGCCGGCTGTACATAGGCCGCTGGAAGATGCCCGACACGCGCCAGCTGCGCACGCATCGGCAGAGGGGCGCACTGTCCTGGATGGTGAGGAGCCTGGGCATCCTGACGTTCATTGGCAGTGTGGGATGTGGGAAGAGAAAGGGCGGGGGGGGGGGAGGGGGGAGGGGGGGGGGGGGGGGGGTTTCCTGTGGGCGGCTGCGCTGACGCGGTGCTGCTGCCGGCAGGGGTACTACAAGGACCGCGACGGGGAAGAGTCGCAGAAGACGCTGGAGCGGCTCCCGGAGGAGATGCGCGAGGCATGCGTGGCGATGAACCTCGCGCGGCGGAAGACAACGCTCAGCCTCAGCTCCGGCACGAGCATGCTGGGGGAGCTGGCCTTTGCTGATGCTGCCGAGGCTGACAAGGTGCGTACGCAAGGGCGATTGGGCTTCAGAAGATTGGAGAGGGAAGGAATGGGTTTGGGGGTGGGGGGGGGGGGGGGCGGGGGCTTTATCCACCGCCTAGGACCCGTCCTACCGGTTTAGTGCCCCGTCCTAACAGAACATATATACGCATACATATACATATATATATATATATATATATGTATTTAAAAGCATTTACATAGAAATTAGTATATATGTATATCTATAAAATGGCTGCGCAATCCCGTGTACCATGGATGGGCAATCCGTAACGACCACAAGTACCATGTTGCCTCTCCATGCCTGTCCCACGAGTATTAGCCGTTGGGCAGCATGTGGTGGTGGCACATACCGGGCAAACACAGGTACGGGGAAATACCGGTCCCGGTGCTGCTAACGCCAAGTGGAATGGGGGCCGGGGCTCACTAGTTATCAGCATGGGGGAGGCGGCGATGAAGTGCGGCTGCGCTGACTCGTGACGGTGGCACTGCTCTGCTTCCCGCCAGGTGGTGGAGTGGCGCCGGCAAGCCGGCAAGCCGGACGCGGTGCCCTTCCACACATGCCTGTCCACGCACCCGGGCGGCCCGCCCTGTCAGTACGCCCGCGTGGGCGACGCCATGATTTGCCAGCGCAGCGGATGGGCGCACATCTGTGATGACACGTGCGTTCCCCCCCCCCCCCCCCCCTTTACCCGCCCCACCTCAGCAGTGAGGCACTCTTAGAGGTGGCGCAGACCTTAGGCTTTACTTGGGTTGTAATAGGGTAAGTTCATACCCCATAGCCCCACTTACCCCCTCTCCCCTTCGGCCTCTCTTCCTCCTCGGCACCTACTCATCATCCCCCGAGCACATATATCCGAACAAATATATGACATATTGACAAATTGATATCACATTATTATTTGCTGCTGATGGATATAATGAAGTCCCACGGCCCAGGAACCCTAGCGGCTGCCAGTCAGCCTAGCTTGCTTGCCTGCATGTCTGCTCGTACTGTTCAGGTTTGGTACGGATGGTGTTCATGCCGTTCATCTGGAGGCGGCTACAATCCTGAGCTCCCCCCCCCCTCCCCTCTCTCTTAAACTTACCTCTTGCTTTTCCATCTCTCCTGGCAGCTGCTCGGAGCGCATCCCCACTGCCTCGGGCATGCTGGTGTGCCCCATCTCGGGGCGCTGCTTCGAGACGCTGGTGGAGGACGACGACGAGGGGGCGCAGCGCGGCGGCTGGCGGGAAGTGCACGACGAGGACCACTACGGCGAGCGCGGCGCGCTGGGGCGCTCCTTCGAGATGGGCTACAGCTGCTCCAATGAGCAGGACCTGCAGTGGTTCTGCGGGGCGCGCCTGCGCTGAGATAGCGAGGACTTGCCCCCGAGGATGGCGCGAATATGGCTGTCGGGTACACGTCTTCCTCGGTTTCGACAAAACCCCTGCGGCTCAATGACATGCGACAACAGTGCACTGCACATCACGGCAGCAGGCCTTGTCAACGTCCCATAAGCGCGGCCCAGCAGGGCAGTAGTACATGGCAACCGTATTAAGATGCTGTCTCCGCCATGCTGCAGGTTTAGGGTTCCTGGGTTTAGGGTTCACAGCATCACCCATAGCCAGGCAGGTAGGGCAGCCCTGCAGAACCGCTCACTGCGGTCACTCTATGCGAACTAGAAGGGTAACCTACAGGGCACCACCTCACGGCAGCATCCCCCATGGTAGTACCCGCGCCCTGTTGCCCCGTGCTGCGGCCGCTGCAAGTACCACTACCAGCAATCAATAAATCTCAGCAGCCCCGGGTGGCAAGTATGAGCACGGCAGCGACGACAAAACACAGCAAAACCACCATCATCACCGTACGCGCAAGTAATGCCATGTTTATGACTTTCGAGGCGGTGGTCAACGCAATCGGCCGCACACAGCATGAGATGGCGGCTTGGGGTCAATGAAGCTGTGACGAGTACGATGTCTACATACGCTACGAGTACGTGTACGTGTGCCGGCGCGATAGTAAGAACCCAGTGAATGCCTACAAGAACACGCCATGCCCGATAGGGCCATGTTTATGTCGATCAAGGGCAATCGGCGGTGAACAACGCACCCGGCCGCACACAGCATGAGATGGCGGCTTGGGGCCAATGAAGCTGTGAGGAAGCTGTGACGATTACGATGTTTATATACGCTACGAGTACGAGTGCGTGCCCATAATCCTTAGTACGGCGCGACAGTACAACCGCAACCTTCATGTACAAGAGCACGCGAACATGTACAACAACATGCAAGAACACGCAACGCCCGATAGGGCTCAAATCTAGGTGAAACGATCACGGATTCATCACGAAGCTCTAATCATTTCGCCGGCACCCCCGCTGGGAGCAAAACATTGGGTTCTTACTTACTATCGCACCCGTATCTGAGGTTACGGTGAGTATATATATACGATACACGCCACGCTGCCGTGCTGCAAGCGTTGTGTTTTCGATGCGGATGTCGCCTCGATTGTTACCCGGGTTTTGGAGCAGCTCTGATGTTTTATGCTGTCGCGACAACGCAGTGGCAACATTAGCCCCATCGCGGAGAGTGCACGCACTGATGCGTGAGTCTGTTCCCGTGATGGTTTTGACGGTGCCTTATGGACAGGACCGCTCTCTATCAGCAGAGCGAGTCCATGATACATGGAAGTTATGCGGAGGTTCCGTTGCGTATCGTGATGTTTAAATTTCGACCAAGCGCTGCCAGTTATGGCGACCTGCCCAAGAAGGAATAGCCGAGGAGAACTATGCATGAGGATGTATAATTCACAGCACGGTGTGTAGTGGCGACAACACATCCCCATTAGCAGCTTGGGGTGCCGCTCCTCGAAGGAAACGCCCCCCTGGCCCTCGCTTGCTGACATTCTGCCAACATCGGGCTCCTTGTCGAGGGTCGCAACTGAACTGCCTCCGTCCCTCTATTAGTATTGTCACTACCACCCAACCAGTAATACGGATATATTTCCTATCTGGGATGTTACGACCGCGGGACATGCTGGAGTTACGGGAGAACATCGGGCATGCAAGCCCCTGGCCGTGCGATTCTGCGAGCCGGCTACCAGGACATCCCGGCGTGCTGCACGCCGCTGGACTAGGAAACATCGAACGTCACGGGATCACAAGCCGGGTGTCGCCTGCTACCAAGGGGGGGGGGGGGGGGGGGAGAATAGTGGACATCGCAGAAGCCTTCGAAGAAGTCTATCGATGATCAAGTCTATGTTTAAGCTCCCCTAGACCACAGCAGATCCCGGCATCTTCCCACCATTCACCGGGTCCAGGTCCGGCCTATGCTGGAAACAGTGACCGGGGTTGGCGCGCACCGCCAGCGCCTCACCATAGACCGCTGCCCACGGCGGTGCCTCAAACCGCCCCAGCGGCCGGGGGGAGGGACCCGGGACTCCGGCCGCATGGCAGTGTTGGGGTCTCGCGGTGAAGCCGTAGGACCCAGTACACCCCACACAATGTCTGGCACGCAAAACGGGCATCCGCCGCGCCCCAATTTATACTATTCATGACTAAATTCAGAATATTTATCACACAATTGATGGACACCGGTTCCCGCCAGCACCGGACCGCTCTCACTTTCAGACGGTGTTAAGGGATGAAGTAGCTGTAGGTTAGATCCAGGCAGCAATCAAAACGGCCATTCGCGCTGCTGTCCAGGTGGTGCGCCGCATCGCCGGGAATCAACCCAGCTAGGCGCATCCTACCAGACGGCAATGCCCTCCGTACCTGTGCGTCCTACGGGCCGTACGAGTGCTCCGGCGGATTCGTTACAAGGCCGTCAATCGCAGCGCGGTTGGACGTAGCGTGTGGCACGTCCTGGGTGGCGGCTACCCGTCTGGGGGCGGCTCCTGCTGGGGCTCCAGGGCCGCGCCACCAGGCTCGCCCGCCTCCGCCTCCACGCCCACGTCCACCCACGGAAGCATGGAGCGCAGCAGCATCATCAGCGGGTTGGCATCGCGCATCTGCTCGTCGCTCAGCTGCGGCGGGCGGCCTGCGGGCGAAGCACAGCCCCACACGCGGCGTGGGTTCTTGATCAGGCCGCCCATCAGCGCCAATGCGTCGCCGTGGGGCGCCAAGAAAGGCCGGGTGAGGGAAGTCGGCGGGGGGGGGGGGGGGGGGGGAGTTGACGGCGCCGCGCTTACGTGGCTGGCCGCCCTGCGCCGCGGCCGCCGCCTCCGCTTCCAGCATCGCCATCACATCGGGCGGGATCTCCATGCCGCCGCCCATCCCGGCCTGCAGCTCCTCGGGCGGGATCCGGTTCACTGTGTCGGAGAAGTCGCCGACTTGCAGGTGCCTGCGAGTAGGAGGCAGCCCGGGCTGAGAAGCCCCAGTCAGGCGATGCCTTCTGGGTCCATCATCACGAGGTTAACAGCCCGTGCCGGTCCAGCAATACAGCCTGGGTTTGCACTTGATTGACGTCACTAAGCAAAACGGGAGTTCTCACAGCCGAGTCAGCGCCCGCCCACCACAAACAAACCACGGAATCATAGCGTAGAGTTGCAACATGATTTGGTTTTGGCCACCACAAACGGACCATGGAACAAAACCGTTGTATTGGGTGTGCGGGTCTACAAAAGAATGGGGTATTTTGTAGTAACGAGTTTGGCTTTCCATGCTATGTTCGTTGAGTTTGGTGAACGATCTTCAGATGAACTTAGTTTCTTTCCTCCATAGGGGGTCAAAAAGAACAGTAAATAGCAAAGCCGGGGCGTGGTTACATTATCATAGCGCAATGTTGCAGAATGGGGCATGTTGGGCCCATATAGGCAAGGAAATGGTATGGGTATAGGCAGCGACATATGTAAGACAACATCAACTAGAACCACCTGTGTGGAAATAATCAGTGTGCGTGTGTGTGTGCGCGCGTGATACCAAAGCCGCTTACCTGTAGCTGTTTGTGGCAGATGGCGGGAACACCTCCGCTCGCACGCACGCCTGCACAGCCACAACGCAGGGCACCTCAGCCGCCCGCACCCACCCACCCCCATGGCAGCGCCTGCCCGGCCTCGCCAGCTGCGCCGCCGCAGCGCGCACCCAGTCGTCCGCGCCCGCGCCCGGCGCCTCCTTCTTGCCGTCCGCGATGTCGGCCGCCTCCTCCGCCACCGTGCGCAGCCACTTGAGGACCTGCCAGAAACAGGATCGAGCACACCCAGGGCGCCACTCAGCCACAGGAATAGCATGTGCAACTGTACTTTGCAGCATCGCTCACTGTAAGCATGTGTGTCATGTGTGTGTGGGGGGGGGGGGGAGGGGGGGGGGGGGGGGGGGGTGGAGCAGGAGAGACCACCGCAGCTGACTTCTAAACCGAGCTGCGTGGATGGCCTTAGCTATCCCATGTTCGTAGCTGCAATCAAGTAGCATCGTATCATCGTTGCAGTATTTGGCACCATGGACGCCAACCCATGGATTTCAGTGGACATGTACCGTGCCTGGGCATCGAGGCCGGCATCGCGCCTACAAATAGAAATGACCTCAGCGGGATTGGCATGGCTCTCTTCGAAGCTCGTGACATGAAACGGCCCAGATATATAGCCCAGCGTACGGAGCCGTCCAGCGCGGATTCTACATTACAAGATGCCTTCTGTCTCTCCTTCTGTCTATATATATGCACATGTACATATCATATTGCCAACCCAGTAGCGTAGGTACGGTGTACTGGTGCCAGCGCGGATATAAGAACATTGCGAATAAGAGAGTGATATGCCTGCCAGAGGTCAAACGCAGACGAGGCTATTGTGGAACTATACCGCATGTAGCGTGCATGCAAGCCCTATTGGAGGCTTGCAATAAGGATGCATATTACTTATACCATATTGCCTACGTTGGCACTCATATATATTATAATACAGGTACAATTATATACCTCGTCGTGTGTGTGTGTGTGTGTGTGTGTGTGTGTGAGTGAGTGTGTGAGTGAGTGAGTGTGTGTGTGTGTGTGTGTGTGTGTGTGTGTGTGTGTGTGTGCGTGTGTGTGTGTGTGCCTGTGCGTGTGCGTGTGCGTGTGTGTGTGTGCGTGTGCGTGTGTGTGTGCGTGTGCGAGTGAGTGTGCGTGTGTGCGTGCGTGTGTGTGTGTGTTTGTGTGTGTGTGTGTGTGTGTGTGTGTGTGTGTGTGTGTGTGTGTGTGTGTGTGTGTGTGTGTGTTGGGGAGGGGGTATAGGCTAGTACACCAGAAAAAGAGCAGGGCGAGGTAGCGGCTCGGGCGCACCTCGGGCGGTTTCCACAGCAGGTTCTGGCGCTCGGCAAAGATGCCGACAACGTGGGAGAGGGAGGCGGAGCCGCCGTCCGAGGCGCCGGCAAACAGCTTGCGCTGCAGGATGGCCCCCCACCACGCGTCCTTGCCGACGCCCTTCTCCTGCAGCTTCTCCAGCACCTGGGAGCGCGCACCGAGCGCAGGCAGCGAGGCAGTACCGGCCGGGTGAGGACTGACGTGCCACATCAAAGAAGCATCAGCGAGCCGGGTGGCCCTGTGAAGCAAGTCTTTTGTTGGCCGGCAAAGGGACTACGCAGTGCATTGGGCTGACTGCGCACTTGGTGCAGAACATATCCGGTCATTATATGGCCAGAACGTTGGGAAACGACTGCACGATCAGCACCAGACCTACTGTTATGGAACAAGCATGCTAGGTTTGTTCTGCTAGCTCGTGCTTCGATCAGCGTTAATCAGAAGCATGAGCTAGCAGAACAAACCCGGCATGCCCTGAAGGGTCAAACATATTCGTGCGGACCATAACAATGTGGTGATTACCGGTTTTCGATGCTGTGGATTCTGGAATCCCGAAGTCGAAATCCTTTCTGTGAATCCTCTAATTGAACTTTCAGAGCGAACTTTCTGTGAATTCCCAATCGAAATCCTCGATTGAAGATGTCCCGGAATGGTGACGAGAATGCGCTGTGTAAACAAAGCCAGCGAATTTTGGCAAAGGGTGGGCGACGGGGGCAGAGGGGCCAGCAGGACGGGGCGCACCTGCACCACCACCAGCGGGTACATGAGCACCGCCTGCAGCAGCTTGTCGCCCGCCGCCTGGTCGCCGCCGTCCTGCCCCTCAGCCTCCAGCATGAAGGACGCAAGCGCGGAGGAGAACGCAAAGTTGGGGAGCAGCTGCAGCGAGGAGCCCTCCCCGCTGTCCCACTCCCTCACCAGCCGCAGCAGGTAGTCGTACCTGCACCCGGGCAGCCCATCCGGTCAGCGCCGCTCACACTGAGGCAAGCCTCTCGGGCACCGCTGCCAGGAGGCTGTGGCACGGCACCCGTGACCAAGGGATAGCTTATATGGATATATGGATGGGAGTCAGCGCGCGCGTGATGGAGAGGGAGAAAGAGAGAGAGGGGGGGGGAGAGAGAGAGAGAGAGAGACACCCGTAACTGTAGCCAGCCACGGGGCGCGCAGAGGATAGAAGGTGGCGGAGGGGGGGGGGGGAGAAGGGAGAGAGGGGGGGGGGGGGGGGGGGGGCACCCCACTCCGATTCGGTATGGGGCTGCAGCCCCATTTGGATGTGAGAGGGGTTTCCGAGGAGGTGCTGATGGATACAAGTGATGTAATGCACTGACACAAATAGGGACAGAGACAGATTACAATAGTGGATAGTGGCATACTAAGAAGTGAAATATAAATCGGGGAATATCAAGATGCGGACAGTATCAAAACAAGGGCGTAGCACGTCTGCGCTTTCTACGATGATCGAGCTCATGGCGGCGGTGTTCTTTCCTTTTCTGCGTACTGTCTCATCAGTTCCGCAGATAGCAGGGGGGGGGGGGGGGGGGGGGGGGAGGGACGCACTCCTGGGCGCGCAGCGACATGTAGTCGATGGCCAGCAGCGCGCCACAGGGGTCCGTCTGATCGAAGGCAAGGAGCAGCTTGCAGCACTCGAGCGCCGTCTTGTGGCAGCCCTGGCGGCTCTTGTTCTGTGGGAGGAAGCAGAGGGAGAAGGGGTCGGCAGCGATGGTGGGTACATGGGGCCTTGCCCCGCGATGCGCTTCCACTACGAGTTTATTCTAGCGATGCCGGATGAAGTACCTGCACCGCAAAGCCTTCCGGTATTCCGTGTTTGTCCATTAACCCGCTGTGATGACGCATGCGAATACGCAGCGAAAATGATTACATCGCAGATGGTACAGAGCCTGTCAAGCTGCAGCTCGAATTCAGCCCTGTTCGGATTGACCATACTGGATTGATCCGTCCATTAAACCGAGCGCACAGAATATCGGAATCACAGAATGTCAACACAGGAAGGCCCATAGTACGACGACACAATCACACTGACACAGTTACTGCCGCTTCGCTTCAGCAGAGATATGCCGTTTTCTCACCCTGTGCTGTCCATAGATTGTTTTGCCCGGGATGTAACGGAGCGATGGTTGGGAGGTCCGGGCGCTCCTTTCCACGTCCCGCCCCGCCCCGCCCAGAGCGCCCCCACTCACAGGCCCGGGTCATTCGGCACGGTGCACCCACCATCATGTGCCGGAACAGCGCGGTGAACATGGGCCGGTTGCGCTCGTCCAGGTAGTCCAGCTGGCAGGCCGCGGTGGCGGGGTTGAAGGCCGGGTGCCACGCGGTCTCAAGCGCGTAGAGGCAGCGCTCCAGCATCTCCTCCGAGTACGCGTTCTCGCCCGAGTAGCGGTACAGGTCGCTCATGGCCTGCGGCGCCCGCATCCTGGTCAGCAGGGAGGGGTTGCCGGGGGGGCGCAAGGCTGCTGGCCCGGGGGGGGGGGGGGGGGGGGGGGGGATTGAGATAGGGATTGAGTGTGTGGGGGGCGCACGAGCAGCGCGTCCGCATGGAAGGGGTGCTGCGCGAGGAGCGCTGCGATGTTGTTGGGGTCGTACGACTCCTGCACCTGCCGGAACGCCGCCTGCACGCTGGCGTACACCGCGCTGTGCGCGTACCTGCGCCGCGAGATGGGACGGATGGGTCAGCGGCATGGCTACGCCGGTCATCGTCCTCAGCCATCCTGCGCAGTGCCGTCTGCCTGACTGTCCCCAAGTTCCCCCCCCCCCCCCCCCCCCCTCCCTCTCCCTCTGTCTTCCTCTAGCCCTGCCCCCTCTGTTTCCTTAGTTTCTTACTGCGCTACCCACCACACACGCGCACACACACACACACACACACACACACACACACACACACACACACACACACACACACACACACACACACACACGCACACAGGGAACTTGGGGGTAGTCGTCGCAAAGGCAGAGAGGGTGAGCGCGCGCTAAGGCAACAAGGTGGCCGGTCAATTGAGGGCCAATGTTCCCCACAGATTTGCAGGCCGCTGAGGCACGGACAACTCGGTGCTGTTTCTGTTGGGTGTGGGGGGTACATATCAAGGTGAAGCCCAGGCAGGCCCTGGCGTGGAATAGGGGGCGGTGGGGTACCTAAAGAGGGGCTGCCCGTTGCGCATGCCGCAACGCTCCATGCTCTGCGGGAGAGACGCCAGCGGGCAGCGTGCTCAGTGCCAGGGAAGGACAGGGGGGAGCTGGGGGCGGATAGTGGCGGTTCACAGAAAGGAGGGGCGGGGGGCGGGGGGGGGGGGAGGGGGGGGGGAGGGGGGGGGTCCACCAGGCCGCCCTCCACGCGCGGCCAGTGCTCCTTGGGTGTGACCAGGTAGCATTTCTTCGCAGGGGCCTTGCGCCGGCCACCGCCGCGCTGCTGCACCCCGCGACGTCGCTGCGCTGCATGCAACTTTGCAGGGCAGGCGTGGCGGCAGCACGAGTACAGTGTCAGGCGCCCACGTCGCGGTCACCTAGACCCCCCCCCCCCCCCTGCCTCCGGTCCTGTACCCCAGAGGCCCAGGCCGCGCGCACACCTGCTGCTCCTCTGCGGCGCGCTCTGCGTCCACAACCCGCGAGCCGAAGATCTTGCGCAGCTCGTCGTCCGCGCGCAGCTTCTTGGCGTCCACTGCCAGCAGCGCCAGCCCGCCCTGCCCGGGCAGCTGCCCCACCGGCTCCGGCTGCCCGGTGCCAGTGCCGCTCTGCCGCACCCCACGGGCCTCGGCTGCCTCAGAGACTGCACGCCCCTCAGGCCCCTGCCCCCCAGCTGCCTGCACGCATCGTCCCCCCCCCCCCCCCCTTCCCCTCAAAGTCAGGCCTGCCCACCTGCAGCGCCGGCGCCATGTTGAGCTCCGCCATGATGGCGTCCAGGTCATCCTCCTCCTCTGCCGCCGCCGCTGCGCCCGCCTGGCCGCCGCCGCCCTTGCGCCCCTTCTTCCGGCTCTTCTTCTTCTTGCCGCCGCCCTCCTTGCCGCGACTATCACCAGCCGGCAGCTCGCTTCTCGCTGCCTGCGCTGGCGCCTCCCCTTCCCCCCCTCCCTCGCGCCCCGCCTCCTGCTGCTCCTCCTCCTCATCTGCCTCTGCAGGCACCTCCTCCTCCTCCCCCTCCTCCTCCTGCAGCAGGTCAAAGGGGTTGAACGGCGCGGATGCCTCCTCCTCCTCCTCCTCCTCTTCGCTTGCCTCCTCGTCACGCGCCTCCTGCTCCACCTGCACCTGCGTTTCCGCCACGCTCTGTCCCACACAGTAGGTGTCCTCAGCATGCAACCTCCGGCGGGTTTGGGGTGGGGAGAGAGGGGGGAGGGGGGGGGGGGGGGGGAATGGAACCACACTGCGTACTCTGTCTGATTCGGCGACCTGCTAGTTCGGACAACTACGCCCCAGATTGCTGCACCTGGCAACTGATGCCTGGGAGGGCGGCACGGCCCAGGTACGCTTTGCACGGGTAGCACGCCACGGCGACGGCGCGGGCGGGGGGGGGGGGGGGGGGGGGGGCGATTGCAAGAGCAGAGCGAGGGCACGAAAATGAGAGAGGGGAGGGGGGGTGCAAGGGCAGAGCGAGGGCACGAAAATGAGGGGGGGGGGGGGGGGGGGGGGGCGCACCTGCTGCTCCTGCAGCGCGCGGATCCTCTGCATGTGCCGACTTGCCATCGTGAGCCTCCTGGCAGGGTAGCGCTCGGAGGTCTCGCTTCACGCTGCGGAGCAGTGCCTGGCAGCCCGTGTGGATTAGCGACTAGTCCGTGTCAGCAAACCGATCTCGCTGGGTTCGCTCCCTGCTCCATCCTCTTCCGCAGTCGTCTGGAACGAGACCGGGCCGGCCGCAAAAGCCCGCAACTGACCCGCACGTCGCACGTCTTGCTGCCAAACCCTTGCCGACCCCTTCACAGCCTCACTTTACGCCTGCGACTAGTACCCGTACCCAAGTAGTAGGGGTATTACCAGTATCCCTATGACGTAGACAATACCAGTATTATTTATATTTCTTACATACTTAAATATTTCTTATATGGGGTTAGCCTAATTGACCCCTAGTTAGTTCGCCTAAGTCACCCCTAAGGCAGGATGATCCATGATGGCACCCTAAGCGTACGCATGCCCCAGTGGCCTGGCGTGCCAATCTTTGAAGTTTTTTGGGGCCCAGTAGTTAGTATAATGGTTATATTCTTCTTATTGCATATTGTCCTTTCCATTAATCAGCAGCAGGGTGTTAGATTGTTTTAAAACCCTTGGTTCCAGATTAAACAGCATCCGCGCATCCGAGTGGAATTATTTAGAAAACAGGGACGAGCCCTGCCAAGAGGTCGCTAGAGCAGTTGCGCGAATCGATTGACCGCACCCGCACCCGCACCCGCACCCGCACCCGCACGCCTGCACGAGGCGTAGTAGTGCCGCGTACATGTGTCTGGCGTCGGCCATCTCACGTGCCAAGGCGATGATATCGTGCTGTTAATTTTGCGTAGCCGTGGTCGCTTCAGTGCCTCGCGTACGGAAGAGGGGTCGAGTCGGCGGTGGCTGGCATCCCCAAGCGGGGGCGAAAACCTTGGAGTCATGAACGAGTTCGGGAAGGACAGCGCGGGGTCCATGATTTGCATAAAACTACCTTTATGCGCAACGTCGTCCATGGTCCACGGGCGGGGGGGGGGGGGGGGGGGGGGGGGGAGCAGGCGCGCCTGCGGCTCGGGGTAGATGCCCTCCTACGCTCGAATCATCGACGAGCCGTCCTCATCAGCAGCCTTCAGCGCGTGAGCGCGACTTCATCCGTCTTGTCGCCCCCTGGTCGAACTACCACAAAATACTACACCGTTCGCTACTCCCTTCCCCACCCCTGCAGCTAATACACCAGCGTCACCAGCGGCACCGTCCGACGACGAAGCTTCAAAGCTCCTGCTTCCTTCGCCCGTCGGTCCTCAATTCACTGTGACTCCGCATGCGCGCCGCCCACAGTGGTATGGGTTGCACCGCCAAAAAACCAACAAGGCTCCAGACATGATGGAGGCGGAGCTCATTCTCGCTGCTTTGAAGTTGCCTGCAGTTTTGTACTTAGCGGTAGTTTTCTTATTCCTAGCGCTTTGCGTAATTCAAACTATGGAGTACCATCAGTACCTGCACAGTGTAGGAGTATAGTATAGGTTGCCATATATCGAGATAAAAAAGGAGAAACACGTTGTTTCCAACTATCATGCAGAAGAATGGAAATCCATCAGCACGCCCAATATTAAGATGAAAGCGCTATGCTCCTAAACAAGTATAAATAATAGGTAGGCAATCAGGCGCTAGGATACCACCTAGCCGAAGCGCCTCGCCCGCTTAGAACGGGACGGATGAATACTGCCCACCCGGTCAACATATAAATTATCACACATACACACGTACGTACCTTGAAGGTGAGCACTGTATATATGGGTGCCAACACACTTAGAAGCACGTCAACATTTGCAGTATACATCGGCGTGCCGGCATAACGTTCTTAGACGCGCAATACATGTTTGTGATTATGTCGTGTAGAACTGAGCCAGACAGGGGACGGCACCTTCTTAAAAACTGCTTTCTTCTTCGTGCGCCGGCACTCATGTGTTGTCTAATGAACATCAAAGAACATGATGCTCATTAAAGGACATGAGCACCATGTTCATGCCCTGAATATGAGCAGAACACATGACTTACATGTTGTCTTGAGCATCATGCACAACAACATTCAACCACCCATGTGTTGTTCAATGAACATCAAAGAACATGATGCCCATTAAAGGACATGAGCACCATGTTCATGCCCTGAATATGAGCAGAACACATGACTTACATGTTGTCTTGAGCATCATGCACAACAACATTCAACCATTTTATGAAATGATTGAATTTGATACAAAGCAAACAATTGATCCGGCCATGATTGATACAATTCGTGATTCGCGGTTGCTATTTTGTACTGCTGAATTGTCTTTGAAATTGATTCTCACAGGATGATGCCTGCAAGGCAAGTCATCGCTTGGGGCATTGTGCAATCATTAACAGTCATTGTGACAAGGCTTTTGGTTGCCGTTCAAGCTGGCAGAAGTCGCACGAGAAATCACTTATGACTTTTCCTATTACTGAAACCAAGGGTCTCAAAGGTCCAACTCAATACGCATGCAGGAGATCGTCTGTGCCTGCGCATGCTGTCGGTAGCACTGCGCCCTCTGAAGGCAGTGCGCTGTCAAATCCCGGTGATGGGAGCCGCATGATCATACGACTGTCAGCCCTCGTGCTTGCGCTTCGTTGCCACACGGCAAGCTGTCTCCGGCTTGTTGGGGCAGGATGCACACCATCGAGCAAGGTTGCGTCCCTCACCAGGGAGCGCCAGGGTGGGCGAGCTCGCGCCGCACTCGCACGTCTTCTTCACCACGTTCACTGCGTTTGCCGGCCTGGAGGGACAGGCAGCGCACCAGCGCGCAGAGCTGGCCTTCCCTCCAGGAAGCCCAAGGTTGGGGTTGGTCTTGCCGCACTCGCACCTCTTGCTGATCACGTCGACTGCGTTGGGCGGCTTGGAGGGACAGGCCTTGCACCATCGGGCAGAGCTGCGCCCCTCCCCGGGGAGTCCCAGGGAAGGCATGTGCTGGCCGCACTCGCACCTCTTGCGCACAACGTTGACAGCGTTGGCCGGCCTGGAGGGGCACGCAGCGCACCAGCGCGCAGAGCTGGGCTTCCCTCCAGGAAGCCCAAGGTTGGGGTTGGTCTTGCCGCACTCGCACCTCTTGCTCACCACGTCGACTGCGTTGGGCGGCTTGGAGGGACAGGCCTTGCACCATCGGGCAGAGCTGCGCCCCTCCCCGGGGAGCCCCTGGCTGGGCCAGGTCTTGCCGCACTCGCAGCTCTTCTTCAGCACGCGCACTGCAACATCGGGCTTGTCTGGGCATTCCTTGCACCAGCGTGCAGAGCTGCCCTTCTCTCCAGGGAGCCCCATGGTGGGCAGGTGCTTGCCGCACTCACATCTTGTGTTCACCACATTTACTGCGTTGGCCGGCTTGGTGGGGCAAGAAGCGCACCACCGTGCCAAGACGCGGCCCTCTCCAGGGAGCGCATGCGTGAGCCGGCCCACGCCACATTCGCACCTGCGAATCACCATCCTCACTGCGGCGTCCGGCTTGTTGGGGCAGGACACGCACCACCTCACCGAGCTGGCGCCCTCGTAGGGGAGCCCCTGCGTGGGCTGGGACTTGCGGCACTCGCACCGTTTCTTGATCACGCTTGTTGCAGCGTCTGGCTTGTTTGGGCACACAGCGCACCACTTCGCTGATCTGATCCCCTCTCCCGGGAGCGCCAGGAAGGGCAGCCGCTTGCCGCACTCGCACCTCTTGTTAACCACGTCCACCGCGTGGAGCGGCTTGGTGGCGCAGGAGGGGCACCACCGCGCCAAGGCAGGCCGCTCACCCGGGAGCCCCATGGTGGGCGGGCTCATGCCGCACTCGCACCTCGCCCTCATAGCATTGATGGCGCTGGCTGGCTTGGCGGGGCATGCGGCGCACCAGCGTGCCGGAGTTGGCCCCTCTCCAGGGAGGCTCAGGAAGGGATCACCGTTGCCGCACTCGCACCGGTTGCTCACCACGTCAACTGCGCTGTCGGGCTTTCCTGGGCAGGCGTTGCACCACCTCGCCGAGCTGCGCGCCCCTCCAGGAAGCCCCAAGCGAGGTACACTCTTGCCGCACTCACACCTCTTGGACTTCACGTTCACTGCGCCGGCCGGCTTGGGGCACGCAGCGCACCACCGTGCTGAGGCGCTCCCTTCTCCAGGGAGACCAAGGGAGGGAATGCTCTTCCCACACTCGCACCTCTTGTTCAGCACGTTCACCGCGCCCTCGGGCTTTCCGGGGCAGGAAGCGCACCACCTCGCCGAGCTGCGCGGCTCTCCAGGAAGCCCCAGGGAAGGCAGCCGCTGGCCACACTCGCACCTCCCCATGGTCACACACAGTGCATCGGCCGGCTTGGTGGGGCAGGCCCTGCACCACCGCGCAGCGCTTTTCCCCTCTCCAGGGAGCGCGAGGGACGGCTTGCTCTTGCCGCACTCGCACCTCTTGTGCACCACATCCACTGCGTTGGCCGGCTTGGCGGGGCATGCAGCGCACCACCTCGCCAAGCCGCGTCCCTCTGCAGGGAGTCCAAGCCAGGGCATGCGCTTGCCGCACTCGCACCTCTTGCTGATCACGTCGACTGCGTTGTCGGGCTTGCCTGGGCAGGCCTTGCACCACTTCGCGGAGCTGCGCCCCTCTTCAAGGATCCCCAAAGAAGCAATGTGCTTGCCGCACTCGCACCTCTTCTTCGTCAGGTTCACAGCGTTGGCCGGCCTGGAGGGACAGGCAGCGCACCAGCGCGCAGAGCTGGGCTTCCCGCCAGGAAGTCCCTGGTTGGGCTGGCTCTTGCCGCACTCGCACCTCTTGTGCACCACGTCCACTGCGTTGGCCGGCTTGGTGGGGCAGGCCCTGCACCATCGGGCGGAGCTGCGCCCCTCCCCGGGGAGACCCAAGGAAGGAGGGGCGGCTTTGCCGCACTCACACCGGCGTGGCGGCATCGTGTTCCTGAGGTAAAAGTCCTGCTTCTCGCCGCCCTGTCCCGGGCGCGTGGAGATAGGTAGTCGCGTAACGGCACAGCGGCACGAGGGCAGTGCAAGTAGACAGAGAGAGCAGCGTAGCAGCCGCCGACTTGGTCCGTGACGGGCAGAACGGTGGATTAGGTTACAGATAGCAGGGCGGCCGGTGCGATCTTGACAGCCTCCGGACGCGCGGGAAGTAGTAGTCGCTACCCAGGGAAAAGCCTACATTAAGCAGAGCTTAGCGCGGCGGGGCGCGGGCCGCGGGGCCCGCCCGGTGACGAGGAGTCGCAGCCGCCTGCCCGCGCGTGTTCCTCGCGAAAGAACTCCGAGAGAACACCGCCGGCCCTCCGTCTGCCGGCGGACGCCACGCGCGCTTCGCCAGCCCTGGTACCAGTACTTAGCGTGTGCAGTGCCTTGCCCCCCCGCGCCGCCACTCTGCGCCTGCCGCCCATAGTAGTACGAGTCAGAACCAGTACTTTGCCTAATTGCCTTCGACCGACTCTACCATCATCCCTCCATCAGTCCATCGTCAAGTGTAAGTGTGCAACTAAACCTATCAAGTACTGGTGCCGGTACTGGTAGCAGCAACTGGCGCGACCAGCCGCCGCCGCCGGCCGCCGCCTAATGCTGCTGAGCGGTGCTGGCGGCGCGCGCTACGACTAATAATTATTATAACTAACGTCTAAATGATCCAGGCAGTATCAGTTCAGATATAGTAAGGATTTGTCGCTAATCCTTACCGCACGTAATCGCTAATACTTCGCGGTAGTTTTTTGTTTTTCCGCCAACCCCGGGACAGGACTGGCAATCGTGAAACCGGCATATTCATCACGCGCAGATGGCGGTCTCCGCGCCAGCTGCAATCTGATCTAAACTAGTTTATGGGGTTTCCTCCCTTGACCTAACCGATTTTCGGCTTCAAGTGCTGCTCAGTGCGTGGTACGGGAACTAGGCATCTGTCGTTGCGCCCTGTTTGGGTGCAGCACGAGTAGACATAAAAGCAGCCATAACAGTTGAGCCTGCTGCCATCTTCCAGTTTTCGCTGCGTTCCACGCAGCGATGTTAAATCTGTCTCGTAACTTGTTGCGAGCAAGGTCACCCCAGGTTGTTCAAGACCACACCCGGCTCACCACCCGTGTGTTATATTCTCATCCGTACGCCCGTGCGTTACCATGCCAGATGGAGAAGAACCCGTTGTTGAGCCGACGCTAGAGTCGCTATACGCAGATATGAAGGCCCAGTCTACATTACTGCGAGAGCTTGCTACAGCGATGGCCCAATTGACGGCTCGTAAGCGCGATGTTGATGGAGAAGGAGCACATGGTTCCGGTTCTCGGGCAGCGCATCGCGGGACAGCCGACAGGCAGCGGGGGAGCCGCAGAGCGCCCCGACTTGCTAGAGCTAGCTAGCCCAGAGCGGCCGTGTCGGAGCAAAATCCGTGAGTGACGTGGATGACTACCTCGCGGTGCCAGAACTACTGCAGAGAGCAGAGTCTGGTTACGAGGCTGTTCGACCGGTCTGCCGAGTGCCTGGACTCTTCCCCCTAAGCACCGACCTAACGAACGAGTACCTCAAGCAGGATGACCGGCGTCTGCCGGCCCAGGAGGAGTATCTATGGATGTCGTGTTTCGGCGCCCACATGGCCGCACTTTTCGTGGTTGTCGACGAGCTGTTGCCTTGCGTCCCTGCTGCAAATCAGGATTTCGCCCCCTACCTCACGAGAGCTCGGAACCACGCCGAAGCCATCGACAAGTAAGGCGTTTCGCTTTCGTTTGGCCTTCCTACGGAGGCTTACTGAGGTCGAGCGTGTGCACGGTGACCAAGGTGTTCTCGACGTGCTGCGAGCTCAACACTTGCAGCCTGCTTCTGAGCATCTGGGTTCCGCGATTTTGGGGGACCTCATGAGGGACTACGAGCGTCGTGTCTTCGAGGCGACTGTGGCCAGCAGCGCCAAAGCAACCGCTACTGCTCGGGTGGCGGCAGCAGATGCAGGTCGCGGACGTGAACGGGGACGTGGCGGTGGACGCGGGCGTGGTCGCGAAGGTGAGCACGAGTGACGGTGTGGGGCGCCTTTCGTCGGAGCTGCTAGAGCTTTGCGAGGCCACCTTTCGGTGACCGTTGCAAAGCGCAACCTTGCAGCTCAACGGCGGGATGAGCGCCCTATGTCCGGACCTGACCCCCCCCCCCCACCTTACAGACTTCATTTAGACCTTCCTCGGTGCGGCGCTTCTTACAGCTACAGCTGAGTGCGGCTCAACCATCCGCACACCTGCACACGGCGGCTCAACCAACCGCCTCCCGTATCATTCCATCACTGCGTCCGTCGGTTGTTACACTGCGTGTCACAACTGGTTCGCAACGACCAAGCTTCGCGCGTGTACGTTACGCGCGCGACATGCGCTACGAGCGCGAAGGGCGCGCGGGGCGGCCCTCCTACCCGAACTTTGCCCCGCAAACCCGTACTTGTGCTATTGCAAACCCGTCCAGCATCTACCGGCCAACCTCCGGGAACCTAACCGCTGCTGCCGAGTACTTTGCAAACAATAGTCGCACCTCTGGAACTCTGTCGGCAAAACGACGCACTTACGTAACTAACGAGCCCGAGGCTGTCGCTCCCTGGGCTGCTTCACTGCGATCACGACTGCAGGATGCTTTCGGCTCCGACGAGCTAGGACAACGGACACTCGACCTGCTCTCCAGCTCCCTCACCGCTCAGACACTCCGGAGCTACGCCGGCAAACTGTCTCAGTTCGCGGAGTTCTGCCACGACTGCGAGAACATCTAAAATCAGCCCTCAGGAGGCGACCACTGCTACTGTCGTCCGGTACGTTGCCTGGATTGGTGAGCGAGGGCTCATTGGAGCTAAGTCACTGCAACCCTACATGTCTGCGATCAACACGTTTTTCGAGCTGCACCACATCGACCCAATCGCCAAGGACAGCCTACACCTCACTTCGGCAAGGCGTGGGCTGATGCTGCGGCAGCGCCGCCTGGAAACCGCCCCTTTGCGAGTTCCTCTGCCTGTTGATGTAGCTTACCGCTTCGTCACAAAGGCCGAGCTAATTGTGTCTGCTCCTACCCCAGAGTACCATTACGACTTCCGAGCCCTCGTGGCCTCGGTTGTCAACTTCATGTTCTTTGCCAGAGGACTTACTGGCGTCTCCTGCCGAGTGCGGGATGTGCATGTCGACAATTACAACATTACCCTGCAGGTGTACCGCAAGAAAGGCCGCGCTGGCCGAAGGGGACCCGACGACCTGCGCCTACTTCTCCTTCCGGTGTCAGAGCACCCCCGAATTGCACGTCTCCTGCACCACTTCATCGACAACGTACAGTCGATCCCCCTGGTTACTGTTGCCTTGGCTGAAACAAACTTCTGGGCGGTCACCCCGAGCGAACAGTCAAAACCTTGGACTGCCGCTACAATGTCGGACTGGTTGTCTACATCCGTCCGTCTTGTCGGTGCTGCCCCTCCCGCCGGCACTTCATGGACCTCACACAGCCTTCGCAAGGGAGCAGCGTCTGCAGCCAACGCCATCGGAGTACCATTGTCCCACATTCGCTACCAGGGCGGCTGGGCTACTAACTCCGACGTCGTGCTGGACTACATCGACCCCAACGTTCTTCTTTCACCTGGCGCATGGTTCTTCTTTGGCCACATCGCCCCACTCCGCCACTTCCAAGTCCAACAGGACTCCGCCGCGGTGGCCTTCCCGGTGCCTACTTCATGACCTGGCGCTACCCCTTCTCCGTCAATCCACCGCTCTCTCCGTTCGCTCATGACTGGCAAAATTAGACTCAACTTGAAATCATCTAAACTAGTTTATGGGGTTTCCGCCCTTGACCCAACCGCTTTTCGGCTGCAAGTGCTGCTCAGTGGTACGGGAACTAGGCATCTGTCGTTGCGCCCTTTTTGGGTGCAGCACGAGTAGACATAAAAGCAGCCATAACAGCTGAGCCTGCCGTCTTCCAGTTTTCGCTGCGTTCCACGCAGCGCCCCCCCGACTCCGTTTTCCCTCCACGCTTTCGCTAAACCATCCTGCCAATTTCGGCTCTAAAAGAGCCTGCGCGACCTGTTTGGCAAAACCAGACTCAACTTGAAACACATGTGCAAGCTGCGTACAGCTACTGGTATGAATTACAAAAAGGCCAGCAGAAACAAATCCACCGCTAAAAGCATTACGGGTACTACCGGTAAGATCCTGTTCAATCTAGCAGATGTAATCCTTATATAAATTATTTACATGAGCTAGCAGCAGAAGGCGATATCGGAAATCACCCAAATAAAAGGCAATCAGAAAGGTCCTCTACAGCGACTGCGGGGTGGAAGCAGTAACATGAGAAGACGCAGAGTGGGCACGAGCACACGCATCAGACTTGGCCATCTGCACACCGGCAGAGAGAATGCCGCCCAGGGTACCATGCACGCAAGCCAAGACCCGCTGCAACAGCCCCCGCCGTGTGCGCGACAGGTGACGGCGGAACTCAGCAAGTTGGTTGGCGACAAAGTTTCGAAGTGCCTGAACGGATTGACCACGAAGAAAGCAAGAGGTCGGGGCGGAAGGACCGCCAGGGAAGTTGCGCACAGCCAACAGCACCGCCAAGATGTAGACCACCGTCAAAGCGGACTTCCCGAGACGGCCACGGTCCTCAACCACAAAAGGGTAGTACCGGTGAACACCCTGCACTGGGGCGGAAGACGCCCGGTCCGCTGCCAACTTAGTATGCTCCGCCTCGGTCGCCGCGATTCCCGGGATGCACCAGCGGGGGTCGTTGCTCCAAGTGGGGGTCGTGGAGGACACGCACGTGAAGTCGGTCATGTAATCGCACGCCGCCCCCCCCCCCCCCCCCCCCCACCCCGCCAGCGTCAGGTCCGACGGCCGCGAGCGGTCCGCTGGGCGCAGCCCACTCGTCTCAAGGGTCAAGTCGCCGGCTCCCGAGCGGTCCCGGTCAAGCACCGCCCCCGCATCAATTGCCACAGATGCTCACAGATTCTTCAAAGCGGTATGCATGCGGTGCTTGTAGTTCGCTACGGGGCATATGGGTATATGATCCACGATGAAATCCGTAGCGCTCCGGTTCGAGCCATCCGTAGAGCGAAGCCATAAGGGATCAATACCACACGTTCGGCCAGGGCAAGTGACAAGCGCGGAACCTCCGCGCGGGCAAAGTCCCAGTACCCGCGCAGCGGCGGCCGAATAAGCATCATGGGGAATCTTGCGGGCGGACTCGTGATCCGACTGGAAAAGCGATAGGGAGCCCGGCCCGCACGCGATGTACAGGCGCAGGGTATCAAGTCGCAAGGCCGCTGCACCAGTACGTTGGAAGCTGAGATCGAGGGCCACGAAGTCACGCAAGCGAATCGCACGGCTGAGGTGGCGTTGGACAACCATGGTCGTTGGTTGATCATCGGAGGTCGCACCCGAACCCGTACCCGAGGGCGGAGCAGTAGAACCTGGCAGCGATTCTGGGAGGGAAACAGTCGCTGCTGACGGAGGGTGTGCCACTAATTCGCCCGGCGACGGTATCTTCAGAGCTACAAAAGCGCATGTAGTAACGGTATTGGCAGTACTCGTACCACCGATAGGAGGATGTAATCCTTATAGGACACCCCTCCACATAAGTTTGGGTTTTGCAGTTTTGTTCGACATGCGTATGTCATGTAGAAAATACGGCGTGGGCAATTGCATGCAAGTGACTAAGGGCGAGGTCGACTTGGGAAAAAATGGGGGCGCGCTCTAGGCCTAACCGTGCGACATGGCATGCGTCGTTCTGCGCCCCTCGAGAAATGGCAAATCAATGCGTGTAAAAATTGCACTGGAAAATAACAAGTTGCGCCATCCCTTCGTACGCATACATCCAACGCGCAAATCCACGCCGTACTGACATGCGGCCATCTTTAGTGTAAGTTTCACCTTTAACATGTGTGGGGCACCAAGATTAGGTCACTAAGGGTATTGCACAAGCCCTAAATTACAGTTTCACCACTACATGGCGTGATTTTCGGCCAAAAATGGTGTTGTTATTGTTGCCTACTCACGCATGAAAGGCTTATTGAGCCCTCCTTGGCTTAGGCGAGAGCGCATCAATGGGGTTCACGTGCACGCATGGCAATTGCGCCGAATCACAAGTAGAATGCCACATAGCAGCGCGCTATTAAATGCTTGAATATCAGCAAAAATAATATGTTGAAAACAGCACAATGTTGTTGGCCATCGAGGACATGGCTAGAGAGGGAGCATGTGGCAAGTTTGCGCCGCCCGTGTGCATCTACATTCATAACACTGTCACACAAATGCGTATGGAGTAAGGGGACACACATAGCGCAAAGCTACGCCCCCATGTTGAGGCTGAGTGTTGCGAAATGATGCCGTGATTGATGTACTTTATGTTCATCGCTAGAAAGTGGTCAAAACGTGCAAATTAGGTGCTCAAAAAGCCGAAAATTACCTCTCGCGTTTGACGCAAGAATTTTTTTGCGCATTTTTTTAGAATTTTCGGAGCACTCCCTGAGCCGCTATAAGCGTTTGAAGCCAAAAGGGTGTCGCGTGCAGTGGGCAGAACTGCACTGGTCCTAGCATCGTCACACGCACGTGTGCCCACTCTGCCTTACGTGACTATGCCCACCCAAACCCACCCAACCCGCGAGCTACTATGTTTCCTGACACATCTACGGGCATTGCACCATACAATGCTCTATGCATGTGGGCCATCATATATGTGCCAATAACATGTATTGTTGTGCATCACTGCGTCATGCCCTTTGAGCCCCGCGCCAGATCGCAATATCCTATTATTAGGGTGCTAGGTTATAATTCAGACCCTATCAAGCAAAAGGTTTTATAACAACCTAAAACATTCCCGGGTTCCAGCCCTAAAGCCCTACGTTTAGATACCCTAGTATTTTTCATTTCATATTCAGCCAAAAAGGACCCCAAACTTATGTGGAGGGGTGAATGTTCTTTTTGATTACAGGGAGAGCGTCAAGAGAATGCACGGAAAGTACTGGTGAAGGAAAAAGCCTGCATTTCAGCAGAACCCGCCGGGCCGCTAATCCTTAATCATTAAATGATCAACACAGCAAGCCGCCGCCTACCAAAAGCGGCCGGCATCCCGCACGAGGCGGGATTGATGAGTGATGCGCGCACGGTTGAGTCAGGGCCACGTGTGTGCGATCAGGGTGATCCACGGACGTACTGTGCAGCTTCGGTAATGGGATGGCGGACGAATCTGCGCCGTCTGATGAGGCAGCGAGCACGCTCTCGAGCCGCCACCAAGCTCATGACCCCAAGGAAATCTCTTGCGGGTAAGGCCTCCTGGTGAGCCCGGGTGGTGCACCGCGATGTGAGGGCACCCCGATCCGCGGCCAAGCATGCGACACCGCGCACAGCGCGGCGCACCCCCTTGCTTACCTCACCCACAGTGCCGAAGATCATGCCCGTGTACTCCGACATATAATCCAAGATGTCTCGAAGAGGGCCCTTCTGTCCCGGCTCCGTGTTGTGCCATGCCGCATCCCGCACTGCCAACCGCCGTTTTAGATGTCACTCAGCAGGGAGCGCTCAAACTGATCCACAGCCGTGGCCCGGGGCCCCACAGTGTACTTGACCCCGTACCGTATAGTTTTGAATCCCTTCAACGTGATGGGCTTCAAGCTCCGACAATCGTAGCGCTCGGTCACGACGTTCAATGCCAGGAGGGAGAGCTCATCGTTCAACACCATGTCCTTGAATTCACCCTGGGTACGGTGTTGCTGGGAGGCACTGCCAGCTTGAACAAGTCGGCCATCTTCCGTCGTGCATCGATATCCATATCGTGAACACAGTGATCGCGAAAGGCGTCTACGATAGCATGGGGAGGTTATTGTGTCAACACATGAGGACTTCACTGCATTATTTTGGGCGGGGTCCCTCCCTCCCTTCACGGCGCCCTGGATTTTTTCTGGGAATGGGAAAATTTTCCAGCTATGGCGTCGGGCCCTCCCTCACATTATTGCCTTTTTTGTTGTACATGTATCGCAATCCCGAAATGCTTTGCTCCGCGGGATGGGGCTTGCCCCAACTCGCATTACTCGCATCGGCTGACGCCCAAACGGGTAGGGCGGGCCTTTCGTGGTCAGTGCCGGATAATATTTCCATGGCAGTGTTTTAGACGGTGATCCAGCAGTCTAAAACACTGGTTTCTAATTAGTCTTGCAGAATGCTTCGTCAATTTGCTTGTTGACTATAACGGAGCGTCGCCTACCCAGGGCTTCCTTGACTGGATCGCTGCCTAAACGACCACTGTCGAAACGCTGCAAGGGTTTCACTGTTGCCAGTCCTGTCCCCGGAGGGGGGGGAGGGGGGGGGGAAGACGCTGGTCGCTCTAGTTTGCGCAGCCGCGGCCTTATATTTACCAGTATAATCCCAAGCATTAGGAGATTACTTAGGTTGTGCACCTGTTTATTGTTATACAACCGGAGAATGATGGTGTTTATGCGCAATCATGCAGCACAGAACGGGCGGCATACCAGGGTAGTTCTATCGCCAACGGAGAATATGGCGCCTCATTGAATAGTAAAAATACCATGCAGATGTATATATATCTAGCGACTATTTGCAATATAATAATATTTGCAATATATAATGTGAAAGCAAAAATACGATGATAGAGTGACGGGGTGTAATACATATCATAGATACATATAATATAATATAATATATGTATGTATGTACATATATACCTACATATACACATATGTTATAGCTTGAAATGTGTCTGCGCAGGGACTGGGTGGGGAATAATAATCCATGCGAATGCATGTTTCCAGAAATGCAAGTCTGCACTGCGGACCTGCACGGTAGGCCTGGCGTCATGACGTAAAAAATATCATGACGTCTGATGACGACAGAATGAACCGGTCGGGTATAATAGATTGCAGATCGAATGATAACGAGATGCTGGAGGCACCGCGGAAGCCTACACGCGCGAGAACTATCAGCAATGAGGAATCAGTGCTAACATACAGTCAATCAATCCATACACGGGTCCATCAAGCAACGGCGACATCAAGCTGGGGTGGGGTGTAGTGTGGTGCAACGGATGTAAGCGACCTACAGCGATGCACCCACGCAATGCCGTGAGCCATTTTTGCGACCTTTCATTCTACATACATCCATTAAGCAGCATATAATGGCTGCAGTAGTAGAAGTGCCTGCAGGCGGTGCGGCGCGATGGGACCGCCAAGGGGTGGCCATCGGATGGTACAATGTGAGGTGAGACTGGGTGAGGATTCGATGCGATTGCGCCCCTATTCCTTTCCTCGCCACTTTCCCCCTTCTCTCACGTGGCTGTACCGAAGCAGCATAATGGGCTGGATGAGCAGAAGCGTATCTCGATGGAGGGGGAGCTGGTGGTGGCGCCCTCCGTTGCACCCCCACACTCACTCAGAAAATGCCGGTATGGCAAGGGTGAGTTTATGGTAAGTCAGGCAGAGCCGCCCCGTCCCGCCCAGGATCCGTGCCAATGAGCGTGCCACGTCAGCGTGCAGTGTGCCCACGAGGAACAGTACATGCAGGATGCTTTGGAGGGACAAGGTGCAAGAGAACCGAATGATACATGTCTCTGGCATTGCATTGGCCTATTTAGCTTGCTGGCTATCGGTCAGATATGAGCAGTAGCAGTAGCAGTAGCAGGGCATGGGAGCTTGCTTGGAGGTATCAGGGTCCTCGGGGGATGTCGAGGGTTAGCGCCAGACAGCATCAGCACAGACTTTGCCGGATACTTGTCAGCAGTATGTACGAGTACATGCAGAGGTACGACTGTGCGGGGCACGGCGGCTGACATCGATCGATGGAGCTTTGCATCACATGCTTGTGGGGTATGGTCGTAACCACTGCTGGCGACACGGAGTGCAGCGCGGATGTGCACACGTCTGGAGGCAAGCAGGAGGGCGGGGGAGGCGCAGCCGATATTATCGACGTCGACAAACATGACGCCAAAGGTCCACCTTGAATCACAATGCTGCTTCCGGGCGCAGGCTGAACGCTATATCTTAAAACGGGCTGACGTGTGATTGCCAAATCGAGTGGGGTGGGGTGGCAGCTACTCCTGTGCGCTGCGGTACGGAGCCGCTACTGCCAGATGCCCGCCGCTAGAGCTGATGCCCCAGGTCCTAGGGTTTCCAGGGCTCTGTGCCAGTCGCGGGCGCATCCTTCAGGGCGGTAAGGGCAGTCAGCGGGCGCCGCGCGTGGAGCGGCGCGCTTGTGCTTCACTTGACGCGGGTGTCCAGCAGTTCGAGGGAGTACAGCTTGCTGGTGATGTTCTTGGGGGAGGGCAGCGGGCTCTTGGACAGCAGGTGTTGCGCCGCGCCCTCCAGCGCCAGCAGCGCCTTCATGTCACGCACCTCCGCCTGCACGCTGGCGGACAGCCTCTGGGCGACCTGCGCCCCCAAACCCGCAGATACGTTCCCAATAAGTCATCACAGAGTACGGATGGCCACTGATTCGTCTGTGTGGCAAATGTCCCAATAGTGCACTGAGCCGTATGAGGAGGAAAAGTGCAGCAGGTGTGCTGATAGTTGCGCCTGTCAATGCGCCCAAAACAGCCGATTCCACGGTGGGCTGAGATGCAAGGCCCTCCTCGAAACCATGTCACATTCACCAACATGCTGAACCGTAATGACACATGAAATGCGGCATATCTGCTGGTCAGTCACACTTTGCCGGGTGGACAGCCCAGGTGGCCTTGCGTATGCTGTGCAGCCTGGTACAACCCAGAATGAAAGATGGTAGTAGGGTCGCTGTACGGCAGCAGACAGGGCGTCTTTAATATACATTTCTTTTGAAGAGGGGTGTAGGGACGGCAGCGAGGGGTAGCGTCGTCGTCCTCATCATATGCATCCTGGTGCTGGGCGCACCTGGCTACCCGCCTTGCTGTGGATGAGGCCGGTCAAGTGGCAGTCCAGCGTGGCGCTGATCCACATCACCACCTGAGTGCACCGCGCAGTCAGCGGCTGGGAGGGGAGGCACCGGCCAGAGGGGGCCGCTGCCCACACATCCTTGCCAACGACACTGCAAGGAGGGCGGGAAGGTAGTGGGGCGGAAGCCGGGTGTCGTTGTAGGAGTTCATTGTGGGTTTGGAAACCCTAACTTAGGTCGCAACAACTATTTAAGGGCTGCGGGGATGTGTCCGTGGGGAGGTGTGGGGTTTCATCGTTCTCATTATAGGGTTGCCTATGGGTTAATGGACCCTATGATGGATTGCTTGAATACAGTGGCGACATAGTACCAATGGAGGGGTTCGGTACTCCTGCGTTCCCGACCGCAGTGGTGGGTGTTCTAATTAGGTTCCAAGTACACCGCTCGTCCTCAATGATCCTTATTAGGATGTCACTAAAAAATATTAATTAGGGTACTGCTATCTTGTTATAACATTTTGTTGCTATATCATTCTTCAATGATGGTAATTAATAGGGTTTATTTCATTCTGATAATTCAGATGTTATGGTCAGGTTTCAAGTACAGCATTGGTCCTGAATGATTCTCCAAGACCTGAACAAGCTATCCCCCAGGACTCGAGACCCCCAGGCAGGCAGCACGTTGGCCCAAGCTTCGAAACACCCACGAGTCACAACACAGGAGTGAGCTACTCTCCTCGCGGAAGGACAACATAGAAGAGGGCCCTAGCTGGATCCCCCGCTGTGTTTGCGAGTGCTCTCCTGATTAAGTTGAAAGCGTTGACGCAACGGGTGCGGACCGCCCACACTCGATTCACTAGCTGCTTCACAGTACCGATCGCATTCGCTTTGTTTTCAAAAGTGGACCAAGTAGGATCTTGGAGGATTAGTCCCTGAGATTCCATACCCAGCAAAACTGGGCGCGCCCCATCGTCCCTGAATGACAAGTCGATAGGGGGTGCATAAGACTGACCGACAGACCGACCGTCCGACCGACCAGCCGACCGTCCGACCTTCCGACCGACCGACCGACCGACCGACCGACCGACCGACCGACCAAACGACCGACTGGTCGACTGACTGGCCGACCGACCGACTGACAAACAGTACTCGTACAACCTACTACGTAATACAGCGTGCAGCGGGGCGGGCCTACCAGTAGGAGCATGCGTGGGGCGGGGCGGCGCGGACAGCCGGCAGTACAGCAGCGTACCTGGTGGCGCGAGGGGTGAATCATCCCGGGCGGCGTGCCCTCGGGCAGCGTGCGGTACCGGCGGCGGCGGCGGCGCAGCACCTGCAGCCAGCGCTCCAGATAGCCCAGCAGTAGCACCACGCCGCCGATGGGCAGCCGCTGCAGCGCGGCCGCGAGCGCCACGCTGCTGTGGGCGGCACGCAGCAGCGGGTGGAGGCACACCTGGGGGCCGAGGGAGGGGTCCAGGAGGGGGAGGGGACGTTTCCTCATTGAAAAATGAAAAATGATTTGAAGTTATTAAAGGAAAAACGCATTATAGTCATTTATAAACTCAATAGCGACCTCATGTAAAGTCGCTAACCTCAGGTAAAGGTTGTTGAAATTAATGAACCAAAAAAATTGTAAAAGATGTTTTTTGATCATTCAACCTTATGTTCACTCTGGTGCCAGGAGAACCAACTCATACAGGATGTTTAAACCACAGCCTGCTTTATAGCAGGGCCTGCTTTGCACCAATTGTTCGTAGCGCGGCTGTCTTTAGGCTTTGTCCGAAATCGCAATAGATTTGGAATCTGGACACATCAGTGCGTTGGTCCGCATGTACGTGAGCACTCAGGACAATCCAAACCGGGCACATCAGAGCAGCACGCCATGTCCAGCCCTGGTACAATAAATACTAATTGTGGCACATGTGAGGTGTGTGTGCGTAAAGGGTGGCAAACTGTGCCACACCGCTGGCCGGCAGAGGGGGAGGGGGGGGAGGGGGGGAAGGGGGGGTAAGCCACGCAGGCGCGCGCCGCACCTCCGAATCAGAGAAGCCGTCCGTGGCGTCAGCTGCGATGCCGGCGGCGGTGATGGCCGTTACGCGCTGCTCGCCTGTGCGGAGGACCAGGGCGCCAGGAGGGGGGGGGGGGGGGGGGGGGGGGGGGGAAGGGCAACAGTCAGGCAAGGGCTGGCTGGGGGCCAATGTTGTCAGACCCTAACTTCAAACCCTGCTGAATGACCAGCCACCCTGCATGTCAGAGTTGGCTTGCATGGCGTGTGTCTGCCTGCTTCGAGCGTGCTCTGCTTCAATGGCGAGGCAGAGACCAGCTGCGGGTGTCACCGGCACACTAACATCTACAGCAGGAAGGAACAAGCCTATGAGCACCGCGCTGCTCTGTCCCCCCCCCCCCCCCCCTTCCTTCAACCCCCAACCATCACATCTGCCCTACCCCTCCCCCTCCCTGTACTCATTTCCTGCTGGCTGCTGCGTTCGGAGTGAATCCAATACGAGCACAGAGAGGCAAGGCAAGTGATGAGACCCCAACAGGGTGTGTCAGCCGCAGGAACGGAGAAGGTGGAGAAGAGGAGCAGGAACTGGTGCTTTTTCTTTTGGTGTGGGGGGGGGGGGGGGGAGGGGGGCACCTGGGGCGGCCTCCTCTGCCGCGGCCACGTAGCGCTCTGCCGCGCGCCGCAGCCCGTCCGCGTACGCCGCCTGAGCGGTGCGCACGTCCTCCATGCGGGCGCCCTCCTCCGCCACCAGCGCCGCCAGGATCGCAGCCGTCTGGCTGTGGTGGATGTCGCGCGCGCGGGGCAGCAGAAGCGCAAGCAGCTCGTACTGCGCGGCGGAGGGCGGTATGGAGACAGGGGGGCGCGCGTCAGAAGGAACGCAGATCCAGAGGGTGAGGAACCTGGAGGCGGTGGGAGGGGGGGGGGGGGGGGGGGGGGTTAGCGCTTGCCTGCTGCCCTTGGAGCAGGGCGGCTGGGAGCTCCTCCGCCAGCGCCAGCGACTCCAGCGGGTGCGCCGCAAGCAGCTGCCGCAGCAGCGCCCACTCGCCCGCCGCCGCCAGCCGCCCCGCCGCCGCGGTGACCAGCCCGGGCGAAGCGTTGCCCAGCGCGCCGTCGGACAGCAGCGTGCGCAGCATCGCGGCGACGTCGGCGGGGGGACCGGCGGGGGCGGCCAGCGCGGTCGCCAGGCTGGCCTCCGCCGCCTCCGCCGCCTCCATGCCCGGCAGGTCCCACAGCGACTCGGGATCCTCCACCGCGCTAGCCTCCGCTGCGTCGCCACCGCCATCCCCGCCGTCGCCGCCGCCATCCTCCTCCGTCTCTGCTGATGCCCACAGCGGCGAACGGTGACTCGCGCGCAGGGGCGCGGCCAGCGCGGCGACGCCCTCGCGGCCAAAGAGGCCCTCCGCCGCCGCGCTGGCGGACCTGTTGATCGCGGCCCCGGGCGCGAGGCAGCCCACCAGGCTCGCCAGCGACAGTGGCGCTATCTGCAAAGGTAGATGCCAGCCGGGGGGGGGGGGGGGGGGGGGGCGAGGGCGCAAGCAGGTGCAGCGTCAGACCCTGCCCTCCTGCCGCAACTGACAATAGGGGCATTCCAGCTAACGCCCTGCTCAAAGCTCACGGATGGGTAGGGGAGCGGTGGCGCATGTAAAGGACGCTCTATTTCTTTCCACACAAGCAGGCTAATGGCCTCCAAGGGGGGCAGACGGCATGCCGCCAGGGAAAACCCACAAGGCAAGCTGGCTGAACCCCGTGGCCAGGCAGGGACCCAGGGGGATAGAGCTCAACCCCATGGTGAGAACACAAGAAACACAGGTGTTTTTTTTGCACATTGCGGGGGATCTATAGTTGTTGGCAATGCATGGTTGTAGCGCCCAGTGCTCACAGGGCCTGTTATCCGCCCGGTGTTTAGCTGTGTTCAATGGGAAAAGTGGGGTGGGTGGGGGGAAGGGGGGGGGGGGGGGGGGGCACCTCGAGCTCAGCCACCATTGCGCTGCTGCCGGTGGCGATCACACAGGCGGTGGAGCGCCCGCCCACGCGCGCGCAATGCAGCACACGCGCGGCACTGTCCGCCGGCGGCTCGCCGTGCGGCAGCCGGAACAGACCGGCTGCGCAGCCGTGCTCGCCGTCCAGCAGGCCGAGCAGCGCGCGAGAGCCCGGCGGCCCCCAGCCCATCACCGCCACGTGCTGCTCGCTCAGCGCCACCAGCGCGGGCGAGCCGCGCGGCGGGGCTCCGTCGCCGCTGCTGCCACCGCGCTGCCGGCGCTTCTTGCCGCTGGGGGTGGCGGCCGCCCCGGACGAGCCCGCCTCGGCGCTCACCAGCCCGCGCAGCTGCCGCTCCAGCAGGACAGCGCCATCCGCCAGCCGCAGCACCTGCCAGGTCCCGTCGCTCCACAGCAGCACCAGGCGGCCGGGAAGGCCCGCCAGCGCTGCGGGGCGCGCGGAAGGCGCGGCTGCGGGCGGCGCCAGCGGGCGGCTCCCGCCCCAGGCCTCCGCCGCCGATGCCCCCCCGGGCGTGGGCGCAATCAGCCACAAGCGGCTGCCTAGCACGTATGCGACGCTCCCATTGGACAGAGCCGCGCTAGCCAGGGGTGGGCCGGCTGGTGGCTTGCCGGCGCTTGCCGGGATGGGCTCCGTAGCGAGCTTGTTGTCGGCGCTGGCTGCCGGCGCCAGCAGGCCCGCCGAGCCATCACGGTACAGCAGCACCGTGCCGCCGCCGCCCAGCGGGTGCATTGCCGCCACCCGCCCGGGGAGCGCAACGCGGGGCAGGCCATCCAGGCGGCCGCTGGGCGCGTTAGGCAGCCAGGCCACGAGGCTGTCGGGGGCGCTGGAGGGCGCGGCTGTAGGTCGCAGCGGCACCAGCGCCTGGCCGCTGCGGTCATCCAGCAGCGCGGGGCCCGTCAGCTCCAGTGTCTCCGTCGTCCAGCTGCTCTTTATAGCCTGCACAGATCAGAACAAGGGTGGATAAGGATCGGGGCGGCGGGGGGGGGGGGCGGTCCGTCACCCTCCACCCACTTAACTCCTCCACTCAACCCCACAATGCCCCCCCCCCCCCCCCCCCCCACCCCCAACCCCAGCCCCCCGGAAAAGAATAATAGTAGAAATAGCGACTTATAACGAGAAATGGAGGAATGACAAACTGGCGGGAAGGGCGAGACGCGGTTAGCGTTGGCCTACCGTGGTGGCGGTGTCCACCAGCTGGACGCCATAGCCTCCCACGGTGACCAGCACGCCGGCGGCGCCTCTCAGCGGCGCGACGCCCAGCACGGAGCCGGTCGCCAGGCGGCTCAACGGGGCGCCCTCCAGCAGCGGCGGCAGCGGCGAGGCGGCTGCCTCGTCGCGTCGGGAAGACATGCGGCGGGGATTCGAACCAGTGATTGGAGACCCAATTTGACTGAGGCTTGTGGTTGGGCGCAGTAGTGCCTAGGTGCTGAGCGGCGGGCACCCGGCCGTAGGTAGTCGGCGGACGGCGGCCGCCGACCCACGCGAGCGACGTCGTCGCTCCGGCTCAGCCCATCATATCGTCGTCGGCGGCGGCGCGCAGTCGAAAATTGTACTACAATATACTACGCGCGCCTTCTGAATTGAATATGGTCCGCGGGACTACCCAAAAAAAAGACATGTTTTGCACTTTCGAGTCGGAGTATTCGTGCTGTATTCCGATTTATATCTCTCTTTTAATACAGTTTTCTCCGCCCGTTTACGGTATTCCCCCTACCCTCGCCAGGGTCAACCCTTCCGGCTTTGTTATGTCCTTCCACATCACGAGTCTTCACCGACTCCCCCCTTCGTGTGTGTGTGTGTGGGGGGGGGGGGGGGGGTATCGAAAACGTTATTATTATTTATCCGCAAACTTCATTCAGTAGGGTACGGATCTACTGATCTAAACCGGTTTTATTATGGGGTTTCCTCATCTTCCCAACATACTAACTGCCCTAGCCCTTCCCGCCGTAAGATTTGGTGGTTCCATCCGTTTAGCATATTACCGGTACCTCATCAATGTCTCTATACGGGTGACGCTCCGCTACTAATAAGGGCAGCCACCACCACTTGCATGAGCATCTTCCATTTGACTCGCCTCATTCGGCGGCGGCTTTGCGTATTTGTGCGAGTGAGGGTCATGGTTGATCAAGTCCGCACCAGGGATCAAGTTGTCGGTGCGATTCGTGCCACGCTCCTGCGTTTATTACTTCATTGGCAACGATAAACAACCCCCCATGCCGTTTACGCTCGAATCATGTCCCGCCCCCCCGATAATTGTGGTTTACTTGGTTTGTGCACCCAATGTGGTTCCCTAGTCATGTTCCGGTTTGGCAGTACAACGAGTGACCATGTGCGCAACGAGGTGATGGGACTAGTGGGTTAAACCTCAATACCCGTAGTCGATTCGTAGCACTGGCGTACGGGACTCCCGCAGTGGAGCAACCTCTTGCAGTGATGATTCATTCGAGGTTTCATCGGAGATTAGGTGTGACGCGAGCGGTAGGTGTAACGAGTGACGCGAGCGGTACCATGGGCGTCGAACGTCACGGCTGTCAACGACGACAGCTACGCCTACATACCGCAACAAACCGCGGTACGGACAAAGGAGGACGTCCGTCCTCTCGAGACGGCCGTTGATGTCATGCAACACTCACATCACCCTCGACGCACGCCCTTACAAGGCCTCGCAACATCATTGATTGTGTGTGGCGGCGTATTTTCGCGCTACCTTTGTGCACTGTCCGGCTTGGGGTGTGGCGCCGCTCATGCTCCAATGTTTTCAAAGACCCCGTTGTTATCGCCGGCAGCACCCTATGTTGCCCGTTGCCGTGGCCGTAGTCGACGTGCCTCGTGCGGTGCCATTGCGTCGCATTGCGGCGTCGTCTACTACGCCCCGTCGCGTCAACACGACAACCTCGAAAGTGAAATTAAAATTGAACTACGACATGCTGACTTGCTGCTTTCCATTGCCCAAGCCTTAGGGCATGCTTTAGGGCCAGCAGTCCACGTACGCCCCTTGAGGCACGCTACCTTAAGAACCCTAGGGATTACGGAAAGTTCTCATTTCTAACGGATTACGGATGCCGCCCACCCACTTGACGCACCAGGCGTTAGGTGGTGACCTAACGATTGCCACGCCGGGGTTGTGTGCAACGGCGACTGTCGCGTGCACACAAGTCCCCTCCTGCGACGGCACGTGCAACAGCGGCAACCGCCTCGCCACATCGCGTCGAGGTATTTCGTGCTACATACCGACTACGTTGGCTGGCCTCCCACAGAAGTCAGCCTCGACGCCGCCCGCTACAAGAGCTGCGCGTCGGGGGCAGCCCACCCACTTGACACGCTAAGCGCCTCGTGGTGACCGTCGCGGTTTCTCACGCGGTGGGATTGTGCGTAGTGGCGATTGTTGCGCGAGCAGCGGCGGTAGCCGCCTCGCCGCATCCCCTTCTCGTGTCGACGCCACTGGTCGCCGTCTACTGGCCTCCCGCACAAGAGCCAACCGCTACCCCGCGCCCGCTACCGACGAGGCGCCCGTGTCGCCCCCCGGCTTCCACGCTCGTTTGTTCCTTGTCCGTGTGCCGTCTACTACGCTCACTGGCTACACGCTTGCGTGGCGGTCGGTAACTTGAACCGCGACATCGTTATTTGCGTACCGAATAAGCCCGGCAGACGCTTCAATTTACATGTACCCAATACCGCAGTTGCCATTCGTGTTCGTTACACGCGCAGTGGCGCTCTGACAAGGCGATGCTACCGGTGCAGCCTCGCTCAAGATGACCGCCCTCTTGCGCATTCTAACCGGCCGATTTCCCAAGCCGTCTTCACCACCGGACTCTTCGCCCGGCCGTACGTTACGAGGCAAGCTTACTTGTTTCCCGTCTCGATGCGTCCCCCCTCTCGCCTTTTCCTGCACTGGATGTGGTGCGGCGCGGGCATTTCTAGTGCTTGTACGAGTCCCGCTGTTACGCCGCGCCGCGCTGTTGCACTGCGCGTCACATCGCCGTGCGAAATTGGCACTACCATCCGTTCAACCCTAACAACTTCAACAAAACCTGCAATATATGCGGATGCCATGGCCCCGTGTCCATGCGCTTCGCATGGCTTCCGCGGCCCCGCTCGGACGCTCATGCATGCCGGTCTACATCATGCTCCCTAGCCGCTCCGCCGCGGACCGCGTGTGCACGGCTAAACCACACTCGTGACTGTTTGAAATGATCTAAACCGCTTAATGGGGTTTCCACTTCCCAACATGCAAATAATGGCCATGGCGCTTCTCGTACGATATGGTGGTTCCATCCGGTTATATATTACCGGTACCTCCATGTTTTGTACTACGGGCTGCCCCACCGTCCGTGACGCCCCGCTTCCGGTCGGGAAGCTACATAGGGCAGCCACCACCCCTCGCCTGAGCATTTTCCAGCTCGCTGCCTTCGGCCGCGCCTTCCCGTCTCCGTGTCCGTGTTCCACACTCCCGCCTCCGATTTCCCCCCGCTTTCGCAATACCTTCTAGCCAGAAAAACTGAACTCTGGGTGTTAATTCGCCTCTGCACCCTCTTTGGCAAAATCAGTCTCATTTCCGTTTGAGATGCGCGGAGAATAACGCGCGTGAAATTTCATCACCCGCCCCGGTTTGTATTTTTCATGGACTACTCATCGTACCGGTATCCCTACTCTGGTCTGGTATGCGCATGCACTTTTTATTTTGTTAATGGTTACCCGCTATACCCCAAACCCGGGTTACCCTGTACAGAGGGAGAAGACGATGTTCACGCATCGCTCGGCCAGGTGAGGGACTGTACAACGTAGGGCGGCAGGTGCCACATGCACCAAACAAGGGGCAAGCGAAGGTTCTTGGAAGGATAGACACCAAGAGGGCAGGAGGTAAAAGAAAAATAAGAGAGAGAGAGAGAGAGAGAGAGAGACTGAGAGAGAGTCAGAGCGAGGTTGTTCGCCAACTTCCAAATTAAGCCTCCAACCCGTGCTGGCTACCGTATCATCATGGCACACCGCCAACGGCAGTTTTTTAGCTCAGAATTCGATTCCTTGCTCCAACTAGAAGGCTGTGCTAAGACGGCAGTTCAGAGTCACCCTATTTCCTAGAATCCTAATCAACACCTACTTTATATTGGATTATTGATGGGGGCACATCATGGGGTCATGTTATCGGTAACTTCTCGAAGAATGCGTACATGTACGAGCCGGACGGCGATCTTTTGGATGGGGCTTCACGTCTTGGCGACCACGCCAGAACTAACATCTTAGCTTTGCTCCTTGGGGCCTGCCTAGCCGACATATTGCACTAAGACAAAATCAGAAATATCCAATGACGGGCGAATTGGTTTCATAGCTATTTAAGCCAGGGCAAGCCCGTGCTTATATCCAGGGGGCCAGGGAAAAAACTTGTTGCACCTGTTGAATCAATCGATTCAAATATCTTCGGCATGCCTTTACATGTGCTGCTACTTTCATAGCTCCAAGCGGTACATAGGGAACTACCCTACTTATCCTATTGCACCTTGGAAGTTTACACTCCCCACGGCGTCTGCACTACTAGCGGCCCGTGCAGGGAAATGACGAGAACATTCATGCCATGGGCTCGAACTCAAAAATTCTGCAGTCCATACATATGTGCACTCCCCAACGGGAGCGCACGCATACTTATGTGGCGTGTGAATGGTGCAATGGCTACGCGCTGCACCGCCGACATCTTGCTCCCCTATGCGCCGCCCGCTTGTAGCTTTTGTAAGCTATTTTAGCTTTGTCCTCAAGAGTGCCATTGATTGATATACATAAACATTAGTGAAAGTTCGATAACCGAAAGAAGTAAGGGCCGTCTCCTCGGCAGGGACAAGGGCTTGCATACAATAGAATCCAAAAACCAAGTATTATTATGAACAACGAGGCTTTTATGTGAAAGGCATTTTGTGGAATGATGTATCGATAGATGAATACTTCGACCGGGAGTAGTATACTACTATACTAGTACTATACTACTGTACTATTCTACTACTATACTACCATGTACTGCGCGTTCCAGCGATATGATGCGTCGTCAGCTACGACGAGCAGAACCTACATACATGATCATCACATAATACGGGTACTTTCGTTTATATTACCGTACATACCACGGAATCCGCCCCCGCGCGCCGTGCAAGAAGCTGCATATCGCCGTCGTCATTGCGGCTGCTCTGCTGCCGTGACCTCCCTGCGCTGCTGCTGCTTGGTAGTAGATGATGTTTGCATAACGTCCCAGTACCTCCCCTCATCCATGCATCCGATAGCCTCAAATATTATGACAAAAATGAAGATTTGTTTGCTGCACATCTTTGAATGGTTGATGCCTCGTCCTGCTCGTCGGCATCTGACAGCTTGTCAATTCTGGTCTTATTCTTGATGATATTGCCCTTCTCAAATGAGTGTGGCAATTATGTAAGACTTGATTCCGACACTCTTGTTTATATCTCAATTATTATTCTGTTTGTGATAGCCTTTCCAATCTTTTGATGCGCGCGCAGATGATATTCGATATGATCATTAAAGCCACTGGATTCTTGAAATCGTCCACGTGAAGGGAAACTGACAATGCATTATCTACCAGAGTCGACAAAATTAACAAGCACAACGATGTTGGTTGGGATGAATAACAAAACATAGACAAGCTGGAGAGGAAGTCGAATGCATAGTGTCCAAGCGCCAGCACGGCTGTGAGCAAGACAGGAAGGCGGGCGTTAAGAACCTACTCAGCATACAGTATTGCAGCCGGTCTGTCAGGCCAGCAGCCGCCCTTGATTTGAAGCAGCCCATTTTTGAAGGTGTGTCTACGACGTGCAGACATGAGAGGGTGCCGTAGGGTACCACTGGACAAGTTTAGAATTTCGGTATCTGCAACTGTAAAATGAAGCAACAGTTGATGATGGAGGACCGGCAGTTCTCGTCACTTTGCATTGCTGATGATACGCAGACAGGGCACAGACGGCAGATGTTTTGAATGTTCTAAACTGTACAACTCACAGTAAGCAAGGGGGGGGAGGAGGGGACTCTATATGGCAAGGCAAGAAGCATGCATGCGTGATACAAGGGATGGAGCGCCGTCAGAGGCCTTGGCAGCAGACATGTAAAACACTGGAAACTCTCCAAGGGCCAATGAAGGGCGGAGGGCTGCCGGTGACAGTCGCACAGACATCAGGGGGAGGGGGTAGTTTACAGGAAAGAGTTGGAGGATTCGGGCAGTGGGAGAGGCGGTGTAACAATAGATGCTTTGTCGAGACTTCCAACTGCATTTGCCCACTACTGTGGGGTTATCCTCCCCTGCCGAGTAAGGCCGCAGTAGCATTGGAATGCCTCAAAGGAGTCCCCAGCAGCACGGCCATGATGTACCTAGTGCGCCTGCTTACATACTCAATATTGCAATAGCCACACCTTGGCTTTCCAGCCACGCGTTGCTATGCTTACAGTGTGCGAATGCAGGGCAGAGCTCCCTGAAGACTGCAATTCAGGCCAGCTCCCCTGCGTGCGCCCGCACTTTGTTGCTAAGCATCTCTACGGATCGTTTCCTGCGAGCCCCAGCTGCCCTCTTGCAGGCCGCGTTACGTAGGAGGTCTCGCTTATTCGTGGACGATACATTGTGTCGGATTGGTTTCAGTTGTTTGGCGGCAGGGCATCAGCGCTCAAACGTTGGGTTCACCACGGCTTTGTCGGTCCAGGGCCCGCGGGGACAGTGTGGGCATGGAAGCTGCACCGGTGGATGGAAATGGGCTGGCGCCCCGGTAGCGGCCGCCCTCCAGCGAGGGCGTACTGGAGCGCGAGTAGTAGCCGGACGGGCGGAACTTGCGGCAGTTGTCCAGGTATGTCTCTTGCGTGTTCGCAATGCGGCGGAACTCCGCTGAGGAATACATCCCCTGCTGCGTTTGCAGCCGCTGCCCAATGCGCAAATTCTCGCGGCTGATGCGAATTGCCTCCTCGTGCCGTACACGGCCTCGAATGGGCGACAACGACACCAGGGACCGCGTCTTCTCGGTGTCAAGTTTAGGCCGCATGTGCTTGTCCAGTCGGATTCCCGGGCTAGGCAGGCACGGGAAGGGAAGCAAAGGAGGGCGTCCTATCAGTGGCCGGTGGGCAGCGAGGTGCAAGGATAGCTGCAACAAGCAGGGGTGGGAGAATAGCATGGGAGCGACGGCGGGAGCACGAGAGGGGCGAGTCAAGGTAACGTCTCACATTGTGCTGTAGTGCAAATCAACCGAGTGCGGACGCGGCTGTGAGATACTCTCCAGCTTGCGTAGCAGCAGCTCGTTGTCGTGCCGAATCTGCGCGTCCGATTCTGCCAGTAGTGAGGCCAAAAATGGATGTCAGGGAAGGAGGCTTGGCTGGGAGTAAAGCACGCCGCAGGGGATCATTGCGTCGCTAGCAGGCGCCGATCTCCTGATACAATGGGCCAGTATGTTGGCCTAATTTCCATCATACACCTCGCCGCTGGTCTGTTCTCCATTTTATTTCGAGCCCAGAATAAGGCCGTCCCTGGTGGTTCAGCCACCAAGCATCATACCCGCACGAAGCACAAGGTCCCTGCGCAACGGGATGCTACACTCCAGCCTCGCGACATGGACAGGTGAAGGCATTTATGAGTCAGGCGGGCGAGAGAGGACAGCGACATCTGTGGTACAGCAAGGGCACCATTCTTCATCTGCTGCTTTTTCAGGTTGGCGGCGATGTGCGGGAATCGCCGCGGCGGTGAGTTGTCCACCTTCGCCTTCACCTGCCCCAGCCGCTGCCGGTGCATCCGATGCACCGAGTCGGTGCGTGCGCGCTCCGTGTACGGGTTTACCTCCTGCAGGCAGCACGCCGGAGACCTCAGGGTCGCGCTGTACTTTCTCTGCTGTGCACACTTTTTACCTCAAAGTGGAATAACCCGGCTACCAGTCGCCGGGGGACAGCTGGCGGCATCGAGCAGGAGGGGCACGGAAACATGCCCCCCCCCTCCCCCCTCCCCCCTCCCCCCTCGGAAAATTGCGATGGTGGATAAATCGGAGCGGATGAGCTATGAAGTGGAGCAGGGGCGGGGCTGCTCACCGGAAGGCCGGCGTTGTTCGTCAACATGCCAAGAGGGCGAAAGTGCTTCCGTGAGCGCGACATGCCGGCCGGCCGACGGGCGCGCGCACGCCGCCCTCCTCGGCACCGGGAACGCTCAGCCCTTCCGACGTAACGCAGACTCGCGGCGGGCGTTCCAAGCTGCGGCGACAGCTGCACTTATCAATGACTGTCTCAAGTTGCCGGGTTAACCATCGTCTTGCTTGTGGCCGCCGTGCGACGACGAAGTTGCGAGGGCGAGCGAGTGTATGTAGGTGTACGCGCTAAGCCAGCAGGCAGCATGCTGCCTCATATCACGCCGCCGAGCAACACCACGGTACATGTACCTGTACCAAATGGCAGGCGCATCCCGCTTATCGGTACATGTGTATATAATATTACATCCGATACTATAGGCAGTAGATAGTTATCTAATTAGTCGCTACATGAGCTAGCAGCAGAAGGCGATATCGGAAATCACCAAAATAAAAGGCAATCAGAAAGGTCCTCTACAGCGACTGCGGGGTGGAAGCAGTAACATGAGAAGACGCAGAGTGAACACGAGCACACGCATCAGACTTGGCCATTTGCACACCAACAGAGAGAATGCCGCCCAGGGTACCATGCACGCAAGCCGAGACCCGCTGCAACAGCCCCCGCCGTGTGCGCGCCGACAGGTGACGGCGGAACTCAGCAGGTTGGCTGGCGACAAAGTTTCGAAGTGCCTGAACGGATTGACCACGAAGAAAGCAAGAGGTCGGGGCGGAAGGACCGCCAGGGAAGTTGCGCACAGCCAACAGCACCGCGAAGATGTAGACCACCGTCAAAGCGGACTTCCCGAGACGGCCGCGGTCCTCAACCACAAAAGGGTAGTACCGGTGAACACCCTGCACTGGGGCGGAAGACGCCCGGTCCGCTGCCAACTTAGCATGCTCCGCCTCGGTCGCCGCGATTCCCGGGATGCACCAGCGGGGGTCGTTGCTCCAAGTGGGGGTCGTGGAGGACACGCACGCGAAGTCGATCATGTAATCGCACGCCGCCCCCTCCCACCCCGCCAGCGTCAGGTCCGACGGCCGCGAGCGGTCCGCTGGGCGCAGCCCACTCGTCTCAAGGTTCAAGCCGCCGGCTCCCGAGCGGTCCCGGTCAAGCACCGCCCCCGCATCAATTGCCACAGATGCCCACAGATTCTTCAAATTTGTGTTACACATGTGTACAAGTAATTACTTGAACGGATTATTGCGATCCCATGGAACGACTCATGCGGTCAGGTGTGGCTGGGCTCATGCGGTATGCATGCGGTGCTTGTAGTTCGCTACGGGGCATATGGGTAGATGATCCACGTAGATGATCCAGTAGATAGTTACGGATCCTCTCTATACTTCAGGCAGTCCGAAGTCCGAAATGACCGATGATCGGAGCGACCAGAACATGTGTACTTTAGCTACCGCACTCGGGTTCTACTGGTGTGAATTATACGACAGGTAGAATGGGAAACCCCATAAACATGGTTAGTAGATCATGTCCTGCCTACACGAGTAGCAGATTAATGAGATCAGCCCAAAGTATTTCATGCCATATAGACTAAGCCCAAGTGGACATATGTGTACATGGAGCAGTCCATGTGGACATGGCAGGAGCCTCCATTGACGCATGCATGTCAACATGGAATATCCTATGCACACATGGAGTAATCCGGTTCATATCCGTGTGGACATGGGCCGTTTCTCATGTTCATATACCGGTTCGGTGTGAGTCATGCAGTTTTATCACGCGGCCAACCATGCAAGGGCACGCCGAAAGCGGAACATGTTGCAACAAAGACGTTATGAAGCGTTTGCATGTCGTGGCTGGAGAAGTGAACGACTGAGCGATCAAGTTATTTCGGGAACACCACACTCTCTCAAGGAACGAGGCAACCGACAAGGAGGGGTGCATATAGTGGCTGAGAACGTTGCAAACACAAGTACGATACTGAGGGCCCGCTCTATGCAATAGTACGGGGCTGGACATCGCGATGCTGCGTGACAACGAGTACTTTCTGCGCCTACTGTCCAGCGGCCGGCATAGAAGTATGTATTATCGTAGCACAACGCTTCAACAACAAGGCCTCCACCTTGGGCTTATGAAATCAGGCTGCGCCGTGTCCGACCGCACCGTTTCTTATCGTTGTTCAGTGTAACGCGACAAGGGGCGCGCTGAAGTGTGTGGGAGCTCGTCTGTGGGAGGCGAGGTGGCGGGTGGGGAGAAGGTGGGGCGGGGACGGTACTAGCGCAGCGAGAAGGACCGACAGTGGAAAAGTCGCCGCTCTTGGCAGTCGGCTTTTATCGCCGCCCTGCTCGCGCTTGCTGGTGTGATGCATGGGAGTGCTGGCTCCACGGCCACCGCGCAGGCCCAAGCACCCCCGCCCCCGATGGCTGATGGGTTTGGCGGGGTTGGGTTTGGATGACTCGGCAGTTACACTCTCCCACAAAATTTTAGCCCTACACGAATCTGCACGTGGACTCATCGCTGCGCACTAGCATACATGATGCAAATCCACGTACAGACCTTAACTTATACTTAGATTTAGCTTCTATGACCTTAGTTGCAGCGCACCCTCCGAAGGGTCGCGCTGATGCATCATTTTTCTGTAGTGCCAGTTTTCCATCATTTTCACGGTGAAAAATCCCGCTTTTAAGCAAAAAAATAGCATATTGCGATTGCACGCGTGTCAGCTTCATGGGGGTGCGCATGTCCCCAAGCTTTTACGCACGGATAATAAGGTAGTAAACGAATGAAATATGGGAGTGTCATGCCATTTGGTGATGACGTGGCATCACAGCCGTGCACGCGCCACTGCCCCGTACAGTTTTGTCATTGCTCGGAAGGGCCTAAAATTGCAGTCCATTGGTAGCAAAACATGCGACGCGCCATATGGCCCAGCAAGCTTCACCATGTGAATAGCCCATAGCAAGGTCTTTTCGATGCACTAATGCCACGACGCAGCGCGGGAGGTGTGGGAGGAAAGATAGGCATTGTGCCAAAGCACCGATTACTGCGAAATAACAGAAATTTCTACGCATTTCGAGCCCAAAAATGTCTCCTAATTTGGGAAACGCTGTAATAAAAAGTTGTTTGTTTACTTGAGACTGGTAGTGGGCTCGAGTGTGAGGCACTATGGGTTGCACCTAGGTGCCCATTACATAGCCTAACATTGGGCTCCAAAGTTTGAAAACATATGTTTGGGGTCGCAAATAAACCCCTAAAACGTTAGCAAATGGCAATTCTAAGCGCGAAAATTCGGGCAATATACGTCCTCGGCCCTAAGCGACACTGATGTTGCCACGCGCTTCCCAACGCGACCTCGTCCGCCTCAATCTGACATCGTTTCACGAAAATATGCCTCTTGACACAGCACCTCCCAAAAAAGAAATTGCGGCATTTTGTTTCCAACACTGACTGCGCTCAGATTCATTCACCCTCTCGCGCACCGACTCATTTTTACTCAATTAAAAACACGGGGTGGTCGCATGACATCACTTTGCCGGCGAATTCGGAAAAAAATCGCACCTATACTTGCCCAAAACCGTTATTCATCATACGCTCCAAACCCGCTGACAGTGCTAAATATGGGGCAACTGTTCTACCACTTTATCACACACATACATCTCCAAAATCCCAACATTTGCCAATTTAAGACGATACACCCAGTTGCTATTGAGTGCACCTGCCGTTGCTGCTTGAATAACATCCAATAATATTGCCGTACCCGCGCAACGGTAATGAATTCCCGGGTGTTGTGTGATTGTGGGCGGGAAGACTTTTATGGACAGGTATATTGTAGCGCGCTACGACGACTACCGGGCGGCGGACAGCATATCGGCTAACGACGACCACATCGCCAGAGTGATCAAAAAAGCGGATGAAAGCACCCACGCGTGTCGCGCACCACATGAGACAAACTGGCACGCTGCTTTCTTTTCGCCCCGGGCCTGGGACATATTATCGTCAATGGCACCAGTGAAATATTTGCAGCGTCTTTACGACTCTACGCGACGAGGGCCTTTCAACGACGAATCGTATGGACAGCAATCCGGCGGTTTATGATGTATACCGAAAGCCGCCCTGGGTAGGCGACGCTCCGTCATCAATAAGTAATTTGCCGAAGCATTTCCCAGGATTTAAGTGACGGACGCACGCTGCTGCAGCTGCAGGTGTGCTGCGCGCCAATGGCCAAGGATTCCATCAGCAAGCATTTAATAACAAATATCCATGCCTAAAGACAATCATCATTCCCCTACCTCTTGGGTTGAGCGGAGGAAAAGGAGAGCCGCGTCCGAAATCGCCGGGAATATACGAGAATTGATACCGGTTAGAAAACGGTTTTATCACGGATTTTTAGGCGTCCGTCCTCCGTCCTCGTGTGCTGCGTCTTCGTGAATGAACCGTCATACGTTCGATCTGTGCTCGTTTGATTTCTAGGCACTCCCACCACAGTCCGTAAAAATCCTGCGACTAAGACGGATCTATCGTGAATTATACCGGAAACATACTGCAAAAATGACGAATGTCCTCCGTCCTCCGTCCTCCGTCCTCCTGTGCTGCGTCTTCGCGTATGAACCGTCATACGTTCGATCTGTGCTCGTTTGATTTCTAGGCACACCTCCGACGACGGTAAGATTCTGAATGGATGCGCGTGTATTCTAGCCCAGGCACGTCATATATTCGTCTGAAACGCCAAAATAACGCGGTACCTCAGCGCGTTTTTACTGCTGAATCAGCAAGCGAGACGCGCCCTCTATATTTATACAGCGACTATATACACGGTGGTCCGAGGATATGCTTGTAACATGATGCTGTAAAAAGGGGTCGCCGCGGTGCGGGGGCAGTCCGCCGACCCGGGGCCCGGCGTCCGTCGACGGACGGGCGACGGTCGAACGACGGCGTCCGGCGTCCGGTGCCGGTACAGGCGGCGGGCGTGGCGATTCGCGCCGTGCCCGCCCCGTAGACCTGACGACCGGCCCGACCTGCGCGGCCTCGTGCGGGATGCGGGCCGCCTGTAGGCGGCTTGTACTGTATTGCTGATCTTGTACTGTAGTGCTGCTTTTTTTTTTTTTTTGGTAATACAACTTTTAGCGGTGGGTTGGGTACCGGCCTTTTTGTAATGCACACCAGTAGTCGGCGGCCCGCTTTTACGCGGCTTGCAGATTTAATCTGTTTTACAAAATAATACGTCTCTTTTGAAAAATAAATTACTGACAAATCTAACGCTAATAAAAGCATTATTACCCGGAAACAACAGTATTACAAGATCAACACTCCAAGCCGGCTAAAAGCGGCCCGCATCCCGCACCACGCTCAACCCAAGAGGTAGGGGCACCTCCACAAATCCCCGGCGCGAAGCGCCGCTTAGTCAATAATCAATTATGGATTATTCCATCATCACTATATAGCTTGGTGCGCACACGCGTATCAGTAGGTAGAGCTACTCCTAGAAATCTGTTGCTGCGCGACTGCGCGGTCTTACGATGGACTCCGATGACCAAGCCACATGCCCAGATGCGTGCGCAATGGACTCCAGACTTTCTGCTTCGACAGGTGACGCGTCCGCGTGTAGCTATGCCTAATGCACCGACATGAACGCCGTCGGCTCGGTGCTTACGCCGCCTGATGCAAGATGGATCGTTCCTGTCTCAAACCGAGTAACTGGGCAATTATTGTGCGCGCAGGGGGGGAAGGGATGCGTCTGCAAATCCGATAAATTCAGCATCTAAGAGTGTAGACTCTGCCAGCAATGCGGCCCTACTCCCGTATCAAATATCTGTCAAATTCTTGCGAGTGCCATTTCCTGCCTACAGGTCCCTGTTCGAATGCTGCGTGCAAACTGTTTAAATGAGGAAGGTGTTTATTAATAATAGCATATTATGTGCACGTATCACACTTCGTCATGAAGATACTCAGTGGTTTACAAGTGCCGTGGTCTGTACCATTATTGGCTGACAGCTCCCTGGCATCGCTATACACAACCAGCCACATGCAGTGGTGCCTGGCTGCCTTGCACTGCGCCATCACCAAAGCACTGCACCTTTGGTTCCAGCTTTCTACAGTCCTTGCCGTTCTCGGCACAAGAAACACGCGAACAGAAGATGCCCCGCAGTGGCACCTAAACTAAGCCTCCCTCTCGATCAGTCCCTATGTGAGCTACGCCTGGACGTCCTGGCAGTTGTCCGTCTGCTTCCTGCAGCTTGCTCTTGGGGACTTCCGCAGTCTGACAGGCTGCGTGTCGGTGCATCCTCCCCAACCTCGGCGGCCGCAATCTCTGAAAGGGCAAAGCGCAGCAGTTAGTGCGCTGCTGCTTTTTGCCTAGCACAACGTGCCAACGCACTGTGGCAGAATACAGAAAGAAAGTCTCCTTGGGGGAGGAGTGAGCAGGGAGAAGGGGCCTGCAAGGTGGGGCAGGGCTTTGGGGGGAGAGGGGGGGGGGGGGTACCGCTGCTCTGAGGCACCTCCAAGCGCGCTGGCCTGGGATGGACAGGCCCCAGCGACAGACTGAGGTCCCGGTTCATCTCCAGAGAAAGACAAGGCTGCTCAGCGCCGGGGGAGTCCGCCAGCCCATGCTCGGCATCAGCCTCCGTGCTTGGTGCGGCAACCCTGATGCTGCGGGAGCTCCCCTCCAGCGAGTGCGGAAGCTGCGCGTGCCGCGACACACATACACCGGTTCAAAATGCCGCATGCCGCCGCTAAGGTTGGCTGCCAAACGGAATGTACGCAACGCCGCTCTCGGATCACATCCAAAAAATGCGATGCTGTCATGTGCTGGACAGAACGGGCATGACCATGCCATTGTGAACGCTATCATAGTCATGCATCCTACGGCTGGGAATCCTGCACGTGGCCGGCCGCACCGTGGCCATCAGATCTTGGTTGAGAGAGATGTCACTCCAGATCTGACTCCGGGGGATGCTGTTGGCGCCTGTGCGGGAGGCAGCCTGTGCCTCTGGACCCCTCTCCGAAACATCGAGTACGCGCCGCACAGGGGGGCGCATGCCGGGGGCGTTGGTGTCCGGCAAGCTGCTGGAGCGTGGTGCCAGCGAGCTTGGGGAGGGTTTGCGGCTCAAGATCTTGCGGTTTGGGGCCAAGGCTCCCGCTGCATGGGCGGCGCAGACAGTCGAGAAGTCAGGAGCAGGGCCTTCATGGGGCAGCGCATTGATTAGCTAGCAGGTCCCAGGTATAGAGAAGGGAGCAGTACGGTGTGAATCTGTGTCGGTTGTGGCCTGTGTGTGTAAAGCCTGAGTACATTACGATGGGGAGAGGAGGGGGGGGGGGGGGGGGGGGGGGGAGCACCCAAGTGGCGGGATGGCTGCGTACAATCAGAGTTGACACGGTGCATCTGTTCCGTTTTGGCGTTGCCACTGACCGCCGGCAGAGCGCCACTGCCGCTTCTGCCACCCGGCCACATGCTTGCCAGGCCCTTCACCGGGGAGCTCTTCCAGGCTGCACCGCCACGAGGGCAGCCCCGCGCAGGGGGACAACAGGGCTCAGCGTTGCAGCCCCCGGGGGGGCAACATGGGAAGGCAACCAGCGCGTGCGACCAACCTGGCTGAGATCTCTGTGGACTGTCATCCTCCGCCCAGGGTGATCGCGTGGCGCGGGGCGAGCTAGCCATGCTGCTGCTGGGGCTGTTGTTCACGTTTGGTGACGGCCGCATGTGCACGGGCCTCAGGTCTGAGGAGACACATGGCCATGCAGAAACAAAGTCAGTCATCCAGGTAGGACTGTGTACTGGTTTAGGAGAAGCCCCCCCCCCCCCCCCCCCCTCCGCCCCGTTTCGCAGTCAGGCAAGCAATGGGCACGTACTCGAGAGGCTCCCATTCACCGCCGCGCCGTCCGGCTTTGATCTCAGCATTTCGCGCACCGATCTTGGACTGGACGGCGTCTGCGGGGACTAACAGACGCCGCAGCGGGGAGACGTAGCGCGGGCACCTCGTCAGAAAAGACGGCAGAGATTTTACCCGCCAGATTGCGTTTGTCCGCGTCACGCACGCCGATTGCTGTCGAGAGCATATTGTGTTGCTGGTGTGGGATTGTCGGGGCCCGATACGCTGAAGCGCTGTGGACATTGGTGGACATTGGTACACACGAAAGTGTGCAACCCTTGCGTGATTCCTGCTAGCTGACATCTACGCTGAGGAGCCCAACTCAGTCTGTAACAGGCGGTGCCATTCATGCGGGATTTGAATACAACTGAGTAAAATTGAATTGAATACAATTGAATTGAATATACTTGAATTGAATATAGTATTATGCAATTGAACTAAACTGAAATGACAGATTCCCTGTGTGAATGCGTAAATTGCTTTGTGATACCCACCAACACAATTCGACCTTGATGCAATGCAATGATTGTATCCTAAGGGATGGATAGCCCGAATGCGCCTCGCAGTGCTGTGCGGCTCACCAATGGCATCCTGTTGTCAGGGTCCATGGCGCTGATGCCTGGCGTCCCTGGCTCGCTCCTCACGGGATGGAGCCCTGGGGTACTGAGGTGCCTGAACAAGCAACACCGTTGTCAGCTTCTGCTGCGTTTGAGCATCGCACCCCAACGCAATCCATTGGTCACACCACATCCATCGAGATGTTGGACAAGGGGGGTGTGGGAGGGGTGGGAGGGAGGGGGGGGGGGTCCCCGTCCGCGCCCATCCCAAATGTGCCCAGGCCTTACTTGTGACTGCACACTGGGCTGGTAGCTTGCTTCATGCGCCCACCGATCGTCCTGGATGAATTCGGCGCCGAGAGCGGGGTGCGTGCCGCGGAGGCGAACGGGCTCGAGCGGCTGCGCTGCGAGTCGCACCCCGACTGATGCATGATGCCCTCCAGCGCGCGGATGGAGCTGCTGTGGCCCGGGGCGAAGGAACCGTGAGGTGAGACCTCCGAGTGTGCCGGCGTCGTCACGGAGTTCCGGCTGGGGTCTGGGGCGGCAGCGGCGGGGTCCTCCGGTTTGTCGCCGCGGCGGAATGGCAGAAACCTTCATCCGCATGGCACGAGACAAAGAGAAACACGAAAATCGTCAGGCCCACACCGAGGTTCTACTTCCGGCATAGGCCCGCTCAAAGCTTTCCGGCCCCATCCCGATAGGATCCCAAAATGGCTCTGTGAGCAGCCCAAGAACAAGTAATTCTCGATGGTGAAATCAGGCAGCAATAGTCGATCGCGCCAGTCCGGCTTGACGTGGTGTGTCGTGATAGCGTGCGGGCAGCACCTGAACTTGCGCTTCACGGCGACGGTGTAAACTAAAATGATGAAGATAGCGACGCCGGCGCCGGCCGCAATAGACAGCAGGATGGAGGAGACGGAAGCGGTAAGGGTGGCGCCCTGCCCGGTCGCTCCTTGCGCGTTGCTTTGGTAGACGCAGACGCCACCGTGCATCACAAAGCCGGGGGCGCACTTCTCGCACGCCGCGCCGCGGTGCGCGCGGAAGCAGGTGCACACCCCGGCGGCCGACTCGCAGATGCCTCGCCCGCTGCATATCAGTCGCTCTGCCCCAGCCCCCGCGACACAGCGCGCGCAGCGTGTCAGTCGTCGGGGAGGCTCGACAGAAAAAGCCTTTCCCCCAATGCGGAGCACCTGACACCCACGCGACTTGTCTTGGGCTGCGGGACGATCAGGGCATGGTCGAAACGTTGCGAAAACGCGAGGGGCGCCGCGTGGGCTCTCACCGCCCCCAAAGCCCTCGACGGCAGGACAGGCAGCATAGGCGTGGCCGCAGTCCTGGGAACAGGTTGTTGCGTCCGGGGTGGCGCCAGCTAGGGCGCGCTCCCCCGCCTCGCAGATGCCGTTCCCGCAAATGGGCACCCGAACCACCTGCGTGGCGCTGCCCAGGAAGAATTGCGACCCAATGGGGGAGCCTGCCAACACAGTGCGGGGACCGGTCAGCGGCATATCCAGTGCCGACTCATCAGGGACAGAACGCGTGTATAAAGCATCCGCGCCTACAGATTTGCGGGTGGCACATTCTCCACCTGCACGGCAAGGGCATTCGTCTGTCTTTTTGTGGCATATTGTATTCCGCCGGCGCTCTCTTCACCCTCGCCAATTAATTAATGGGAAAGTGTTGTTTGGCTTATCGCCAAGGACATATATGCAGGTGACGACATGATGTGCTAGTTTTGTGAAAAGTTGTATATTTGGGTCGATGATGGGTGCACATTACATAAGCAGACCACTGTATGGCACGCGTTTTACCATGTTCTGTTGCGCGTAGTCGCTATGTCCAGGTGGCGGCAGCTTACCTTGGGCGTTTGTTAGACGCAAAGTGGCGTCGCCTGTGGTCAGCGGCACTCGTTCCAGGGCGCTAGAAGGCGGCACCAGTCGCATTTGCAGGCGATAGCCCTCCTGCATGATGCCCGCCTCGGTGTCGGACTGCGCGAAGGATTCCGCGTATTCCAGTGTGAACTGCCATGGCTCAATCCTGCAGATCATCAGGGAGTGGCCAGCCCGCGTTCCATGAACTGCCCCACAGAGGCCGGTATGCTTGCGGTAGCCACGAGCGCCAGACGCAGCGCGAAACTGATGATGAGAATGGGGGAGTAGGGGCGCACCCAAGCGTTCCGAGGAAGAAGCGCGTCATGACGCCCTCGGGCAGTGGCAGGCGCACGCTGTCAGCGGCCCCAGAGGGCAGCGCCTCCGGCTGCTGCAGCACGGCCACGACCAGGCGCATCCCACAGCTGGCGCCGTGCCCGTCGCACACGCCGCACTCATCCACGGCTCCCGAGGAGCAGCAGGCACCTACATACAGAATGCAGGGCGCAACATCAGAGCTTGTAGTCACTGCAACCCGGCTGTCCCCATTTTACTCGGTTCAATATATCAACAGAGGATAGCACTATGGGTGCCATGTCAAGTGCGCTGTCATTGACTCAGGAGACTATTGACATGGTGTCAGCAGCACACAGCAGGCGCGTGTGTGCGTACCGGCTGCGTCGAGGAGGCCTTGGCACGGGAGGCCTGAGACGCCAACGTACTTTGCGCTGCCGCCGCACGCTCCGAAGGCGTCCAGCTGCACTCAACATCATGGCAACATGCCCAATCAGAGATGCACAGGGGGGACAGCACAGGACTGATAGCCACCACCCCACCCCACCCCCAACCTCCCCATATTGTAAATATGTACATATGTATATATATATATATATATATATAATTAGTCACATATACGCATGGATAGGCCCAACGAGGTGCCACCAACAATATAACACGTTTCTCGTTATTGTTACGTAGGGTGTGGCAACATACCTTGCCCGAGGAGCAGCACTCGCCGTCGCGGTCCAGCGTGGCAATCGCCGAGTCGCCGCAGCAGGTACCGCTGCGGTCGACAACCCCCGCAGGGCAGCAGGCGCCGGCACTATCGAGCACCCCCGCGGGGCACACCTGAGCGCTCATCTCACAGAACTGGCCGCGCCGACCAGGCTCGCACAAGCACACGCCGCCTTGGCACGTGCCGTGCCCGTGGCAGTCCATTCCGCACGACTCCTCGCAGCGCTGTGCTGCGTGGCACGATGCCGCCGTGGGTGGGCCTGGCTTGCGGCAGTCGAGCGAGAACATGCCCCGCTCCCTGTCCAAGCAGTTCGGATACGGGCGAGTCTGTGCGCCCACGCCGCACTCTCCATTGTCGGGGACGCACTCGCCCCAGGGTAACACGTACCACGCGCCGGGCGAGCACGGGGCGCTGTTGCAGGCCTCCCTGCTCGGCTCATAGCCTGGGCACAGCTCCGGATCCACCTGGGGCATTGACACGGGTGGATTTCGACGTCTTAGAGTCATTGCCGGGTACGGGGTGGGGACTGCGTTGCGGGTAGAGGGTACTTTGGGTGTATGAACAGGGGATGAATTCCTGTCCATAATGCGCGTGTATGTCCGAGCCGCTGGAGTCAATGATCTGCCGCTCAAGGCGCGGGGCACTAGGCGCCATGATTGAAACTGTCTGACAGCGGCTCACCTCCACATTGTCCGGCCCAAGGCAGCGAACGGGTCGCTCCATGAAGCCGCCGCCGCACGGCACTGTACATGCGCTCCATGGGCCCAGCTGCATGGCCAGGAGATGCTTCAGTCCTCACCCCAAGCAGTGGTTAATACGACGCGGCAGACACCACTTATCTGTCGCAATTCCAGGACGGTGGTCTGTATAGTACGGCGGCTTGCGCGTTTTAAAAACGTGGATAGGGACAGGACAGCGGCGCACCTCCCAACGATAAGACGCACAGGCTTGCATGTTGCAGGAGGATATCGCATCGGCCCCAGGAGACATCGAGCACAGCTCTTGCGAGACAAGGAAGCCGCCGGTGGCCGCACAAAGCACTGGCTGCTCACGGAGCCCGCCGCCACAGGGTGTCGAGCAGGACGAGAACTCGGAGAAGACCTCCCGGAACTGCAGCTCTGCCATCTCGCAGGGAATCTGCGAGCCGGCGGAATGCGATTCAGAGACAGCGGCACCGGGATGAGCGCCCCACATGCAATGTGACGCGTACATATGTCCGCCAGCAGGGCCGAGCACGCAACCTGGTTGCAGGCTCTCAGAAAGGGTGGACGGTCGCCGTCGCAATTTGAATTTGCGACCACCGTGTTGTTCTCCTTCTGGCGGCAGTGCACTCGCCGAGTTTGCGTCCCACCGCCGCACAGTGACGAGCACACTCTCCACTCCCCCATCTGCAGGACAGCACAACGTTGTTCAATGTGGCTGGCAGGAAATCACATGGCGCAAAGGATGGTGCATAGAGCATGTTAGATTGGGTGTGGCTTCAGGGCGATGGCCCGCTCACCTCCCAGTAAAAAAGGGAGCTGCTGATGCTGCGATCAAGGAACTCCGGGGCGTAGATACATCCAGAAATGCATGTCTCCTGAGCGTGGCGCGCCAGCATGGCACAGAGCGTAAGCACTACGGCATTCTCATGCAGTGCCAGCCGTCAGCACGGGCATTGCACCGCGAGCGGGAAGGGGCTGCGCACGCTGTACAGCAGCGTGTAGACCTCCTGGCTGATTATGTGGTCCCCACACAGCCATAGCTCCATGTCTGGCATTTTTCCCCGCACAGCAATGCTGACTTAGAGATGCTTGCTATCATAGCAGGTGTTTGCCAGAACAGTGACTAGGAGTGTGCCGGCAGCTCGTTCGGCAAACATATGCAGCCACTCAGGCGACCTGACACTACTAGCCAAACGCACCAGCGTCAAATAGACATGTGGCCAGGTCAATGCCAGACTCCACTGATGAGCGTAGAACCTGCCATCATGGACACGGTTGCATCAGAGCTACACATGGAATGCATGCTCTCGCGCAGCAACACTGAAGAATTTGATGCGATGTATTGAAGCAGTGCAGTGCTAACAAGTGCCCTGCATCCTTGAAATGTCGCGCACCTGGTTTCCGCATAGCGAGAACTCGTCACAAGGCAGCTGCTCTTGCATCTGACGCCGAAGCTGAGCTGAAGCTTTGTCGCGCCAGCCGCTGTATGCATGGCGGTCCAGGGGTGTCTGTGCCATGCTGATGTTCGCCTGAATTGACACATCCATGGCCTCAACCCCAGCACTCAGTGACACAACAGGCGTGGATTGTTATCCGAGTTGCAGTGATAGATAGTTCAGGCGTGAAGAGCACGTCCAACCAACGAGTTGAAATGCTCTGTTCCGCTGCCAGGCGGACTGCAAGGGTGGCAGGCAAGGATTGCGCCCGCCTCCTCCATGCCCAGTAAGTTGGTATCTGGCAGGTGCCGAACGCGAACTTTGCGCCAATTGAGCACTTGCGAAATATCTCAAACCCTCGGGTGACTTACCGGCGGGACATTTGCTTCCAACGTGCTTCTGCGCGTGGCCGCGGCGCCCCCAAGACATGAGAAGATCAACAGTGTAGCCTGCGCAAATGCTGCGGCCGCAGCGGCGCGAGGCATGCCGCCGACGCTGCCGCCCGCGCGGGGCGTCGGAACGGGCAGTTGGGTGCGGTAAGCTGCTTCCTTTGCTTGAAATACTCGCAGCCTGCGACTTTGGCGCGCGGACGGGGCAGCACGGAGACAACTGGGTTCCGGCGGTGTGTGAGCAGAGGGGATAGCTGATACCAGGGCAGCTGCAGCCCTGCCAGGTCGAGGGCAGCTCCTCAGATGCTCCAGCAAGTATAGCGCTACTCGTACACCTAGCTAGGGCACGGAACCGGTACCCGTACATACGATATATATTGTATTTGTCGGATTTCTATATAATTACATGAGTACATACATTGTACATTATACTGCCGGAGGTATTAGTGGCGACTCGTGACTGCAGCAGGCGGTAGTATGATGTCGCGTAATTAGTTGCATGAACTACCGGTAGCTGCAAAATGCGATCAGGAAACCACCCGAAAAGGCAATGATTTCGCGTAATGGACCTTTGGTTTTATGTTTATGTAGAGGCCATATATTGTGACCCATTTATTGCCTTTACTACCCGCGACATTTAACCTCAATTGTGAGTAAACATTTAGTTCGCATCGCTGTCAGGCTGTCGCGAGTTGACGAGTGCTCCCCGGCCCGCCTAATTTTTTTTTTAAATACATCGATAGCTGCGACTAATTATGAGTGATAGTCGATAGTGACTAATTATGACTAATTATTTCCACCGCCCCGACCATATCTGGTCCGGTGCGCCCGGCGGGGCTCATATTAGTCCAAGTAGCATGGCAGCACGGGGATCAGTATCCCATACTTAGAGACTGCTTCTGCCAGACATATAGCATGTACCTACATGAGTTGGCTAATGTGCTGGCATTACAACAGGTATATTGGTTTAGGGGTGTTAAATCTATAGATGCATAGTGTTAATTACCACTGGTAATCTACTACTAGCAATGATAAATGCCCTGAAAGTCTGAAGTGTGCGACGCGCTCGTGGCCGCGGCGGTGTCAGCGCACGCAGGAGGCCACGGTGGAAGACCGCCATTAGCAATGCCAGCTATGCTTGTGTTGAGGCAATTGGGCAGCCTGGAGGGAGGAGCACCTTTAGCCTGAACAATCTGCCCCAAAGAACGCCAATCATCATGAGGTGTCATGCTGATTGGTGCGCTCTGCTATTTGAAATTTGACAATTATTACAATTGTATCAAGGTTCCGTCTTGACAAGTTGTCTTAATACTCAACAACACGAAAGGGCCCGCCCTTGACCAACCTGCATAGGGTCCGCTAATTAAAGCACGCAAGGCGGGGCCTTCGTAGACCATGTGGCTATGTTGCAATATATGTACCAATTATGCATCAGCGGTACAATACACTACAAGCGAGTCATACGTGGGTTTGCGCGCGTACCGAGGCGCCAACCTAAGCGCGCCAACCCAGCCGCAGAAACCCTTGATCACGTGACCGCGCCTTACAATGTCAAGCTCATGTTCCCGCCGTTTCTTGTCCCTCGCAAGCTGGAGCCTGCTCCAACGCTTGCACTCCACAGGCCACGGCCAAGCAGCTAGGCCGCTCCGGGGTCTCGGTGCTGAGATCCACCCCCGCCTTGAGCTATTGTTGACAGCGGTGTCCCCGGACATCCTAGGAGTTTGGAGGTGAATGCGGGGAAACCCCCCATGCACCGATGGCCAAATGCTCTCCGATCTTATGCAGCACACCAGTGCCGAATCGCACGACGCGCGGCAACCACATGCCCAGCACGCTCCTGGCCGAAGTCACCGCCCGAGGGCGGGTTCCTCGGCCCCGTGTACGGTTGGATTTATTATAGCCGCCACCGTGCAAGAATATGCCGAGCAGTACGAGTGCCCCCGTTCTGCGCGGGTCGCAACGAAGTACGAAAACACGATTTTATTTCGAGCAGCCCTCGCGAGTACGCTTCCCCCTTCCGAGTCGTACACACCCCCTTCCCCACATATAAGCGGATCTCGGAGAGGCCGATGCAAGGCCGAGGTCGCGCATGAATTATTTTTTGGAGCCCCCGCACATGGCGGCTGTCTAGTTGCGCCAGCAAGCACTACATGGACTTACTACGAGTATTATTTGAAAAGCCCTCTGCGTGGCTCCCCGGTCGTCGCAAGATCCGAGCATCAGCGACAACCGGCCACCCCGCTCAGCCCCCTGCCGCACACAGCCGGGCACGGGTCTAGGGGTTGCCAGCGCCCAGAGTATGGAGATGAGGTGGTGCTGCCAGACCTGCAGCACGCATGATCCTCCGCTCATGATGGGCCGCTGGCTTGTGGCGGGCGCCATGCTCGAATAATACTCTCGTGGATTAAATGCGTCGAGTAGGATGGTACATACTCTCCAGGAGATCGCGCTGCGTGTCATGTCTTGCTCACCTGCCATGTGTCATGTGTAGGGCATGACTTCTGTCCAAAATCCAGTGGCTACCAAGCAAGACTCACGCCTCTCCCAAGCACGAGAATGTTGCGAAGATGTTGTATTGCTATGTACAGTTTTGGCGCTTCATTGACAATTATTCTGCTCGACAACACGGTGCTTACTGCAAACATGGTCGATGATGCACTGATTGACGCAATATAGGCGAATAATGAATAGTGATCATCTTGCAGAGCAACAGAGTCAAGGAGCCCCTCCGTAGCCCCCCTAGCGCTGGCCCCTATTAGCAGCCCACCCGTAGCAGCCCCCTAGCAGCAACCCCGTGGATGTTGATGATGCTATACTATTATCCATGTTGAGAGATATACTCATGTTAGCAAATGATGTGACACATGCAATCTAATAACACTGAGTCATTTCGTTGTCACTCATTTCTGATGACCGAGTTCCCGGAGTAGTAGTCAAAATGATGATGCATCGGCATGGCGGAGGAGTCCACGCGTGCGCTTGGGGCAACGGAGTCGCCGCTCGCGGCGACATTATTACCGGCTGGTGCGAGGCGACCTACCTCCCCCCCCCCCCCGGAAGCTCGAGCAGACTCATCACCCCTGGCCGGCTACCCAAACGGCCTACCCGTACTCACATGCGCGCGCATGCCGCCATCTCCGTCACCAATGAAGTATGGCCGCCACTTCACTTGTGTGGTGAAGGGTTGGTCCGGCATGTACCCCAAAGCCTTCCTGCAAGCATATGCGCGACTATTGGAAGCATCACCTCTCCGGCCCCCAAGCATATGCGTGACTGTTGCCCCCCCCCCCCCCCCCCCCGAAGCTCGAGCAGACTCATCACCCCTGGCCGGCTACCCAAACGGCCTACCTCCGGACAGCAGTCGGTCACAGAGCCTAGCTCCACGACCGGGCCGCCCACTCAGCCCGCTGAACTGCAACGACTCTCTGGCTTGACGAGCCAAACGCCTAGGCCGCCGCGACCGAGAGTCCTCTACCGACTTCCGGCTACGCAAGGACATGATCGCCGAGATCCGGAGCACCCTGCACCAACTAGAGCCTGGCCGCCACGCGGAGGCCAAGATGATGTTGGTGCACCTCGAGAGCGGCGGCGCACTACCAGCAACATCCGGAGCCGAGGTACCCCGTCGCAATACCCCCACCGTTCAGAGCCGGGCGGCCCTTTTCGGCGAGACGGTGGTCGAGTACGAGTCTAGTACTGGCACACGCAAACAAGGGGCGCGGCAGAGACCGATACCAAACCGTCCCGATGCGATCAACACGCCGCTGCCTCACACGCCGCGCCGTGACGCGCCGCCAACATGCCGAGAGACCCCGGCCTCTTTGGGCTAGTCGGCACGTCGGCGCGGCTGCTTCCTCGGGACGGGCTACCGGCACGCACCGCAGGTCTCACTAGTGTTGCCCCGGCTGCATCAATGTGACCGCGGTCATTGGCGGTTTCGGTAGCATGTCCCGTGGAAAGGGGGGTGTTGGTCACAATGGACGGCGGAGCGAAATCGTCCTAGCCGCAATAAATGCAGGAGTACAAAGCGGAAGTTGGTACTAATAGGGGGATGTCTGACCGGGTTTGTGTGAGGCCTTGAGCACGAGGAGAACCCGGCAGAGCGGAAACGGGTATGGGTTTTGGAACGGGACGGGGGGTTTCACCGGAAAATCGTAAAAGAAAATACAAAGGCAACACGTACTGCGCCCCGAAGCTGATGAGGCATGGCCTTAAGAGGGCTACTCCACGCTCCGTGGGCTTTAATCATGGCCCTATGCGGGTTTGTGTAGCCGGCGGGCCATAAGACATTTGGCATGGTTAGCATTTAGCCATCAAAAAGTAAGCGGCGGGAATAGCAGAGTTGCAAGAAATTTCAATTATATCAAATTTGATGATTTATCGATACATAGTAGCAAAATATTGCATGATATTACTCTATATACGCACAATCACACATGGGGTCTTTACTTGGGGAGTTTTGAATGATAGTAAATAAGTAGAAATTCAATTAATACTACAAATTACTAGGCCCATGTATAATCATAGATAGGGCGGGCCAAGGATTAGTCGCTAGGCAATCCCTAGTCTCACTTTATCATGTATTAAAAGAGTGGTAACTTTCAATGGGTCCCGCGTAGTTTTGAATTAGGGTACCCGTATTCGCTTAAGCGGCGCGTTTGTTACCACTCGTTGGCGCGACATCGTTCGGTAGCAAAAGAGTATGATATATACATACATATATAGATGCATATGTATATTATCTTTATATATACATACATATACTTGTAAATATGGGGAATGGGACAAGATTAGAGCGTGAACGGTACAGGACACGCCGCTGTAAATTGTCCCTTTTTTGGAACGAAATCCGAGCGTTTAAACCCTGTGCAATTTTTCAGGGTTTCGACAAGTTCGCATATACTTGCATAAAGTACATGCACACCTGATGGTGGCGTGGTGGGGCACCAGTAGTCGTCGCTATCTAAAGTCGGTTGGTGCATAGTGCGGGCAGTTGTCTGCTCCCCCCACCTAGTCTAACCGATCTTGGTCCAATGTGACCGACCACACTGGGGGGGGGGGGGGGGGGGGGGGGGAGAGGGGGCGGCGGGGGCAGAATGCTTGGCGTGGCTTTGCAAGCTATGGACGACCTAACCGCTGCAATGGAGCGGGCGAAGGCTGTCGTTGTCGGGAATGATGGGACGTTCGGTAGGCAAGAGGTTGTTGGGTTGACGATGAGTTACATCGGCTATGTGATCGGGCATCCCACCTCCTCGCGGAGTGCCGCCCCGTTCGACCCTGCGCCTCTAGGAGAGATGTTCATGGGGCCTCTCATACAGCCCCACGCGTCTTTGGCCGAAGTAGTGGCGTCGGAAGTGGCTGCCACGGTCGGCAAGGAAGCGTGCAACTGGACCAGCGAGTCGGCAGAGGGGATGGGGGCCGTCGAACAGCACCGTGTCTAAGGCGCACTTGCTATCGGGCACTGGCTTCCTGCCGAAGACGGTCACACCGAATATGCCGACTACGAAGCTGTCAAGGCGGCAATATCTGGCCTCCCGACTAAATGGCCGTGCTTGCATACCTCAGGGGATACTAAGGTGCGCAGGAAACCCCCTACCCACCCGCCCGCCTTCATACACATTGTAGCCTTCCCGCTTTGCAATCAGTGGACTGGAAACAGCCCGTCGGAAACAAGCCAATCGTTACATGGATGGGGCCCTGTGGACCACCCCGCCTAAGGCGCATCCAAAACCACATGAGATCGTGCAGTAGCTTCCTGCCGAAGACGGTCACACCAAATATATGGAAGTTTTTGGGCACTGGCTTCCTCCGAGTGAGAGGAAGGCACAAAAGTCGGCATCGCCGAGGCTTGCCTTTCATCCGCCATGCTGGACGGTCGCGCACAAAGGCGCCACGCTAGCGGCTCCTCGCTGGCTTGATAGGCCTTACGCTTCGGCCGAGGCCGAAATTCAGCCTCGGCCTCGGCGTTGGCTGCAGTCGTCAGAGGATGCTGCTTCCGCGCACACACGGATGCCGGGTTATGCTTGAACGGCAGCATGTCGCCACCCGTAATAATGCCCCAGCAAAGCGCCTATGTTTCAGCAACGGCTTAATACATTAAATATAGCATAGGGCGTTGACATATAGCAGAAACGCCCCTTCTCCTAGATCTTTTTTAAAAGCAACTCTGCAGCCTTGCTGTGCTGGCGCCGCGTCGGAGGCTCCGTAGTATATGCCTTTTGGGTAGTGAATCATGTGCCACATGGCGACAAGATTAGCAAGCCGTAGAAATACAAAGGCGCACAATAAAATTATATCGCAGTAAGGTCACCCACCTTGGCAAATGGCGTCCCTATTTCGAGGCCGTTTGCAACTTGCCGGAACCAAGGCGAAGGGGTGCGTCGCTCGTGCTAGGTTTTGCAGTCGGGGGTTGTGGGTGGAATGAACGTGCGATGGCGACATAATTAGCAAGCCGAAAAACTACAGAGGTGCACAACAACATTAAATCGCAGCAAGGCCGCCCACCGTGGCGACTGGCGGCGCCTCTTTCGAGGCCGGCTGCAACTAGGCCGCACCGGGGGCTGGGGATACATCGCTAGTGCCGGCTGTGCAACGGGGGCCCGCAGCGGGTGCGTCGCTCGTGCCAGCTTTTGCAGTCGGGCGGGGGGATGGGTCGAACGTGCGATGGCGACATAATCAGCAAGTCGGAAACTAAAAAAAGCCCAACATATCCTTACAGCGCAGCAAGGCCGCCCGTCGCTGCTTTTGAGGCCGCCGGTTGCGTCTCGTCGGTAGCAAGGCGAGGGGGTGCCCTCAAGCCTCACGTATATATGAGAGCCTATAGGGGATGCCTAGAACAAGCTTGGCTTGGGTGGCCATGATGGAGGGTGCGTGGTGGGGGATGAGCAGCTACGGTACTGTCCGGCGGGTGCGAGTGTGCGTCAAGTGGGCGCAGTTGCTGCTTTGTTCAGAAAACTAAGTTCGGCGCTGCGCCTGGACGACCATCGCGCTCCGATGTTAACGCACTCGGGGTTGTTGCGTAGCCATCGCGTACTGTCCCGTATATATCATGTTTTTAGCGTTTACATGAGGACACATTTGACGGTACAGGGTACATTTTGAGTCAAAACGGTCCAATTCTTGGACTCAAAATGTGCCCCCACGTGATCGCTTAGGCTGGGATATGTACCCATTTTTCGGTCACATTTTAGGTGCAATTAAATACTATACGAGAGTACTAAAAATGGCACATCGGCGTGTCCTCTTCGCGCCCTCAGTCGCGTAAAGTACTATCCGCCTCACCTTGGAAGATTGCGGACGCGCGGGCGTGGCGACTGGCGTTTCAAGCTTGGAAATCGAGCCTCACTCGCGCAGAGAAGACGCCCCGGGCCTACGAGTCTATCGCCGACCTCAGAGATTGTGTTCGTCGCAACGAGATGCTACCTCTGGACCCTGCTGACAGCGACGCGGCGTTGGGGCGAGATGTCGGCGCATGCGGCGGTGCGGGTTTCGCGTCCCGAGATGAGGGCTCCTTAGGCGGAGATGCGGGTCGGGGAGGCGGAGATGCGGCACCGCCACGTAAAGATGTGGCCCCGCGACTCCCACCAGCGGCACCCGAAGGCGCCTGACGGCTTGACGTGGCTTCGCGTTTCGGCTTAGGCGCCTGGAAGGGGTCGTCGTCCTCCAACTCTTTCGCCATCTTAAAGGAGGACTCGGCCCACGCTTCTTGAAATGCTTCTTGCGCAGCTTAATGGGCGACAAGCTGCTCTTGCCTCCATAGGCGGAGATGCGGGTCGGGGAGGCGGGGATGCGGCACCGCCACGGGAAGATGTGGCCCTCCGACTCCCACCAGCGGCACCCGAAGGCGCCTGACGGCTTGACGTGGCTTCGCGTTTCGGCTTAGGCGCCTGGAAGGGGTCGTCGTCCTCCAACTCTATCGCCATCTTGAAGGAGGACTCGGCCCACGCTTCTTGAAATGCTTCTTGCGCAGCTTAATGGGCGACAAGCTCCTCTTGCCTCCATAGGCGGAGATGCGGGTCGGGGAGGCGGAGATGCGGCACCGCCACGGGAAGATGTGGCCATGCGACTCCCACCAGCGGCACCCGAAGGCGCCTGACGGCTTGACGTGGCTTCGCGTTTCGGCTTAGGAGCCTGGAAGGGGTCGTCGTCCTCCAACTCTATCGCCATCTTGAAGGAGGACTCGGCCCGCGCTTCTTAGAATGCTTCTTACGCAGCTTATTGGGCGACAAGATGCTCTTGCCTCCCGTGCTCAACGCACCGTCGGCGCTTCGTCGCACTCGAAGGTTGAGGCTCACTCGGCGGCTTGGCAGTCTCCGAGAGACCAAGCCTGCTCGGGGGAGGGGCGGAGCTGCTCGAAGCTCTATAAAGAGACCTGCTGCAGCGCCGATTTGGGAGCAATCTCCGCCGGACCCCGCGGTGGCGGTGGTCGAGATGCGGGCTTGGAGGACCCGCCAGCCTGACGCTGCGCCGCTACGTCTCTATAAAGAGACCTGCTGCAGCGCCGTTTTGGGAGCCATCTCCGCCGGACACCGCGGTGGCGGTGGTCGAGATGCGGGCTTGGAGGACCCGACCAGCCTGGTAGTACCGGTCGTCAACCAAGACGGTGGGGGGTAAAGAGCCGGCTCGGCAACCTTTCAGTATTATGATTTATATGACAAAAAGGGGATTAAATTGCCCATATGCTTTACAATACTATACAGTTTGCAAGGCAGTTCCGCTAATACCTTGCTATTTGCTGGCGGCACGCCGCAGATTGCTGGAGCGCTGCACCGCAGATGCTGCCTTTAGGCATGCTTTAATTGCCTAGATGGCTGCAAACCATTTCGTATGCGGAGTGGCATGGCATAGAAGGGATGTGAACACGCACCGGCTTGACAATACTATACGGAGTGCTAGGCAGTAGGGCTAATACTTGATATTTGCTGGCGGCACGCCGCAGATTTGCTGGAGCGCTGCACCGCAGATACTGCCTTTAGGCATGCTTTAATTGCCTAGTAGATGGCTGCAAATCATTTAGTATGCGGGGCTGCATGGCATAGAAGGGATGTGAACACGCACCGGCTTGACGATACTATATGGACTGCAAGGCAGTAGGGCTAATACTTGATATTTGCTGGCGGCACGCCGCAGATTGCTGCAGCGCTGCAACGCAGATGCTGCCTTTAAGCATGGTTTGATTGCCTAGATGGCTGCAAACCATTTAGTATGCGGGGTTGCATGAATCACCAACATGCCCCGGCCGCCGCGCATTGGCGCCCCGCTGCCCCGGCCGCGCTAGCAAAGGAAGTGCGGTTTGTGAAATCGACGGACAGGAGTCGATTCAACTCTTATTTGCGGTCGAAAATGATTCCTTATGATCGTTGATTATGATTAATGAGGTATTGCCCATGAATCCCCTGTCACGGACCATACACAAACCCACGTTGCTTGCCGAGGTGCTCCGAGAGATGCGCCCTTAAAGTCGCCGAATCTCTTCCGACAACCAACCACAACACTGTGAGATTCAGATGTGACATACAGGTGACGAAGCACTACTACTAGCGACTATTATTTATCCGTGAAGGCTGCTGCTGGTGGCGGCACGTCCATCCAGTTACGTGCGAGTACATCCGGCGTTATTGCCGGCGGGCGATAAATCCTTTTTGTCATCATTCTGGTAGTCGTACCAGCCCGGTGAAGCGTACATGGCACTGACGTACAAGGTACAAGGTTGTCCGTGTAGTACCGGGTAGTACGCGATATGTTTATTACGCCGGTACCGGGTATCTAGTACGAACCCTAGTCGTCCTGTGGATAACTACGACTATTAGTACATGGGAGCGCAAATCGCAGCCGTACGTGTTGGTAACACTGGGGAATTTTGTGTACATTCTAGCTAGTACTGCTGAACGGGCCTGCCAGCCGTCCGATCAAAGGTCATCAGATGGGCGGTTTGGCTGCCATGTTTTGCCAAAGAGTGCTCACGTTACATAAATATTCGCGAGGGGGAGGGCGGGGGCAGGCAGCGGTTTGCCGAAGAATGTTTGAATTACAATATTCGCGACAGCTGCCATCGGGGGATGTGGCCCGGGGGGGGGGGGGGGGGGGGGTGCGGGGGCGGGGGGACCACGCCCGCCCCGCCCCCCCCCCCCCGCCGCCAGCCGCTCCCGCCTGGGGGGGGGGGGGGGGGGGGGGGGTGAGGGGAGGGGGGGGGGAAGCTACTGCTTGTTCTTGTTCTTGCGTGCCCGGGGGACCCGCCGCTTCGACGACCTCGCTGCCTCCGCCTCCGCCTCCGCCTCCGCCTCCGCCTCCGCCTCCGCCTCCGCCTCCGACTCCGCCTCCGACTCCGCGACCGTCAGTTTCTTACCTGGGCGCTTCTTCACTGGCCTCTTCCGCTTCTTGTCGGCGTCCGACTGCTTCTTGTCGGCGGCGTTCATCCAGCACAGCTCCTTCTCAGTTAGGGGTGGGCGGGGCAGCGGCGCGTCCGGAGGGAGAACGGCGGCCGTCAGTGTCTTCACCACCCCGGGAGGCTGTGCCGTCGACGACGCCGCCATGAGCTTCATTGCCTTGGCGTCGGGACGCCCCCTGTGCCCGGACGCCCACAACAAGCCCCAATCGTTTCGCCTCCAAGCGGCTGAGGATGCGGCCTCCTCGGCCACCACGAGTTGCGCCGCTGGCACTGTGGAAGCCTTGGCGTTTAGGTGGGCCTTACGGCGCTCCCGGACGAACCTGCGCGCGGCACAAGTTAGCCACGAGTAGGTGCGTGCTTATGTGGTGGGTGGAGTGTTTTGTTGCGTGCCCACCTTGTCACGCGTTTCCTCATGTCTTTCTCGTCCCCCTCGATGCCGGCGGCGCGGACACGCGAGACAACAAGGCCCGCCGCCCAGTCAGGGGCAACAACCTCGCCCAACGCACCTTGCACCGGCAAGTACACGTCGTCATCATCTCGTGGCCATACGGCCTGGATCTCTGCACGCATGACAGTGATGGTGTCGGTGCTGGCGCGCGACCTTGTTGAGGAGGACGAGGCAGCCCCAGCAGCGCTGGAGGGGTCAGTGATGCCGGTGCGATCTGCGGGCGTGACATAGAAGGCCAGCACCCCCTCTGGCAGCGTGTACTGCGCGGCCTCGAGTTGTTGTCGCAGCGGCCCCCCGCCGGATTGGTTCCTAAGCCGGGCTGCAAACTCCTGCAGAGGTGCGCCCCAGGAACCCTTCCTGGCGTCGTCTTCTGAGGGGTAGACCCGCAGATCTGCTGGTTGCGACTTTGCCGCGTGGGCAACCATTGTCTCCACGGACTGCGCCGCGAACACCAGGCATAAGGGCACCTCTGCACGGGTTTTCTTTGTGATAACGATGGCTTTTGCCCGGGAGACGAGGTCTGCCATGGCGCTGTGAGCGGTGAAAGCGGGGGGGGGGGGGGGGGGGGGGGGCGGCGAGGTGGAGAAACTAACACCCAGTCGACGACCACCTTCCGGGGCAGTCAACGACACAGCGGAGGCGAGGAGCAGCGCGCCACTACTATTGGTATGCATGTATTGTGAAGGGCTAGTCGGTGCGGCATTGTGTCGGGGTAATTTCGCAGTGTATATTGTTGAAGCAGCACGGCGTTTTGAATACGTGGTTTCACCGAGTGAATCCGGGATAATATATGCGGTAGGGCGCGCGTGTATATGTGCGCGACGAATATACGCACCGGTGTGCGGCAGCGGTGTGCAGCAGCGGTGTGCACGACATGTAGAGGCGGAACGGGTGAGTGTCCGCCGCTCCACCCAGCGCCGCAAATCCCCGTGCGTGGGCACCCAAGACCCCCCCCCCCCCCCCCCATAAACCTGCCGCCATGTCAAACTGTGTTAATTCCCCCGAGCTCCTCGCTGAGGAAGATGCGACGACGAGGTTGCAAGCCTACCTCGAGCGGTGGCTACAGGATGGTGGTACCTATGACCCCGTACGCCTGGAGCTGTGGAGGCTTCTCGGAGAAGACGCCGCGGATGCCTTGCTGAGAAAGTTCCCTGATGTGGACCCGACGTCAGAGCCGGAACTGAACGCTCCCGGGCTGCTAGAGGTGGGTTTGTTGTCGCACATCGCACGAGACCTGGTTGGGTTCAGCGAAGGACGCGGCGGAGCGGAAGGGAGTACAAACGTCGTGGTTCTGAGCATGGTGTCCGGGGACGAGGCCTATCTGCGCAGGAAGTTGTTGGGAGAGGGCGATAGCATTGGGCAGTGGGAGATGGACGTGCGAGCACAGCAGGCATCCTTCCGGCGGGCCCGTTGCTTCCAGAACCCTCCCCCGGCGGCCCAGCCCTTATCGGACGTGCGCACCTTCGTGATTCCGGTCTGTGTCTCCATCCACCTCACTGCCTTGGTGGTGGACGCTGCGGAAACCGAGCCCCTAGTCTTCGACTCGATGATGAACGAATCCAAGTCGCAGCACAGGCTGATCATGTCCATGTTCCGTGAGTTCGTGACCCGGATGATGAAGTCGCCTGATCCGGGGGTGCCTGCCGGCTTGTGCTGGGAGAACGTGACACACCTCCTGAGAGTAGCGGAGGCGGAGGCTCGCACTATCCCCGTGGCGGTGGACCAGCGACAAGAAGACATTTGGACCTGCGGGTGGCGGGTGCTGTTCTTCATCTACTGCTTGCTGAAGTTGAAGCCCGAGGACGAGCGTCGCGCTGCGCTGTTGAGCGCGGGGACGTGCAGAGAATTCAGCACGGAAGCCCTGGAAAGCTTTCGCAACAACGTTGTGCAGCAACGGAGTGCCCAGGACGGCGTCATCCGTGCTCCTACTGACACGGACATCGTCCCCATGGACTTGTGTGCGCGGGTGGGCAAGCCCGAGGATGGCCTGCGACCGTTCACGCCCTGGGCTGCAAGGCGCATTGCCCAGGTCCGCCCCCCCGCCCCTACCTCTTGGCATGCAGCACTTGGCAAGTAGCATGCAGCGCTGACACACAGTGGGGGGTGAGCGCGTGCGTGGGCCATGCAACCCGCAGGTGCGAGGCTGGAAGTCTGTCTCCATGGGGGCGACAGTGGCGCTAGTGGAAACAGTCCTGAACCAGGATCCGTCAAGCGTCATCCAGCAGGAGGCGGCCGCGGGGAAAGCACCGGAGCGGGCGGTGAGGCGGGTAGATGAGGTTCGCCTGAAGGGATGCACGGGCGTCCTCCATGGTCCAGATGGTGTGTTCTTTGCAGCGGCCGCGTTCAATACCGCCGGCGGCAATCGGCGTACCTCGAAGTGCAAACGGTGCGTGGCGGTTGAAGCTGTTAAGTGGCGCGAGTCTACCAAGAGGCGGAAACAAGCGGGAGGTTCTTCGAGCGTGCCACCCGCCGTGCATGAAGGCGGCACCCCAATGGAGCTGATATCTCCCAGCCAAGCCTTGCGGGCGCGGTTCATCGGCAACAAGCAGTTGCAATCGGGCCAGCCCACGCCGTTTAAGTTGGACCTGAGTGACGCCCAGAAGACCTTGCTGGAGATGGCGATGGAGTGTCTGGTCGACTTGTCAAGCAAGCAATGGAGCGAAATGGGCTTTCGCATTCAGGGCGGGCGCACCCAGGTGCAACCCCCCCCCCCCCCCCCCCCCATAAACATGATGCCTTGCGGCTGCCGATGCCCGCCTTGGCTTGACGTGTGTGTGCCCCTGACACCGACAGGTAATCCTGCCCCCGGAAGACATGTTGGACATTGCGGAGCACACGCAGGTGATGCCGTACGTCGGTGAAAAGGAGGGCAAAGTCGACCCGTGGAAGCTGTGGCATTGGGCAAGGAGTGCGCCAGAGACCTTGGTCGGCAAAAGGCCGAATCAGATGAAGAGGTGCCTCCCCCCCCCCCCCCCCCCCCCCGCTCCCTTCAACCCCTGACCCGTGCGTCGCTTATTCTGAGCGTGTGCCTTGCAGGAAGGCCTTGTTTGCCACCTTGCTGGATTTGCGGCGCGCTTTCGTGGCTGGTGCCGAGAAGGCCGGCGAGCTAGCACCAGGGTTTTGGTCGTGGCCGGTGATCGCGTTGCTGTTCACCCCGGCGCTTGCCCCCGCTCAGATCACCCACATTGATGGGCAGGCTCCAAATCTGCAGGCCATCCTTGCATGCACGTGCCACTGCCGCCCCACTGAGGTGTACCGCGGGCCAGAAGTGAGCTTCACAGATGCCGTGAAGCACATTCGGTACCGGGTGCGCCGCCCCCCCCCCCCCCCCCCCCACGCCGGTGGCGGGAGCGGGGGCGGGGGCGGGGACTGAGTGCCATCCATGTGTTGACATGAAAAGGGCCACGAGAATCACCGCCTCACGAAGAGGACGCTGGCAGAGACAGATCCGGGAGCTGCCAACTTCATCACGAGCCACAAGAACTTGATGCAGCCCCTGGAGGACTTGGAGCGTGGCATGGGTGTCCCCGAGGAGGACAAGCCCTACATGGAACAATACCATGGGTACATGTTTGGGTCGGGCACGACGCACCGCGGGCCCGCGGGCGCCCCAGTTGACCAGCCCGGCGGTAACCCCTGCCTCAAGTGTCAGGGGCGTGGCAATGTCCGCTTGTACGGGCAGGGGCACCTTCTGGAACTGCCTGGCTGCGGCCGTGCGGACGACCCTACCCAGTACACGCCGTTCCTGGCAGCCTACAACGAGGCACTGTACCCACACATCACCCCCCGCAGTGATGCTGCGGAGAAACGCAACCACGAGTTGGCGGCGCAGTATGTGGCCCACTTTGGGGAACATGCTGTGTTGCCAAACCATTTGTACAGTGACGAGGACTACGCCAGCATCCATGCCAGAGCGAAGGAGCTGCGGCTTGGTGTTGAGGCTGCGGCTCCTGCCGCTGCCGCTGCCGCCTCCATCCCGCCGTAGACAGACGATCGGGTGTGGCAGCACCGCCCGTGCTTGTAAATAACCGACAATGGATCATGTCATGCTCCTGTTGTACTCATGCCCTTCCTCCACTTTGGCGGGGGGGGGGGGGGGGGGGTCCTGTCCTTATTACTTGCTATTGGATATGGAGGTCACCGGCCACATCGCGTGGTTTCGGAGCAGTTCATGCGCGCCTCCTCGTCTTGTTTGCAATCGCCGCCCTAATCCAATGCAGGTTGAGAATCGCCCCCCCCCCCCCCCCCCCCGGGTTTATGTAAACAAATATCTAGCCGTGCATGCGCCGCAATCGGTACCCAATGAGCGGGGTATGTGACAGTGGTTTCGGAGCAGTGCAAGCATTCCGTGCGTGTGCACAAGCACGTACTACTGGGAATGAGGCGGGGGTTAGTTACGGATGGAGTGCATTGGCGGTATGCATACCATAATATATGGGTGCATAGAATAGCGTGTCCCTGGGGTTTTGGCTGCATCGGACGCCGTATTCCCATCCATCCGGAACGGAATGTCCGGTTTTCACACATTTGTGTGTTAATATATTGTGAATATTACGCGTCTTTTACGCCGGGTGGGTGGGCATCCGGCGTCCGATGCACCCCAATTATTTGCAGCACACTAGTCTGTGCACCGCCAGTGCACTCCGCAAGCCCCGCCTCCATCCGCGTCGGAACCGGTAGTAAGTGTTGTTGTGTGCGCACAAAGTGACAACATTACACGGTGGCAATTGCAATTAGCGGTGGACAATGTGAAGGCGTTCTAAAAATCGACAGAGAATGAGGCGGTGCTGGCGGAGTGCATAGGCGGTGCATAGAATAGAGTGTCCCTGGGGTTTTGGCTGCATCGGACGCCGTATTCCCATCCAATCATCCGGCACGGAATGTCCGGTTTTCACACATTTGTGTGTTAATATATTGTGAATATTACGCGTCTTTTACGCCGGGTGGGTGGGCATCCGGCGTCCGATGCACCCCAATTATTTGCAGCACGCTACTCTACGCACCCCCAACGCACTCCGCAAGCCCCGCCTCCATCCGCGTCGGAACCGGTAGTAAGTGTTGTTGTGTGCGCACAAAGTGACAACATTACACAGTGGCAATTGCAATTAGCGGTGGACAATGTGAAGGCGTTCTAAAAATCGACAGAGAATGAGGCGGTGCTGGCGGAGTGCATTGGCGGTGCATAGAATAGCGTGTTGCTGGGGTTTTGGCTGCATCGGACGCCGTATTCCCACCCATCCGGCACGGAATGTCCGGTTTTCACACATTTGTGTGTTAATATAGTGTGAATATTACGCGTCTTTTACGCCGGGTGGGTGGGCATCCGGCGTCCGATGCACCCCAATTATTTGCAGCACGCTACTCTACGCACCCCCAACGCACTCCGCAAGCCCCGCCTCCATCCGCGTCGGAACCGGTAGTAAGTGTTGTTGTGTGCGCACAAAGTGACAACATTACACAGGTGGCAATTGCAATTAGCGGTGGACAATGTGAAGGCGTTCTAAAATCGACAGAGAATGAGGCGGTGCTGGCGGAGTGCATTGGCGGTGCATAGAATAGAGTGTCCCTGGGGTTTTGGCTGCATCGGACGCCGTATTCCCACCCATCCGGCACGGAATGTCCGGTTTTCACACATTTGTGTGTTAATATATTGTGAATATTACGCGTCTTTTACGCCGGGTGGGTGGGCATCCGGCGTCCGATGCACCCCAATTATTTGCAGCACGCTACTCTACGCACCCCCAACGCACTCCGCAAGCCCCGCCTCCATCCGCGTCGGAACCGGTAGTAAGTGTTGTTGTGTGCGCACAAAGTGACAACATTACACGGTGGCAATTGCAATTAGCGGTGGACAATGTGAAGGCGTTCTCGAAATCGACAGAGAATGAGGCGGTGCTGGCGGAGTGCATTGGCGGTGCATAGAATAGAGTGTCCCTGGGGTTTTTGGCTGCATCAGATGCCGTATTCCCATCCATCCGGCACGGAATGTCCGGTTTTCACACATTTGTGTGTTAATATATTGTGAATATTACGCGTCTTTTACGCCGGGTGGGTGGGCATCCGGCGTCCGATGCACCCCGAATCTCACCAACACGCTACTACTCTACGCACCCCCAATGCACTCCGCCAGCCCCGCCTCTATCCGCGCAAGTCCTACGTTCCATTGTATGTATATACAGACGTACATCTACTGCTCCGAAACCAGCCCAAAATTAATGAGCGCACAAGTGTAAATGGGGGGGGGAGGGGGGCGGGGGGGGGGGGGGGCGGGGCATCCACTCACACATACCCCGGCGATGCATGACAGATATTACATGCCGTGGCGGGTCGGCGGGCCGACCCGGCGGGGGGTGGGGTGGGGGGGGGGGGGGGGGGGGGGGGGTCTATTCAACTACACGTGCGACAGTGTCGTTTCGTGGAGCAGTATATGTGCCCGGCCTCATTTATACCGCCCCCTACCTGCGCTGCATGGTCCACCCCTACGAATTACTTAGCACAAACCGCCATTACTTAATAGGAACCTAGCACAGCCAGGCTTATATGCCCGCTTTGCCGATCAACTTCTACGCACTTTCCGTCCCTCAACCGCCGGACATGGGGGTTAAGCCGCCAGCCTCGGCAGTTGCTTAACCAAACTTGGCATCCCGTACCGTGTCCATGGCTTCGTACGTAGCTCTGCCGCCGGCACACGCCGAGTCCGGCGCTTGCTGCCGCCGGGTTGCGCACGCATGCACGCACAGTAATACGCCGCCGACGCCGCCACGCTTACTTCCACCACCTTCGCCAGCCGCAGCTTCGCACGCCGTTCCGCCGATATACGAAACGCACGACTCCCCCCCCCCCCCCCCCCCCCTCCCCGCGTCATGTATAATATATTCGAGGCGACTATGCGGGGCGCAGCACACGCCGCGGCGTGGGTCGGCGGCGCGGCGGGCGGCGGGAGCCCTAATGGCCGCGCAGTATCCACACCCACACCGGCACCGCCGCTCACCTCCGACGCGGATGAACCGCCTCCCAAAGGAAACATGCCGGTTGGTGGTAAGCGCAGCAGGCGTGGGGTGCCGGTGCCGGTACCTGTGCGACGGAGCTGTCGCGTCAGGAACCGCACCGCAACCGCAACCGCACCGCATGTGGAGCAACACATGGCGGTGCCGGCCCCACCTATGTCTAGGGCCACCTCCTCACAGCACCCCGCCACGACGGCGTCGGCCACCGCCGACGGCGCCGTTGCGGGGGGGGACGCCCTGCCAGGCGACGACGATGGGCCTGATGCGCCGCATCAGGATGCGGAGGAGGCCGTGGTAGAGGCGACTGATAGGGATGAGGGGGTTGTCGAGGCGAGCGAGGCTGCGCTCGCGCCACCCGCCCCGCAGCCACCTGCGGGACATGCCGACTTGCTCGTCGCCATGTTGACCGGAGCACTACGAGCAGTGGCGGGAGGCGGCCACATGCACTATCATGTGCGTGTCCTGGCCGGACGCCCGTCATGCGTGTACTGCGGCCGACGGACGGACTGGGAGTGTTGCTGCGACGGCACCCCGGCTTTGTGCGGCCCCAAGTACCCATGCATGGCGACCCATCAGCGGGCAGTCCCCTGCCCGACCACGGCCGCGGTGAGGGCGGAGTTCCGCCATGCCAGGGACGCGTTCCACGACGCGACTCGCGCCGCCGTGTCTGAGGCTTCCGAGAAGGCACGCGCGGCTGGTAGGGTGCGCAGGGTGAGGCGGCGGACGGCCCAGGAGATGAAGGAGAGCGAGACATGCCGTCAGTGAGGTCGGGCGCAATGTTATTGGGTGGGGCTCACGGGCGTGTAACACTTGAACTTTGCGCGTACTGCTGGGTTACATCCAGGCGGCGTCACACTACTATGCAACCGGAAAGGCTGCGTTGCTACTGCAAACGATGCTACGCCTCACTCGGTAGCAACCGCTGCCGCGCCTATCCCACAGCCGCTGCCCCCCCCCCCCCCCCCCCCTCGCGCACCGTCCTGCGACCTTGCGTGGATCCCCGCCACCAGCAGCTCCCCGGCGTCGACGCCCAAGTCGGCAGCCTTCGCGGAGGACATGTCGGCAGGGGCCATGAGAACAGCCACCTTGCGGATGCCCGGACCATCTAGTAGGACAAGGGCCTCCTCCCCGCCGGATCCACCGCCGCCGCCCGGCACTCTCCACAAGTCCAAGCCCACGGCAGTGTGGGCTCGTTCCGGCGTCCACACCGTACACAATGCAGCCCGAATGGGCCGCGCGCTGCCACGGCTGCCGTCCGAGTCAACCCCTAGCGGGGGCGGTGGCGTGGCAAGGTAGAAGTGTTGAGCTCGCGCGACCATGGTGGTGTACTTGGCGTCTTCGCGCTCCGCCAGCAGGTTTCTTGGCAGCTCCTCCTCGCTCTCCAGCTCCTCGGTGGTGTAGGGGGGTGGGTCGGCGTTGGGGAATTGCTTCAACATCTTGTACACAAAGAAGGAGTTGTCTCTCGACGTCTCCCCGTCTTCCCCCCCCGGGTGAAGCCGGGGCTTGTCGCCGTTGCGAAGCGACGCCGCCTTGTAGGCCACGAGCCCCCCAGCGCCACCGCTGGGGCTCCAGCCCGGCAGGACCGCACCCCACCCCGCGAGTATGGGTGCATACGAGTGCGAGCCCTGCACCGTACGTCGGACGTCGTCCAGCAGCTTCTCCAAATGGTCCTTGAAGTCCACCGCGTGCTCCCACGCAGCGGATGCGCTCCCAACCAACCGGATGGGCGTCTCCACGGCGCCGGGGCCTGCGTCGTCTGGGGCCATGTACCCCTGTGTGTGTGGATGGGTCGCTGTGAGTGCGAGTGTGAATGTGTGTGTGTGTGTGTGTGTGTGTGTGGGTGGGTGGGTATGGGTGCACGTGGCTTAGGAGGCAGCAAGAGGCGCGGGGGGGGGGGGGGGGGGGGGGGAGAGACCTTCTTGTTGGGGTTGGGTTCCCGGTAGAGGCGATGCGCCTTCAGGCGGTTGATCTGCTGCGCGAAAAGGAGGTCCCTCATCATGGTCTCGCAGACATTCTTCGGCAGCACGCGCTTGGCGCCCGCCTTCAAGAAGCCCATGAGGTTCTCCATCCACAGTTCCGCAAGCGGGTGCCCGCAAGCCATCATCTGGTGGATCATGCGGCACACCGCCGAGTGCAAGTTGGAGACGAGGAGCGACACGAAGCCGTTTCCCTCAGCCAGGCGGGCATACACGGTGATGTCCGCTAGGTATCGAGTCCTCCCCTCCCTGGTGAGCGCGTCCACCTGCGCCTTGCGATCGGGGCCGTCCTCCTCCGTCACCACGTTTTGCAACCCCCACCGCGTGACGAACCACACAGCTCCTTGCAGGCGCTTGTACATGTGCCCAAGCACCCCCAGCTGCGACACCGCACGCATCACCGCTGGGGACGCGAGCTCCTTCGCGGTCATGATCGCCTTCACCCGGGCCTCCTCGAACAGCGGACCGCCGGTAAGAAGGGAAAACGTTTCCGAGTGGTGCCAGCAGTCCTCTATGACCCAGCCGGACAGCACCGTCACCTTGCCTGACCCTGCAGTCATGAAGGGGAATGCCGTCACGCCCCACGCCCACGCCCACGCCCATGGGGGGGGGGGGGGGGGGGCTTACCTTTCGACTTCTTGGACACCGCAAACGAAGGGCGCAGCCCGCGTCCAAAGTTGCTGGGTATCAGGACTAAAGCCTTGCGCCGGTCTTCCTGCTTCATAGCCCGAAATCCTACGTGGCCCAGCACGTCGAGGAAGTTCCTCCAAAAGTCCTTTCCCAAGCCCAAAAAGCACAGGTGGTCCGGCGCGAGGGGGAAGAGGTTGACCATGCTGACATAGCCCAGGACCACAGGCACCTGGCACACGCCATGGCAGCCAGTGTTCTGCTTGGCCTGCTCCAGCCGGGTTGTGTTGAACGCACGCCGGGCAGCGGGGCTCAGTTCGCCGACCTCATCCCCATCGAGGTCCGACTTGGCCAAGTCCTCCTGTACCTGGCCGATGACGCCCATCTGCTCCAGCATCTGGTCGCCGGAGAGCAGGAGGCAGCTCGCGCCTGTGCGCACAGCCTGGTACTCTACGCCATCCACCCTCTGGATGACGTCCTTTGCATACCCCGCAGGCGCCACCTTCACCGTGCCGTCCGGGCCCTCCACATGGCTCTTCAGACGGCACCAGGGGCAACCTCTGAGCTGGCTAGGCCCCCCCCGCATAAAGATCTTTCGTCTGCCCTGGGCGTCGCACACCCACGTACCGAGGAAGACCTTGTGCACGAACTGTTCCCCCCCGTCTGCGGGGGTGACCCTCACTCCATGCTCGCCAAGCACCGCGAGCTCGTGCAGCACCTCTAACAGTATTTTGCCCAGGTTGGGCGGCTCCGGGGGGCCGATGAGTGCGACTGGGTGCCAGTTGCTCCTGGAGGTCAGCATGTGGGGCGGCATGTCCTCACACCTGATCCCAACCCCGGTGACAGACTGGGTGGCCCGAAGGTGCGACAGGAAGCCATCATCTGTGAGTGTGTAGATCCCGTTGTCGGCATGGAGGAAGTCTCCTGCGGCGAGGCCGGTGCCGTGCCCGCCTTCATTAAGGCGCTCCGCCTCCGACGAGGCGCGGAAGGCGTTGATAGACACGTCCGTCCCCTTCTTCCAGCAAGCGTACCACACAGGGTCTCGGAACCAGCCCTTGATGATGTCCACCACGCTCAAGACGTACCAAACCCGTGCAGCCGTGAGCTTCAGGGACTGCGGCGTGCGGATAAACCTGTCGGCATTGCACTCCGGGCAGTGCTGGTCGGGGAGGTTCGCCCATTCGGCAGCCTTCCCGGGCGCCCCGCTGAACGCCACGCACCCCTTGGGGCACATGTGCCGGACATATCTAGATGTATCAGGCACCTGCATGCATCGGGAGGCGAGGAGCGTGAGGGGCCTGACACCCCAAGACGCGCCGCGTCAAGCACGCACACACCCAGGCACATCCCGGCCGTACCCGCAGGAACTTCCGCATCGCCTTGTGGCTGCGTGGCACGGCCATCCCACCCCAGGTGAAGCCGGCGGGCATGATGTCATGCAACAGCTGCCACTCGCTGTCAGCGGAGTTGTTGGAATTCTTGCTCTTCACCTGGGCCGAGCACTTCATGACTGCAAACGTGAGGGCGTTCGTCTCGGACCCCGGCACAGCCGCAGACTCCCACGCCCGGAGGTGCGCCTCCTCCTCCTCCTCCTCCTCATCGCTCGTCCACCCGGCGCCAGCCGCGTCCCCCCCCCCCTTCCCAGCCCTCCTCTTCGGATTCACTGGACTGGTCATCGCCTTCAGGGACGGTTACCAAGCGAGCCTCCCCGTCCGCATCCACAGGGGGGTGCTCTTGGGCAGCCGCCATAGCCTCCACAACCTGCCACGCCGACCGAGCGGGTGCGTGTGATTCCATACAACCGCAGGTGAGTGGTGCCACCAGCACACAGGCCGGGCCCACTCACCTCTGAACGCAGAAGGTCCACAGTGTCGCCGTCCTCGAAAACAGCGCGCCACTGGGTCGCCCCGCCGTAGTCCTCCAACACCCACTCGGTAACAACGCCGGTTATCACGCCGTAGTGCCATACTCCCCGGAACTTCTTGGCGATGACCTTCATGTAGAAGTCACCGGGATCGCCTTCCCGTATCACGCCCTCATCGGCGGCTTCCACGCCCGCCGGCGGCCACGCAGGCGCGTCGATGTCCATACCGTCTTCGCCAACGGGGTCCTCCCCCACGCCCATCACATCGTCCTCCAAGACCGGCGCCGGCGGGGCGTTTCCGACGGCTGCAACTACTCCTGGTGCCGCCCCTGCCGCTGCTGCTGCTGCTGCTGCTGCTGCCGCTGCTGCTGCTGCTGCTGCTTGTTGTAAGGCGGCCACGTGGCGCAACTTAGCCGCACGCTTCAACGAGTGAATACAATTCGGGAATTTTCGGAAGTGCCGGTCTCGCGCCACCCTTTCACTACTGCCCGTCACGATGCCCTCGCAGTGCTTGCATGCGTACACGCCATCCTTCGACACACTCGCTATCCATCCCTTTGCCGGCATGCCTGCTGCCGCGCGCGCGCGCGCGGGGGGGGGGGGGGGGGGGTGTTTGAGAGTTGGGGTGGATGTAGCCCACCACCCGCAGGGAGCACAGATGCGAGTGCGCGGCTGTCCGCGCTTGGTTCAGCGGTGAGCGGCGGTGATGACCGAGAGGCGACCCCGTACTTCATGCGCGTGCTGGGGCGTTACACAATCATCAGCACTTAGGGCGGCTGCATTAAAACGCGCACCTACGAACACCACCTACCGCCTACCAGCCACCTAAGCTACCGGACCACCTACCTCCGCCAGTCGCGCCGCACATCGCCGCACACAACGTGACGCACATCGCCGCACACGTCGTGCCGCACATCGCGACTGCTCCGATACATCGTACTACTACTCGCGCTGCGACTACGCAAATATGCGTCAATACACCGGGCTAATATCGGGTGTATATATATCGCCGCTTATCTTTATGTTCACGCACACCTAGCGACGGCAGCACTTGCCCACTCCGCGATATGTATATCGCGCACGCAGCAGCGCCGCGACGGTACGGACGCGCGACGCCGCCTGCTTCGCAAGGATATCAATCACAAGAGGCGACGAAGTGTCACCAATTGCACCACCCACCATGGCACTATCCATGACACCCCAGAAAAGGGCCAGGATGGTGGAGCGCTGTACACGCACCCAACTAGCATACGCGAGCGTGGAGGAGAACACGCTACAAAATAGACTCACCGACGAGGACATGAGAGGGGAATACATCCATCTCCCCGGCGGCTGGACTCCCACCCATTCCAGCAACCCGGCCCTCTACCGCTCCCTGCGCCACGCTTGGCACTGGCACACTTTGCTGGATGTCGGCGCGGACGCGCTCGCCCAGTACAAGCTCTTCCTGCTTGATCAGCTCGATCTGGACGGGGACATCGTCGACGCTGATACGCGTCTCACATACCTCCGCGGTTCGGATTCGGTGTGGCTGCAAGGCGCCGAGGATATGCTCGAGATCGCTGCGAAGCAGGCGGCTGTACTCGTCGAGCACGATGATGACGGGGCTATGGAGCCTCTCCTCGCTGGGGCCCATGCGGAGCAGTTCCCGCTGTTCCAACTCATGCGGCTGACCGCACGCGTGGTGCAAGAAGCCCTCACCCACACATGGATTCAGACGGACAGATTCAGCCGGTTCCTGTCCGACATCACAAAGGAAGCCCACAAGTGGGAGACAGACAGAGCTGCAATCCCCGGGAGCACGCACCACGTGGGGTCTTTCCTCCCCTATGCCCCTTTGACGTGGACCGCGACTTCCCCGCCAAGGCTTGCGCACATGGAACCCATTCATAAGTGGCGCGAGGGGTATTTCCCAACGGTAAGCCCAAGGAGGCACAGTATCCTCACAGCTTCCAGGGAACACTTGGCGCGGCTTCCAACTGTGGCAGACCTCACGAAGGTGCCCTAGCCGCCCCCCTAAAGTCTGAATTTCATATGTATAGAACATTAGGCAGGAGCTGTTTTGTGGTGGGCACCGCCCACAACGGCGAAGTGAAGCCCAGCAATGTAATAAAAGCGCCTCCGCGACACCGGCCCACACCTCCGCCGGGACTGCCGCGCAAGCCATGACCGCATGCCGGCAGCCTGCGATCATGGTTTGCCACGCACTCCCGGCACCCTGCCGGCACATGCATGCTGTGCCGCAACGCTTCGCGCGAACTAAGCACCATTGCTGTGCGAGAGTCGGCCGTGCCAGTACTTATCGTGAATACTCCTTGGCAGGGGCCGGGGGCGCGGCCCGCCAGCGTGGCGCATTGCGACGCCAACGACCCCGCGGTGTGCAGCGGTGTGCAGCGATGTGCGGCGATGTGCAATGAGTGCGTACATCCGCCTGTACTTAGCCCGGGTGCTCCGCGTCGGCGGGCGACACGCGAGCCCGCGTGCGCATATCAATTTGATGAAATTATGGAAACGAGAAATTCATATAGTACTTTACAGGTCGCGCGCGATAGTCGTCGCTACTGGGTATGAAATCCACGTCCCTCGTCCGTCCCGTATCGTCCCCGTATGTCGTCGTTCGTCACCAGTAGGGCACATTTACGTCACATCTGAATCTCACAGTGCAAGGCGCGTCCGTTGGTGTCGGGGTTTCTTGGGTGCTTTGACGCGATGAGAAGTACACGACCCGCTGTCAACAGACTGTCGAGGTAGTCCATTCGCGGGAGGGGCCCTTGCGTCAAGTAGGTGCTCGGAATCTGCACGCGATAAATTTCCGCCTTGGAGGCCGCCAGCAGCCATAAGAGCAAATTCAGGTGAGTGAACCAAGGCGACATGACAACGACAAAGGGCTTGTTGCCTAGGGCAGCGTTACAAGAGCTAGGAAAGACAGCACACGGGTTTGTACGCGAGAGATATGCGGGCGTTCATATGCACCCACTGCGGAGATGCGGGTAATCCCACTACCCTTTACGGTTAATTCGATCTCCCCACCCTCCGCATCTCTTGCTCGTCAGTCGTGCCAGCGGTGGCCTCAGCCACCGCTGCTTTGACGTCCGCGAGGACGTACCCGTTGTCCCCAATGTGGGCCTCCGGGTTCCAGTGCCGCGTCTCTTTCGCCGCCGTCATGGTTCTCGCTGTCTCGCATACACGAACCCACGTTGCTTGCCGAGGTGCTCCGAGAGATGCGCCCTTAAAGTCGCCGAATCTCTTCCGACGACCAACCACAAGGCGCGTCAGTCTGTTGGTGTCATGGTTTCTTGGGTGCTTTGACGCGATGATAAGTACACGACCCGCTGTCAACATACTGTCGAGGTAGTCCATTCGCGGGAGGGGCCCGTCAAGTAGGTGCTCGGAATCTGCACGCAACAGATTTCCGCCTTATAGGCCGCCAGCAGCGGTAGGAGCAAATTCAGGTGAGTGAACCAAGGCGACGTGACAACGACAAAGGGATCCTTGCACATGGCATCGTTACAAGAGCTAGGACCGACAGTACACGGGTTTGTACGCGAGAGATTCGATGCGAGCGTTCATGTGCCCCCACTGCGGAGATGCGGATAATCCCACCCTCTACTTTTTGATTCTCTCCACTCTCCGCGTCTCTTGCTCGTCAGTCGTGCTAGCGGTGGCCTCAGCCACCGCTGCTTTGACGTCCGGGAGGACGTACCCGTCGTCTCCAATGTGGGCCTCCGGGTTCCAGTGCCGCATCTCTTTCGCCGCCGCCATGGTTCTCGCTATCTCGCATACACGAACCGACGTTGCTTGCCGAGGTGCTCCGAGAGATACGCCCTTACACTCGCCAAATCTCGTCCGACGACCAACTTCAAGGCGTCGACAATTGTCACATCTCGCCCCCTCCTGAGTGGCGCGCAACAATTGAGAAAGATGATGAGGAGCAGCTCCCCCGTCCCCCCCCCCCCCCCCCCCCCCCGCCCCGCGCCACGCCGTCGACAGGGGCAGGACCCGAGCCGCAGTCCGGGTCTGCCATGACGAGGGCTTTTGCCGGGCCATTTTCCCAGAGGACGAGATTCGCATCTGGTGGTGAGCTTCTTGGACATACTCGTTGCAAATCCCCCGCAGCTCGTTGTACACAAGCCGGTGGTCTTCAGAGGCCAAGAATAAGGCCCGCATGTTCACCTGCTCTCGTCCATGCCCCTCCCCTGCAGTCTGAGGTCATTGGGTACCGCGAATCGTGCATGAGGTGTTAGAGGTCGTTGGCAGACAAGGACGAAAACACGAAGACGGGAAGCAGGGCGGGTGTCACCACTCATTATGTCGAGATGCGCGACGGCGAGGTGCGCTTAACGCAGCCCACGGCGCCCTGATGAGATATGCGAGGGAAGATGCGAGTCCGTGTACCGTTGGGAGTCGCTCCTGGGAGAGGGTCCAAAGGTGGCACACCTTGAGACTTGAGGGGTCAGGCTGAGGCCCGCGGCGAGGCGAAGGCTGCGAATCTCCGGCCCCAGGCCATGGCGGTCCGCTTCGATGTTGCCCACCGCTCGGCTGCAGGGGCCAGGTGGGCTGAGTCGTGGGTAATGGCGCCTGGGACGCCCTCCTGCCCAAACACAAGTGCATCTGCGGAGAATCTTGCGCCATGGGAGTCACTAGGAGTGTGTCGAGAGCCCTCGTTGGTTCAAAACCAAGTGCAGCCGCAGATGCCCCGCCACGTGACTATGCAAGCGGGCTGAGGTGCGTTTTGCTCTGCGAGGACGGTCTGCCATGTTTTTGTGCACCGAGAAGCGTTAAGATGCCTGAAACAACACAAGCGCGAGGGAGCCTACGAGTTGTAGATGAGTAAAAAGCACAGCGGCGGCGTGGCATTCGAGGCAGGAAAAACGGTTAGCATGGAAGGGTAACGACGCATCTAGTCAAAAGGCGGTGGACATGCGTGTAGTACATAGTGCGGGTTCATTTCACTCGCTAGGTGAATAGTACCTCGTACGGTGTTGGCAAGAAGAGGAACTTGTCAAAGCCCAGTTTCACAGTACATTCGTACAGTATTAGGCGTAACTTAAATTTGCACCCCCCAAAAGGGGTACAATTTTGAGTTAAGGGGGGTGCAATTTTGAGTCCAGAAATGTGCCCATTTTAACTCAATAATTGCCGTTTTTCCCACATTTGACACACACCTGCGACAGAATCGTAATTCGGCCGTAGCTACCCCTTAATGGGGAATGGTCGCGTAATCGGGCGTGCTCCGCTTTTAAATCGATTGTACGCGTCTGCACAAGCCCAAACAGTCAGACAAGCGGTTGGTTATACGTCAGGGTTATTGCCAACGACTGCTACTCCCAGCTACCGAGCCCACACCCGGGCACTCAACCAGCACCCATCCGCCGCCGGCACCCAGCGTTACCCACCATATCCACGGTTCCTCGCCTCGCCCAGTATGGCCAACCAACTGCCAACCACAAAGTACGACGGCGTCTCTACGGAGTTGGAAAAATGGCAATTATTGAGTCAAAAAATTTTGACTCAAGAATCCCCCCGGTACCCTACGGAGTTCACATGTTACCTCACCCGGCGTTTGATCGCGAGGGGGTGCATGCATCTCGAGCCGGGGTGGGTTCCAACCCGCAGGACCGACACCAACATGTATGTCTCTCTCGACAAGGACGGACATGGCCGGCCATCCTCGCCGTTGGGGCGGAGGGTCTCCGGGGCTGGAAGTTTGTCCTCATAGACGCGCCGGACGATACCCTGGTTTATGATATTGGCATGTTTAGCGAAGTCGACCGGATCTGGCTCGCTGCGGCGCGGGGCCAGGTCTACCGCGCCCTGGAGGTGTGCATCGAGAAGGACCCACAAGGGAACCCAAAGCTGCGGGAAGCCTTCGTCGACCAATTCAAGCTCCTCACAGCAATGGCGCTCGCGGCTACGGCACTGCTATCCCGCTCCATGCACTTCAACCATCCCCGTGACACGGTGATCAATGTGCGCAGACTGATGGAGGCTGCCAAGAACTAGGAAGCCGACCTGGCGGGTGGCATCGTGCCCGATTACCCATGCCCAACAAGTGCAGCTGCGGCACTTAGGGCAGACTTCCTGCCGTACCCCAACATTCCGTGGGGCACGGACGAGGTCACCGGGCCAGCGGCCGCCGTAATGATTCCCATCCTGCAATGGGCAGATAGACACCGGCAGCCATGATATTGTTTTGTACTGGTCGACTCACAAAATTTTGCAGTGAAACCAACTCATGAGATGCTCCACCCCCTTGGGAGAGTAGACTGCGGACAGACGAGGCATAGTTGGGCCATCAACCAAAGTGCTTAAAGGTACAGATGAGGCATGGTTGCCCGTAGCAAGAAAAGTAGCGAGTAGCAGCACGCATAGGTGCTGTAATTTTAGCATTGTGTAACATGCTAGCAAGCCTTACCCCTATGACTGCCCCAACTTTGTCACCTCCCTTTGCAGTCCCTCGTACATAACGGACTGCCAGCGGGGGCTGTTTAAAAACCGCCGTCGATTCAGATTGCCAAGGGGGATAGCATTATTTGGGCGGTGGGCGCGCGGGGCATCAGCGGCGCCGGGGCGCTGCGCGGAATCGCTGGGCAGCAGAAGTTTCATCGATTACATTTACAAGCTATACGGAAATTCAGCTAGTAGTGCAGGGTCATTGTGTTATATGTGCACCACACATAATGCCCCACATCATGTGAGGACATGCCAAACTTGGATAAGTGCTGGTATGTCACTATGTCCGGATCAGCATAGAAGCATCATAGTTTCTCCTCGATGTGCTTCAGCGCAATAGGGAAGGCGTCATGCCCCTTGCGAATGTTTGGCCGAAGGGGCGCCTTGCTCTGCCACACACCATTGCCGAGGGGGGACCCTATCACCATGCACTCAGCTGCGTGCAGTCGGCACACGGCGAGGGTGACGTCCGGCACCGAAGGGCTGGTGTGGGTCACCTCCAAGAACTACAGCACTTCCCCAACATACACGTCGTTGTCATGCTGCTCCACCTTGGCACGCCTGTCTCGCAGTATGGTATGCTTGCCTTACTCATCAGTGGGCACCCACTGCTCGTCCCATGCCTAACTTGTGCTTGAACACCACATGCCTCCGTGTCTCGGGCTTCTCATGCACAACCTGCATGTGTGTGTATAGTTGTATACCACTCAGCAGGGCGACCCTATGTCGGCATTTTGGAGTCAGGCGTGGGGGGAGGGGGGGGTGCCTTTATCGAGTAGTTGCGCTTCCGTCCTTGTGTCCTCGTGTACAATACAGAGGTAGCCGCGAATGATGTCCCCTCCCCTATCTTGCATTGGTGATACATGTTGTACCTGCGGGATAGTGCAACAACCTCCTTAATCAGAATCAACAATCAGATTAAATCATTCTTGACCGCAGATAATTGTGAAATCGACTCCTGTCCGTCGATTTCACAAACCGCATTTCCTTTGCTAGCGAGGCCGGGGCAACGAGGCGTCAGCGCGCCGCGGCCGGGGTAGCGGGGCGCCAGCGCGCAGGAGGGCATGGTAGTAGGAAGTCGAGTAAATGCCCGGAACATGCTGCGTTAAGATTATGACCTATGGCTTGCGTTGCGATTCCAGCTCATTGTGGGATATAGAGGGCGGCATGGGGCTGGGGGGGGGGCGGGTCACTTGATGTCATGGGGGTCGAGCCCCCTTGCATCATATTCCTCCTTCCATGCCGGCTCAGACTTTGGTGTGCCAGTTCCTTATTGACAGTACTTAGCCATCGCCACCTCGCAGTCCGGCCAAGGGGCGGGGGCGCCTGAGGTGTCTAGCTCCACAGCGGCGCCCCTGCAGCCCGGTCCCGTGCCCTCAAACACATCCACCACATCGTCTTCGCCAGCGCCCCCCTAGTGTCCCACAAAGCCTGGCCGCCACAAAGGCAGGCTAGGGAAGTCTTGGTGCATGCCTGCACGCAAGAACTTTATGCGTGCCTCAAGTAATAACAGCCGCCCGTATGCCCGTTGCGTGTCAGTGGTGCCACTGCCTCTGGCCACGCACTTTACATCCCGCCTCTGCATATCACATAGGGCATGTATTCATATGGCATCAGCCTAAACACAGTGCGTATGAGGGCAAAAGGTGGGGGGGGGGGGGGGGGGGCGCACGGTACGCTCCATCCAGAGCTCTGAGTCGCGGGCAGTGCTGCCCCTACTGGGCGCCTCCTGGGCTCTGACTCGACAGACCAGATTGTGCAGGTTCAGTTTCATCATCTCATCAAGCAAATACATGATGCACGTCTGCGCATAGGTCAGCAAGCAGTTGAAGCCCTCCTCCCGCTGCTTCTTGATGTACTCGTTGATACGCCGGCACTCCTCACTGTCAGCAGGAGCGTCACACTCTTCGTAGTCCCTTAGGCAGTGGATGACCGCTCCTTGCAGCATATGCCACATGACTGCGAGGTGTTGATGCCCTTCGCTGTCAAATATATCCCTGCAGCAATTGCCGCGCAGGTCACGTTCTCAGTAGACAGCATCCCACTACATACAACGGAGCTGGGCTGTGTTACTCCTAGCAATAGCAGCGAGGGGCCCTCACCCATGGCCCAGCATTGCTACAGCCTCCGCTAAGTGCAGGACACTCGCATGTCCAGATGGCACACATCACACCGCTTGTGCCGGCTGACGGCAGCATCGGCCGGACTAGCCTGCCAAAGTCACTAGTCAGGGCGACCAACGCCATCCGTCTGTCCATCTTCTTCATCCTGGGCCGCATATCCGGATAGTCCGCACACATATCAGCAACGCCCCTTGCGGCAGGAACCACGGGCGGGCAGCAACAGCGATGTAAAAGATCACTAACCTTATTCAGGGTGCCGACATATTCCCAAAAGTCCTTGACTACCCCACAGCAGTAGTGCATGTGCTATCGGCAGCGGCCAGAAGTCAACGTAGCTTATATACAGCAGCCAGCGCACAAATGGAGACATGCCCGAAGTGCCGGCTATTGTCTGCGCGATGCGCCTTTCGCCGGCCTCCACTGCCAGATACCGCACATCTGCGCTTGACAGCTGCAGGTGGGCATTCCCGCAGTAGGCAATGCTGGGTTCGTAGTCATCGTTGGCAGTCTTTCCCTGCGCTGCATCCACCACCACCATGTGCACGCCGTTTGTATAGCCTTTGCAGTAAGGGGCGACGTATTACTTGCATGCACCCGAAGCCGCCCCCGCCCATGTATGATCATCATCATCCAAAGCGGTAATACGATATCTGCATGCAGACACTTCACGCATGCACGGTCATACCTTTTTTCTTGTCCCTGCCCTCTGCCCTATGTAGCAAACAGTAGGAGCAGCCGTGCCACGATGTAACTCCACCACGCTTCATAGCCTTGAAGCGTGCATGCATGTCAACGAAGAAGGCGCCTATGTATATATGTGGTCCATATCATCCCACATTGTGCTACATGTCAGTGTTATATGCCGGCAGCAGCCAACCGCATGCCATCATACCCACTGCTTTAGGTTGACAGTGGGTGCACACATGATGTTGCAAGTCACGGCGCGCTATGGACTTGTTGCCATCGTTGTCTGTCACCTCTTACACATCTTGAACTGTCAGTGCGCCCTCCGCGCTCTGCGTCATGGCAATTGCCTTGAGTGTCTTCTCCACATATATGCCAATGTGCTTTGGTGCAAAGGGCCCTGGGATGATGATCAACACCTTCATGTTGCGGTTCCCCCCCCGATTTGATGATGGATATCTTGACACGTGTAGTAACATGCCACACCGCACTACAACAGGTCAAAACCCCACAATATATTACACTCATATACTTCGCAGCATGCAAAAGCACTTGATGGGGTACGCACCTACTGCCAGATATCCAGCAAGAATATGCGTTGCCGTAGTGCAGCTCCACCCCATCTCCACATGAATCATACACCCCGTTGTCTTTGTGACAGAACTGCCGGTTGGTGGCAGCATCCATGGCCTTGCACGCTTCAGAGTTCCAAAACCCATTGATAGATTGGCCTTTGCACGTGCCTCGGCGCAGGGTCCATTCCTCACCCCAAAAGAATTGCTCCACCACTTGCATCGTGTTTTGTGCAACTACAGCGACAATAACTCAATAAGCTTTGCGCTGACAATGCTTTCAATGAGTGGGGACAAACGGAAGGGGGCGGGGGCGCATCACCTCACAAGCGTTGAAGTCGTAGTAAAACAACTTGCGCGGTTGAGGCGTGGCGGGCGGGCGCGGGTGGCACAGTGACTCGGGTGTCCATCGCGTCAGATTGCAGCGAGGGCAGCGGTCGTCGTAGCTCCAGACACCATCCAGGGAGTGGCCGTACCGATGCTCGTCGCACGGGCAGCAGTGAACGATATATGTTCTTATTATGTCCGGGACGTTCATGCACTACTGCTCCACCGGGTACCGCGTCTCGGTAAGCTCTGACCCATCATTCGGTAGCATGTGCTTCTTCAGCAGCTTCGACAGCCTCTAGAATGCCGCCGTACTTATGTTGTGCTTCAGCTTCCACTGGCAGCGATTGAGCGCGGCCTCCATCATAGTGGCGTCGGCACCGGTGTACAATTGACGGCGTCTGTTGCGAAGCGGGGTGGAGGAACTGGTGTTCGCAACGGACTAGTGGGCGCCACACAAGGGGGGGGGGGGGGTTCGACATGATACATGCTCACCTCTTCCCCCCATCGTACTTCCCTCGAGCGCTATTGGCCCCGGTACTGAAGTTATACCTCGCGCCGGCGTCTCCTTCACCGTCGCTACTGTCGCTTCGGTTGTCGTCAGAGGGGTTGCCTTCCACAACTCCCGTGACTATGCCTTCGGCGTCGCTATCGGCGTTGCTGTTGGCGTCCAGAAGTTCGCGTAGCTCCTGTAGATGCACATGCGCGCAAGCATGTAACGAACGCGCTCGTAACCGTCATCTTCACCAAATCATCGTGACTTTGCACCTTGCCAGTATCTGCGATATTCTTACCAATACCTGAACTATGGGGCAACAACGCGGGCAAGCACCCCCCGAAGGCACCATCGGTGGGTGCGCAAGGGGCGCACCGCCGGTAGGTCGTCAATGGCGCCTTGAGGGAACCTGCGAGTGAAATCGCTCAACTGCTATGTCGTCAGGTATAGCGGTTGTATCTCCGACTCAGTTAGCTCTTCCGAGTCGCCGTCGTCGTAAATCACCTTCATCACCAGCTCCCTATCCCCTGGGTCTGCGTCCTCGTTATCCCATGTCCAGCTGACGACATGTACGTTGGGTGATACACACGGGTGGCTATCACATTGCGGCGGTGGGCCTATGACAGGTGTAGTAACGGGACGTCAAGGAGGGCAACATGGGTTGGGGGGGGGGGGGTACCTGGCTGGCTGAGGAAGCTCCCCCGCGTCCCGAACATCTTGGTTATGACAGCGCCCACGTGAAGCTCGGCATTCATCTCTTGCGCTGCCATGCTTGCTGCCGGGCCACCATCAGACGACACCGAACGCCCCTCCCCGCCGTTGGGTAGTAGTGCGGGGCTCGCTGATTCGTTTCTGGGAGACGGGAGCGGCGAAGAGGGAGGCGGGGGGGGGGGGGGGGTGGCGGCGGCGACAGCATCGATGCATCACCCGGCTCGCCCCGCGTTTCGGTCTGACCGGGTCCGGACGGAGCAGAGGCATGACGGACGTACGGTGCAGCAGGGGCGCCATCACCACCGGCTGCGACAGGCGCGGCAGTGGAAGGCTTGGCGCACGCCTCCGTCCATCTATGATTGTCGTAGAATTGAGTCTTCGAGACATAGGCGCCACACGCGCAGCAGCGGATTCTCTTGGTGGCCGCTTCCCAAGTCCCCGTGACAGGCGTCCAACCCTCCTTGCCCTCAGGAATACGGCGCTTGGAAATGCGACGCCACATGGCACACCACTACTCGGCGCCGGCGGCTCGCATGGGCAGGGGGGGGGGGGGGTAGGAGCTAGTCACAGGCGCTCCGGCAACTGCGATGCATGGTAAAAGGTCCGCGGGACTTGCAGCAATGCAGCCGGATGTTTGAGGCCGTTGGCCGTTGCGTCGCCACGGAGCTTGTGACACGTTAAAGTACAGTGTGGCGAGAGTGCGACACGATTACGGGTTGCCGCGCGAGGCGCGATGTGGGTACAATGTACTGTGGGAATAGCACATGCTACTGGTAGCCTTGATACTGGTAGCAATTACGGAACACGGCAGCCGGGCACTTCATTGCGACTACCGAGCCTAGCAGAAAAGTGGCGATTCCACAGTAGATACAGCGATTACAAGCCCATTCCGTGGGAAAATCGCAATTACGGGCCATTACAATGTAATTACGAGACATTCTGGGAATAAGCTAGTGGGCTGGGGAGACGTCGCTCGTCAGTGCCAGCTTTTGCAGTAGGGGACTGTGGGTCGAACATGGTCGAAGCCGGAAACTAAAACAGCCCAACATAGCCTTACATCGCAGCAAGGCCGCCCACCTTGGCGACTGGCGTCGCTTCTTTTGAGGCCGGCTGCGACTTGTCGGCAGCGGGCGAGGGCATGCGTCGCTCGTGCCAGCTTTTGCAGTTCGGGTGTAAGGGTCGAACGTGCGATGGCGCCGACATAATTAGCAAGTCGAAAACTACAAAAGCCTACCATAGCCTTACATCGCAGCAAGGCCACCCACCTTACGAACGTACCTTGTTCGGCCAGCTCGACGCGGCGTCGGGCATGTGGACGGTGGCCATCCCCACTGCGTGGATGGTCATGACTCCGCAAGGGCTGCCGGGTACTTATGCTTTTTGCCTATCCCATGCCCGCCCCCGGTGGTTGGGAGCCAGATCATTCAGCTCTAGACAGAGCACAACCCCGTCACTGTCGACCTATATTGTGACGTGCTCATGACCCTCCTGGCACTTGGAGTAGACACCCATTGGCGTGTACATCACGATGCTATTGTAGATGCCTTTCGCGATCATTGTGTTCACGGTATATGGATATCGCTGTACGCCGGGAGGGGGATGACTTGTTCAAGCAAGCAGTACCTCCAAGCAACACCGTACCCATGGATGAATTTAAGGACATGGTGATAGACGCTGAGCTCTCCCTCCCGGCATTCAACCTCGTTACCGAGAGCTACGATTCCCAGAGCTTGAAGCCCACGATGGAGTTCAAGAGTATGCTTCGGTACGGGGTCAAGTAAACCGTTGAGCCCCGGGCCACGGCTCGGTTTGAGCGCTCTTTGTTGGGCGACATGCAACGGGGGCTGGCGGTACTGGATGATGCGGTGTGGCACAACACGGTGGCGGCTCGAGAGCGTGCTCGCGGCCTCATCAAACGGCGCAGATTCGTTCGCCATCCCGTTGCCGAAGCTGCACAGGGCGTCCGTGGCACTGTGAGATTCAGATGTGACATAGGTGACGAAGCACTACTACTAGCGACTATTATTTATCCGTGAAGGCTGCTGCTGGTGGCGGCACGTCCATCCAGTTACGTGCGAGTACATCCGGCGTTATTGCCGGCGGGCGATAAATCCTTTTTGTCATCATTCTGGTAGTCGTACCAGCCCGGTGAAGCGTACATGGCACTGACGTACAAGGTACAAGGTTGTCCGTGTAGTACCGGGTAGTACGCGATATGTTTATTACGCCGGTACCGGGTATCTAGTACCCCGGTACCCGGTACCCGGGCACGATGGAGAGTGGTCCTGTGGATAACTACGACTATTAGTACATGGGAGCGCAAATCTCAGCCGTACTTTTTGGCCAAAGTGGGGAATTTTGTGTACATTATAGCTAGTACTGCTGAACGGGCCTGCCAGCCGTCCGATCAAAGGTCATCAGATGGGCGGTTTGGCTGCCATGTTTTGCCAAAGAGTGCTCACGTTACATAAATATTCGCGAGGGGGGAGGCGGAGGCAGGCAGCGGTTTGCCGAAGAATGATTGAATTACAATATTCGCGACAGCTGCCATCGGGGAATGTGGCCCGGCGGGGGGGGTGGGGGGGCGGGCGGGCGTGGTCCCCCCGCCGCCCCCGCGCCCCCCCCCCCCCCCCCCCCCCCGCCGCTCCCGCCGGGGGAGTGAGGGGAGGGGGGTAAGGGGGCGGGGGCTACTGCTTGTTCTTGTTCTTGCGTGCCCGGGGGACCCTCCGCTTCGACGATCTCGCTGCCTCCGCCTCCGCCTCCGCCTCCGCCTCCGCCTCCGCCTCCGCCTGCGCCTGCGCCTCCGACTCCGCGACCGTCAGTTTCTTACCTCGGCGTTTCTTCACTGGCCTCTTCCGCTTCTTGTCATCCCTCAGTGTCTTCACCACCCCGGGAGGCTGTGCCGTCGACGACGCCGCCATGAGCTTCCTTACCTTCGCGTCGGGACGCCCCCTGTGCCCAGACACCCACAACAAGCCACAATCGTTTCGCCTTTAAGCGGCTGAGGATGCGGCCTCCTCGGCCACCACGAGTTGCGCCGTTGGCACTGTGGAAGCCTTGGCGTTGAGGTGGGCCTTACGGCGCTCCCGGACGAACCTGCGCGCGGCACAAGTTAGCCACGAGTGGGTGCGTGCTAATGTGGAGGATGGAGTGTTTTGTTGCGCGCCCACCTTGTCACGCGATTCCTCATGTCTTTCTCGTCCTCCTCGATGCCGGCGGCGCGGACACGCGAGACAACAAGGCTCGCCGCCCACTTTTGCCCGGGGGGGCGAGGTCGGCCATGGCGCTGTGAGCGGTGAAGGGGGGGGGGGGGGGCGGCCGAGGTGGAGAAACTAACACCCAGTCGACGACCGCCGTCCGCAGCAGTCAACGACACATCGGAGGCGAGGAGCAGCGCGCCACTACTATTTATATGCACGTATTGTCAAGAGCTAGTCGGTGCGGCATTGTGTCGGTGTAATTTCGCAATGTTTATTGTTGAAGTAGCACGGCGTAATGGATACGGCGAGTGAATCCGGGATAATGTGTGCGACGAATGTGCGCGCGCATCGTTGTGCGGCGGTGTGCGGCGGTGTGCGGCGGTGTGCACCGATGTTAATATAGTGTGAATATTATATCGGCCGTAGACGATCAGGTCTGGCAGCACCGCTCGTGCTTGTAAATAAGCGACAATGGATCTAGTCTCCCACTAGTCTGTGCACCGCCAGTGCACTCCGCAAGCCTCGCCTCCATCCGCGTCGGAACCGGTAGTAAGTGTTGTTGTGTGCGCACATCGTGACAACATATTACACGGTGGCAATTGCAATTATTAGCGGTGGATAATGTGAAGGCGTTTTCGAAATCGACAGAGAATGAGGCGGTGCTGGCGGAGTGCATTGGCGGTGCATAGAATAGCGTGTTGCTGGGGTTTTGGCTGCATCGGACGCCGTATTCCCACCCATCCGGCACGGAATGTCCGGTTTTTACACATTTGTGTGTTAATAAAGTGTGAATATTACGCGTCTTTTACGCCGGGTGGATGGGCATCCGGCGTCCGATGCACCCCAATTATTTGCAGCACGCTACTCTACGCACCCCCAACGCACTCCGCAAGCCTCGCCTCCATCCGCGTCGGAACCGGTAGTAAGTGTTGTTGTGTGCGCACATCGTGACAACATATTACACGGTGGCAATTGCAATTAGCGGTGGATAATGTGAAGGCGTTCTCGAAATCGACAGAGAATGAGGCGGTGCTGGCGGAGTGCATTGGCGGTGCATAGAATAGCGTGGTGCTGGGGTTTTGGCTGCATCGGACGCCGTATTCCCACCCATCCGGCACGGAATGTCCGGTTTTCACACATTTGTGTGTTAATAAAGTGTGAATATTACGCGTCTTTTACGCCGGGTGGATGGGCATCCGGCGTCCGATGCACCCCAATTATTTGCAGCACGCTACTCTACGCACCCCCAACGCACTCCGCAAGCCTCGCCTCCATCCGCGTCGGAACCGGTAGTAAGTGTTGTTGTGTGCGCACATCGTGACAACATATTACACGGTGGCAATTGCAATTAGCGGTGGATAATGCGAAGGCGTTTTCGAAATCGACAGAGAATGAGGCGGTGCTGGCGGAGTGCATTGGCGGTGCATAGAATAGCGTGGTGCTGGGGTTTTGGCTGCATCGGACGCCGTATTCCCACCCATCCGGCACGGAATGTCCGGTTTTCACACATTTGCGTGTGAATATATATAGTGTGAATATTACGTACGCGTCTTTTACGCCGGGTGGATGGGCATCCGGCGTCCGATGCACCCCGAATCTCACCAACACGCTACTCTACGCACCCCCAACGCACTCCGCCAGCCCCGCCTCTTTCCGCGCAGGTCCTACGTTCCATTGTATGTATATACATACGTACATGTACTGCTCCGAAACCAGCCCAAACTTAATGAGTGCACAAGTGTAAATGGGGGGGGGGGGGGGGGGGGGGGTGTGGCGGCGGGGCATCCACTCACACATACCCCGGCGATGCATGACAGATATTACATGCCGTGGCGGGTCGGCGGGCCGACCCGGCGGGGGGGGGGGGGGGGGGGGGGCGTCTATTCAACTACACGTGCGACAGTGTCGTTTCGTGGAGCAGTATATGTGCCCGGCCTCATTTATACCGCCCCCTACCTGCGCTGCATGGTCCACCCCTACGAATTACTTAGCACAAACCGCCATTACTTAATAGGAACCTAGCACAGCCAGGCTTATATGCCCGCTTTGCCGATCAACTTCTACGCACTTTCCGTCCCTTAACCGCCGGACATGGGGGTTAAGCCGCCAGCCTCGGCAGTTGCTTAGCCAGACTTGGCATCCCGTACCGTGTCCATGGCTTCGCAGCTCTGCCGCCGGCACACGCCGAGTCCGGCGCTTGCTGCCGCGGGGTTGCGCACGCATGCACGCACGGTAATACGCCGCCGACGCCGCCACGCTTATTTCCACCACCTTCGCCAGCCGCAGCTTCGCACGCCTTTCCGCCGACATACGAAACGCACGAATCCCCCCCCCCCCCCCCCCCCCCCCCGTCCCCGCGTCATGTATATTATATTCGAGGCGACTATGCGGGGCGCAGCACACGCCGCGGCTTGGGTCGGCGGAGCGGCAGGCGGCGGGAGCCCTAATGGCCGGGCAGTATCCACACCCACACAGGCACCGCCGCTCACCTCCGACGCGGATGAACCGCCTCCCAAAGGAAACATGCCGGTTGGTGGTAATCCCAGCAGGCGTGGGGTGCCGGCGCCGGTACTGGTGCGACGGAGCTGTCGCGTCAGGAACCGCACCGCATGTGGAGCAACACATGGCGGTGCCGGCCCCACCTATGTCTAGGGCCACCTCCTCACAACACCCCGCCACGACGGCGTCGGCCACCGCCGACGGCGCCGTTGCGGGGGGGGACGCCCTGCCAGGCGACGATGATGCGCCTGGTGCGCCGCGTCAGGAGGCGGAGGAGGCCGTGGTCGAGGCGACTGATCGGGCTGAGGGGGTTGTCGAGGCGAGCGAGGCTGCGCTCGCGCCACCCGCCCCGCAGCCACCTGCGGGACATGCCGACTTGCTCGTCGCCATGTTGACCGGAGCACTACGAGCAGTGGCGGGAGGCGGCCACATGCACTATCATGTGCGTGTCCTGGCCGGACGCCCGTCATGCGTGGACTGCGGCCAACGGACGGACTGGGAGTGTTGCTGCGACGGCACCCCGGCTTTGTGCGGCCCCAAGTACCCATGCATGGCGACCCATCAGCGGGCAGTCCTCTGCCCGACCACGGCCACGGTGAGGGCGGAGTTCCGCCATGTCAGGGACGCGTTCCACGACGCGACTCGCGCCGCCGTGTGTGAGGCTTCCGAGAAGGCACGCGCGGCTGGTAGGGTGCGCAGGGTGAGGCGGCGGACGGCCCAGGAGCTGAAGGAGAGCGAGACATGCCGTCAGTGAGGTCGGGCGCAATGTCATTGGGTGGGGCACACGGACGTGTAACACTTGCACTTTGCGCGTACTGCTGGGTTACATCCAAGCGGTGTCACACTATGCAACCGGAAAGGCTGCGTTGCTACTGCAAACGATGCTACGCCTCACTCGGTAGCAACCGCTGCCCCGCCTATCCCACAGCCGCTGCCCCCCCCCCCCCCCCCCCCCCGCGCGCGGGATCCCCGCCATCAGCAGCTTGCACTTGCACTTTGCGCGTACTGCTGGGTTACATCCAGGCGGCGTCACACCGGAAAGGCTGCGTTGCTACTGCAAACGATGCTACGCCTCACGCGGTAGCAACCGCTGCCCCGCCCATCCCACTCGGGATGCTGAGAGCAGCTAAAGGGCACCGGGGGCGGGGCAAGAGGGAGCAGGGCCAATGATTGTGGAAGAGCGGGGACCCGCTTGCATGCCATCGTATTATATCTTGCACAATATCTGTTGCTGCACTCATATCTCACATCACTAGCTTAGCTATAGTGATTCCCCCCCCCCCCCCCCCCCCGCACCGCGTACGCACAAGCCTGGGTATACGCATCAACTGCCCGCCGGGATGAGAAACTGGTATTGGTAGTGTGTCTGTGGGGTGGAGGGGGGGCAAAAGAGCTGCCAATTGCTGCCAAGCTGGTGCGTTACATTGGGGCAGGCGCTGGGCAGACAATTGGGGCTCGCTTCAGAGCATTGTCTAGTGCCTATGCGGCTGCGCCGCCTCCGCCGCATGCTGACTCTCCGGGCTCACCAGCACCGCCACCTCAGTCATGCGGCCCTGCATCCCGCAGCCCGCCGCCGCCAGCCAGATCAGAGGTATCCAGAAGCCAGTGCTGGGGTTGTTGCGGCATGACCGCATAGTTTTCAGCGGCTGCCGTCCACAACTTGTAATGCATCCCTTTCCGCCGATTCCGCTGTATGCGCTGTCTTGGCGCCGCGCTGCCCCGGCCGCCGCGCGTTGGCGCCGCGCTGCCCCGGCCGCCGCGCGTTGGCGCCGCGCTGCCCTGGCCGCCGCGCGTTGGCGCCGCGCTGCCCCGGCCGCCGCGCCTTGGCGCCGCGCTGCCCCGGCCGCCGCGCGTTGGCGCCGCGCTGCCCAGGCCGCCGCGCCTTGGCGCCGCGCTGCCCCGGCCGCCGCGCCTTGGCGCCGCGCTGCCCCGGCCGCCGCGCCTTGGCGCCGCGCTGCCCCGGCCGCCGCGCCTTGGCGCCGCGCTGCCCCGGCCGCCGCGCCTTGGCGCCGCGCTGGGTATCGAGTCCTCCCCTCCCTAGTGAGCGCGTCCACCTGCGCCTTGCGCTCGGGGCCGTCCTCCTCCGTCACCACATTCTGCAACCCCCACCGCGTGACGAACCACGCAGCTCCTTGCATGCGCTTGTACATGTGCCCAAGCACCGCCAGTCGTGACACCGAACGCACCACCGCTGGGGACGCGAGCTCCTTCTCGGGCATGATCGCCTTCACCCGGGCCTCCTCGAGGAGCGGACCGGCGTTAAGAATGGAAAACGTTTCCATGTGGTGCAAGCAGTCCTCCATGACCCAGCCGGGCTGCACCGTCACCTTGCCTGACCCTGCAGTCATGGAGGGGAATGCCGTCACGCCCACGCCCACGCCCACGCCCGGGGGGGGGGGGGGGGGAGGGGTTTACCTTTCGATTCTTGGACACTGCAAACGAAGGGCGCAACCCGCGTTCAAAGTTGCTGGGTATCGGGACTAAAGCCTGGCGCCGGTCTTCCTGCTTCATAGCTCGGAATCCAATGTGGCCCTGCACGGTGACAAATTTCCTCCAGAAGTCCCTTCCCAAGCCAAAAAAGAACAGGTGGAACGGCGCGAGGGGGAAGAGGTTGACCATGCTGACATAGCCCCGGACCACATGCACATGGCACACGCCATGGCAGCCAGTGTTCTGCTTGGCCTCCGCCAGCCGGGTTGTGTTGACCGCACGCCGGGCAAGGTGCGTGATTCACTGGACAAGTCATCGCCTTCATGGACGGTTACCAAGCGAGCCTCCCCGTCCGCATCCACAGGGAAGTGCTCCTGGGCAGCCGTCATAGCCTCCACAACCTGCCACGCCGACCGGGCGGGTGCGTGTGATTCCATACAACCGCAGTTGAGTGGTGCCACCAGCACGCAGGCCGGGCCCACTCACCTCTGAACGCAGAAGGCCCACAATGCCCCCGTCCTCGAAAACAGCGCGCCACTGGGTCGCCCCGCCGTAGTCCTCCAACACCCACTCGGTAACGACGCCGGTTATCACGCCGTAGTGCCATACTCCCCGGAACTTCTTGGCGATGACCTTCATGTAGAAGTCGCCGGGATCGCCTTTCCATATCACGCCCTCATCGCGGGTTCCACGCCCGCCGGCGGCCACGCAGGCGCGTCGATGCCCATACCGTCTTCGCCAACGGGGTCCTCCCCCACGCCCACCACATCGTCCACCTTCGAGCCGCCGTCGTCCGAGACCGGCGCCGGCGGGCCGTTTCCGACGGCTGCAGCTACTCCTGCTGCCGCCCCTGTTGTTGTTGCTGCTGCTGCTGCCGCCCCTGCTGCTGCTGCTTGTGATAAGGCGGCCTTGCGGCGCAACTTTGCCGCACGCTTCAACGAGTGGCTACAGTTCGGGAATTTTAGGAAGTGCCGCTCTCGCGCCATCTTATCACAAGTGCCCGTCACGTTGCCCCGGCAGTGCTTGCATGAGTACACGCCATCCTTCGACACACTCGCTATCCATCCCTTCGCCGGCATGCCTGCTGCCGCGCGCGGGGGCGGGGGGGGGGGGGGGGGGGGGGGGGGGGGTTGAGAGTTGGGGTGGATGTAACCCACCACCGGCACGCAACACAGATGCGAGTGCGCGGCTGTCCGCGCTTGATTCAACGGTGAGCGGCGGTGACCGTGAGGCGACCCCATACTTCATGCGCGTGCTGGGGCGTTACACAATCATCAGCAGTTAGGGCGGCTGCATTAGAACGCGCACCTACGAACACCACCTACCGCCTACCACCTACCGAACCACCTACATCCGCCCACACCTCCGCCCGTCGTGCCGCACATCGCCGCACACCGCGGGGTCGGCGGTCAGCGATGTGCGGTCAGCGATGTGCGGCGATGTGCAATGAGTGCGTACATCCGCCTGTACTTAGCCCGGGTGCTCCGCGTCGGCGGGCGACACGCGAGCCCTCGTGCGCATATCAATTTGATGAAATTATGGAAACGAGAAATTCATATAGTACTTTACAGGTCGCGCGCGATAGTCGTCGCTACTGGGTATGAAATCCACGTCCCTCGTCCGTCCCGTATCGTCCCCGTATGTCGTCGTTCGTCACCAGTAGGGCACATTTACGTCACATCTGAATCTCACAGTGTGGATCAGCCTCGCACACACGTGCGCGCATGGCCCGGACTCTGAACAGGGGTGCGCATCACTCATCCATTCCGCCTCGTGCGGGATGCGGGCCGCTTTAAAGCGGCTTATGTTGATCTTTTGGTACCTATTTTGCGGCTTATATGTTATTGATCTTTTGTCGGCGGTGAATTTGTTAATGCTGGACTTTTTGTATTTTTTGCGAAATCACTTTGCCCGGGGCGGGGGCGGGAAAAAACTGCGCCCGGCCGGCGCGCCGGCAGGCGTCCTCGGCGCCCGCGGCCGGCCGGGCATCAGAGGCGGGACAGAGGAAGACGACTACGACGGGCGGAGGCACATAGTAATAAAACGGTCGCGCCTCCCCACAAAGCGCTCTCTTAACCAAGTCAGCCGATCCACTGCGCACTTGCAAGCAATGAGCCCCGCCCTGTCCAGTGCCACTATGGCTACACCCGTGATGGGTTTCCCCAGCCGGCACGCCCGGAAATCGGTGTCGGCAAGCCGGGCTTCTATCGGAGAAGTCAACGTGGCGCAACGAAAGGCTTCGATTCCACGTCATGCAAACCACCGCCAACAGGACGCCGACAAGGCATGGCCTCGGCCCAGCAGGCGGCAGGCAATCGCGGTAAGTCGCCCGCTTGACCGCTCACCACCTCTCCAGATCGTACCTGTGCTGCCAGGCCTGAAGGGTGTGTGGTGGCGTCGCAGGCAGTCGTGCTGGCCGCGAGTGGCGGTGTCGGAGGCAGCAAGGGTGCTGAGGCGCAGGTGCGCTCCTGCATCTCTTTACAGCACACTAGCGTCCAGGCAGCGTCATATCGTAACCGAACACAGTCGCAGAATATCCCTGATAGATATTTCGGGACTCGGCCCTTGACAGCTGCACCTCCTGAACTAGCCACTCAGTTTGGCGGTTGGCGTGAACCTGGGTTGCTGATGAATATTTACAACGGGTATTTTTCTCAGCTCGAGTGCACGGGTATGTACCGGGTATAACCCCCCCCCCCCCCCCCCCCCCCCTACCACACACACACGGACATCCCATGACAAGTTGCAATCCCAAGCCTTCCGTTCGCCCCTGTCGATGCTCACACCGGGCCCGGGCGGGATATGCAACCGGTTTCTTTGACAGGTGATGTGCACAGGTATCTGTGCGATTGTTTTAGTGCCGGTCTGTGCCATAAATAGGCAACCCAGGTGTGGACACCTTAGTCATGTGCTATCTGCCGCCCTATGCACTTCACTGCTCAGAGTACTGCTGCCGACCGCGCAAAGGCAGGCGCCGACGCCGTGAAAAAGCAACAGGATGAGGCTATCGCCAAGGCGAAGGTGAGACTGTATACTCAGCCTCTCATATACTCTGCAAGCAGATATATTTACAGCTTATAGGAGTTCCTCCGTGGATGTCCATGCTGTAAAGGGACGCACTTTAGCAGTTTCGGATAGTGATATGATTATCCCGGCCATGCGGCTGGAGATGGGTGCTGTAGATACATGTGCAGTCCCGTATACATATGTAGTTCCATGCCGGCTTCCGCATTTCCCCCACCTGAGTTCTCCCTGTGGTCCCGGGGGGAGGGGGGGAGGGAGGGGCAGCAGAATTCACTGCAGTGGTGTTGAAGTACTATTTAGAGTTAAACTTTGAACACACATGCGCTCCATTTCTCCAAACATTGAGAATTCCCACAACGCCACATGGATTCCGTACATGCTTCCCTACATTTTAACGGCGTCAGAGTGAACGATGCATAATATGTGTTGTCATATTCCCCCGACAATACTGACTCCGTGTACATTTCAATATCGCAGGCGCAGCAAGCAGTCGATCTAGCCAAGGCAGAAAAGGACCAAGCGGCTTTGAAGGCATTCCTCATGAAGCTGTTCGGATTCGGAAAATAAACTCCATCCATGTATGCAAATACAAAACGCACCTCGATTGGCAGGGGATGCTGCGATCCATGCCACGATGGGCCGTATCGTCTGGATGTGGAGAAGGGCATTTCGTGTATCTGTGTGGGTATTGTGGCGTGGACGGACACCTGTGAATAGTCCTGCATTCGCCATGTTAGCCGCTGTGACTCGGATTTCACTTATACGCTATGCTTTCATTCTTGTGGAAAGTATATTGCATCATGTCATTTCGTCGATTACAGCTACTCAGATACGTACTGGCAGCCGCTCGTGCGGGCGCAAATGTAAAGTATTTTCAAGCCTACACAACACAGTACGGGAATGTTGTGTCACAGCAGGCAAATTACCGCACGAGGGCTTCATTTGCATTTCCTACATATAAATGATTTTTGCCCCCCCCCCCTCCCCCCACGCCCTGTGAAGAGAGGAAAATACACATTAATATGGAAATGTCTCAGAATACGCAATGAACATAGCACAGGAGTCTCCGACTCGATGGTGCGGAACAGTTTGTCATTTTTGTGACCCACGAAACCAATTAAGTTTTACAACGCATATGAGATGCATTGACATCGTTCAGTTTATTTTTGGCAACAAATGTTTTTTGCCTCCGTTGATTGATGGCGTCTTCAATATATATCTTGCGGATATTGTGCAATCGTATTCACAGCCTGTCCGGAGCTTTCATTTTCACCAAGCGGATTCCTACTGTCATGAGTACTCGTAGCCACTGCCATCCGCCTTCTGCGCTTCCATGATGCGCGCCGCACGATCCTGTGTGATACAGATAGCAACTTCCCGTGGTACCTAGTGAGCATGACTGGTAGGATGGGCAAGCTTCTGGGTTATTGGATCCATGCTTCATGGGCCTCCATATGCTTTGGCGATACCGGTGTCTCGTTAGATGTCTTGGACTTAATCATGGCGTGGTTCTCCTATAAGACCCTCCTTACTTCTGGGACGAAGAATCTGGGTTATTGTATTCTTATTCATATTTTGGTTGGATTCTTGGTTAATTTTGTTGAATGTGATATATGGTTTTGACGTTCCTGCTGTGTCGCTTCTGGCGCATGGAGAGTACATGAATCATTGTATAAAGGATTGCCGGTACTCATGAACTCGGGAAATATTGAATACGCTCAGGTCGTTTATTTGCTGATTACTCATAGCGACCATACCGTCATATATAGAGGCTGCCCCCCAGTCCCTGTGACGCGATGTTCTGGCCCATCCTGGCCCAGCGTTCGGAGCACCCCTCCCCCCCCCCCCCCCCCCCCCCCCGGCGGCCTGAAATGGCACCTGCTGCTGCTGCTGATGCGCCGGCTCGGCGCGGCGGGGCGCGTATAGCAGAGCAGTGTGCTAGCACTATCCTTACCCGTACAGGTAATTCTTACCAGCAGGTACATTTGCAGTACTGGAATCCTATATACGAAGAGTAAGCATTCTATAGTCGCTACATATCTCTGGCGACAAAACGATTTATTTTATATTTTTCACGCCAGATACCGGTATTACCCATACGGTAGCGACTCCATGCTGGTCCGCGTGCTCTATATCCGCGTAGTATAGGTGCCAAACCGGTACGGGTACTTGCACGAGTACGAAATTATGAGCAGTACGGGTTAGTTGATACTCACATGCGTTGTCTTACCCGAATACAAAGGCGGGCGGGGATGATGTTACTGTAATCTGACGTCAACGGCTGACGTTACTACGGCGGAGAGAAACCAAAGATAACAAGCAAGAAGACTGGCGGTTCGTCAGTGTTTCGTCACGCACTGGCTTCGGATCGCGGACCGACTTTTTCGCTGACACAACAGCAGCAGCAGGCGGCGGCGTGCGTGCGAATCCTCCTCCCCTCCTCAACCTATCCCTGTCGCAGTTTACTTCCACATCGGACAGAAATATTGGCGACCGATCAGGCATCAACTGGCCGACCATTTGCCTGCACCGGTTCGCGATGGCGCGGCCGCCCAAACTCCCCCACTTCTACGCAATGGTCGCCGTCACCATGGCGCTGCCCGCCCTGGCGTGCCTGCTCCTCGTGCTGTACGGCTCTGCGACAGGGGTGAACGACTGGTGAGACGCCTCGCCAGCTCTATCCCATCGCCGCGCTCGCACAGGACCACTGCGGCGTGGCTGCTGCGCGGCGCACCTTCCATTCCGGTGCCGTTCCACCGAAGGGCGCTGGTGCGCGGCGAGTCAGCGGTGAAGGAACGAAAGCGAGGGAACACACGCGTACAGCACTGAGTCTGCACCATTTTCCCCCGGTGTAGGCTGTACTCCGGGAGTTCTGAGATCCTCATTGTGCCAGGGAACTGGACAGCCAGGCCCATCGAGGTGTCCTTCCCGGGAAACGGCAGGTTGGGCATATCAACTTTCTGCCCCAACACCGGACCTGCGGTCGCCCTCAACACCTTTCTTAGGGATGGGTCGATCCCTCAGGTATGCTGCTCGCGTGCGAGGCCCCGTCACATCCAAGCACTGCTTGCTAGCTAGCCATTATCACTTTTCACGCAAGGATATTATATCCACTAAATTTGCTGGGAAAGATGGTAGGAAGCGGGGTGCCGAAGAGAGCTGCCTATGTGCATATTCACTCCCCCATGCATGCTTATATTTCGAATGCTCGTCTGTGCTCGGCTACCAGGAGGTGCCCCCATCTCCATGCTATGCTGTTGAGTGGGACTGCGAGGTCACAATCTGCAACTTTGGCGACAGCGTTTTCATCAACACCACATCCGAGCAAGTCGGCGTTTGCGGAGTGTACAACATGTTCAATCCTCTGCCGCTTTACGAGAATGACACTGTGCATAAGGTATGCCGACCCAGCCTGCGAATCCTGGGAAGGTTGTCGGGTATGTTATCGGATGCCACCGCCACGGTGCCGTGATACCTGTGCGCGCCCCTGGCAGATACTGGACCTGTTCCCAGGAGGCGGCAGCTGTGCAGCGTACAACTCGGTGCGCGTGTTCCACTGGGTGGCGTTTTCCTGCTCGGTAGTCGGCGCGCTGCTTGGCTTGCATCTAATCCTGCTGTACTTCATCAGGGCGCAGGTAGCACACGGGCCACCTGCCCTGCCTGCCTCATGGTAGCCCAGCAGATCCCCCGGGGTGCCATTAGTCTGACCCGCCACCCTCGCCCAACGACAGGCCATCCTCACAATTTACCTCAAGGTTATGTCACTCGTGTACATCGTGGCAGCCGGCTGTGCGCTTATAGCCATCAGCGTGTGGGATGGCAGCATCGCCAAGCCATCCAACCGCGGATCCAGCAGCCTGGTGCCGACAAATTACCTGGGCCACGGCTTTTGGCTTGAGGTACTTCACTGCAGCTTGCCTGGTGCATCGATGCGACTGACCTTGATGCCGTGCATGGCACTGCGGGTCCTGGATCTGCTCGACTCAACTCATTGACTGAACGCCTTGGATGTCCATGCGCTGCACAGGTGTCCTCACTTATCTTCTCTGCTATAGTATCCCTGGCTGCAGCTGTCTTGAGCGAGACTGCGCGAGCCGCGCCCCCTCCGCCAGGCGCTGGCGGATTCTGGAGCTGAAGGGGGCAATTCCATGAAAGAGTTGAACGCCGTCAAGGCGGAGTGCGCTGCCGCCCAGGAGAAGGTCCAAACATTGCAGGCAGCACTGGCTGCACAGGGCAGCGCCCTGCAGGCCAAGGAAGCGGAATTGGCATCGATAGAGCGTGCAGCAGCTGCACAGGGAGCAGCCCCTCCGCAGACGGGCGCTTCCAACAGTCAGGACCCGAAGACTGGCGAGGATGCAGGCGTTGGAAGACGGGAGCACAGGAAGTGCGGGTGCGGTGACAAGCGATGGAGTGGATGTGGCGTTGAAAGAGGACAAGTAGCATGCACCGCGGGTGTGATTCCCCCGCATTGCTCCCCCTCACCTCCCAGCCCGGACAGAAGCTAGCGCAAACATCGTCAAAACCTATACATGGCCTCGCCCCACTCCGCCCCAGATAGTTGCCATCCAACGCCATGAGATACCCCTGCTAGCGATACACCAGAGTTCACATCATGATGTGTTTACTATCTTTGTATAAAGGCGAGTAAGTCAAGCGCAACATACAGATCGCCTCCATCATGACGCGGCAGATAAAAGGCGGCATGGGCCCTTGCTTTTCTGTGTGATATGATGGGTGGTGCAGTAAAACACATGTTGAAGCGGTCATGGCGGTGCCCAGTCTGCTGTTGCGATATTGAATATGGGTGCAAATGTTCAGGGGGCATGGCTAGGATATTGAAAGTGCGTCAGTGCATCTGTTCAAGCGGGTTCATGTACACTGTGGCTCGGTTACGGAGTTTGCACCCATCTCGGGAAGCGGGAGGGTGCCTCGCGTGTGGATGCCAGCATCAATTAAAAGGAGCAGCTGCAGCGGAGGGCCATTTCTCAGGTACGTGCTCACCACGGGTGTGTGGTATCAAGCATGTCCGTCATGCATGGCGGAGCTTCCCAATCTGCGGTCGAATCTTCTCTAGCTGGAGATTTGCTGGTCGCATGGACAGTCGCGTTAGCATCTGCGCCGCCCACGCCTAGCGCCAGGATAGGATAGGCCCCAGAAGCCAGCGCGCCCAGTCGATTGCCATGTTCTTCAGGCGCATGATGATCCCCATCACCTTGAAGATGTTGGTGGATACATGGGTGTGCCCGGCGGTGTCCACGCCCCTCGTCATGACGTGAAAGAAGGAGGCCACCGCAGCAGCGTCCACCACCGCCTCGGCGCCAAGCACGGCGTCCAGGGCCGCGCGAGCACGAGCTGCCTCCTCACGCCGCCCCTCCACGGCTCGCGGCGACTTGGATGAGGCGCCGGCAAAGGCAGCCAGTTCCTCTTTGCCCTGGAATGGTGGGCAGGGAGGTCAGAGCTATATGCAGGCAGAAGTCTGGGTCAGCTTGTACAAAGCCATCGGGATGCATGACAAGATGGAAGAGTAAGTGGGGGGGGGGGGGGGGGGGGAGGGGGGTGATCACGCAATGATGCAAGGCAGTGCCTCACCAGCACACTGCCAAAGCTCGTGAGCTCCGACACTGTGCCTACCATTCAGCAGCAACCGTTACAGGGAATCAGTCACCAAATATGGCACAAGTTTCACGGATGTGTGTCTAACCTGTGATGGTGTATCCCTACCGCCACCTACGTAAAGGCCAGCATCAAACGCATCAATTTCTGTGAGTACCAATAAGCAAAGCTACGCAGTATACGTAAGTGTACCGCGTCAGAGAGAGGCAGGCTGGCAGACCTGGGTGGGAAGGGGGGGGGGGAGGGAGGGGGTCACAAGATACCATTGCAGGGGCCTCACATTCGCATGTCTGGATGTAACTTGGCATAATTTGGCTACAGAGTATCAGGTGGGAGTCACCATCTTTTTGTATTGAAGTACGGCATTAGTATATGGTGGGGGAAATAATATGTTAATGGAATGGAATTGTAGTAGTGCACGCTCCATAACCTTCCAGAGAAAACGATTCCCAACTGATAGATGTTGCAGGAGAGGCGCCGAGTAGGACGAGAGGGGCCGGGGGGGGGGGGGGGGGGGGGGGGGGCTTGTGACAGCGTACTGTGACTTTGGGATCAGAAGTCGCAGTTGAGGCCCTCGGCGGTCTTGCCCGCCACAATCTCCATCTGCGGGCGGTTTAGCGCGCGCCCAGGCTGACGCCCCACGTTGAAAAGGTTCTGGACCTGACTGCACGGAGGCGCGGAGGGAGTGACTTCTGTTAGCCGTCCAGCTGCAACGGGGGCAGCAGCCTGCTACTCTGAGTCAAGCTCTGGGTGGTACCTCACCTCAGCGGCATGTAGAACACAGGCATCTCGCAAATCCAGTCGCAGAGGGCCTTTGGATTGGTGGACCAAGAGCGGTGCGGGACCACAGGCGAGTTGAGATCGGAGTAGCACGAGCGCGCCTGCTCGGGCGAGATGTGCTTCCACCGGTCTGTCGCGCCATCCTTCAAGCCATCCTTCAAGCCGCAACAGGAGAGGCGACAACACATGTTGTCAGTAACACATCCTTGAACAAATTATGCAGCTAGGGCACAGGCCATTCAGGCATTCCACCCCCTGGTGTAGGAGGCGGCCTATCAGAGCAACTCAGAGGAGCGATGCAAGGGAGGGGGTGAGATGGCTCTGCGCCCCACCTTGGCCAGAACAAACTCACACCAGATGTTGCCATCCGGCGGGTTGACATGATTGAACAGCTCCGACAGCCGGCGGCGCGGCGGGGGAGAATTGTCAGGGACCTCGCTCGAGGGATCCCAGTCATCTTCCAGCCCGGCCATCTCGAAGAAGATGGCGGCCTGCACGGCCTGCGCAGCGGCAGGATGGAGCCAGCTTCAGGCATCCATGGACTCAGGTGTGCAGCACCACTTACAAGCCCATTCTACATCCAAAAATTGACTGCAGCACCACGGTGTGTACACTGCCACACCGGCCATATGTTGGACGCCCATTTCATAAGAGGTGTGCAGCAAGATGCCTACCTGCCTGCACCGTTCTCCGCAACTGCTTGTGTAACGAGTTGTGATGCACATTTTAATATAAATGATGCCATAGCGTTACTCGTGATCTTAATATGCAATATAAAGCATTCCAAAACGGCGAATTAGCATTCCAAAACGGCCAGCATCGCCAGCATACAGGTTGTTGGTGAGCTGGCACCCCCGGGGGGGAGGGGGGGGGAGGGGGACCGACCGCAGTGCTGAGCTGCACCACCTCGTGCAGGGCGCTCTGCAGCTGCTCTTCCGCCAAATCCTCCAGCCCAGCCACCGTGCGCAAGCCCTCCACTGCCCGGGTGCGCCAGGTGGACGTTACGCGCGGCAGCTGATTCGCCACGGCGTGCACCGTCGCGCGCAATGCGACAGGCAGAGTCGCACCCGCGGCGGACGTGCTGCTAGCACCGTGTGCCTTGTCAAAAACCGGCCAGAAGTCGTCTTGCTTATTGGCTCGGAAGCACATGCCTTCGAGGCCAGTGCAGGCGTCGCAGCAGCGGAAGGCGGCGGCGGCCTCCGCGTAGATGGCTAGCGACAGTGCACCGGGAAGGAACTCGCCGCCTAGAGCGGCGGACGCCCGCAACCGGCCGATGGCGGCCCGCAGCTCAGCGGTTCGGCTCATTCCGGGGGCCATCATCCCGCCCGTTCTCTGCTGCGCTTGGCGCGTGACCGTAGGGCGCCGAGGCCTCGGCTTCAGCAAACGGTGCCGGACAACTGAACCCCCCCCCCCCCCCCCCCCCCCCCTTCTGGGGCCTACAGTCGCTTCAACTGTCGGACAGTGCTGTCGGAGGTCGCCATCAGCGCGTGCGCAGCAGCGGCGCTTACCATTGATCAGCTGATGTATGTCCCCAAGGTAAAATACCGGTATATCCATATCTATCCGCTAAATCACCTGCCGTGGGGCTATCACCTAAATTTGTTTAGTTATACTGGGCGGGCTGCCCGTGAAAACCCGTGATACAAGCGCGCCACACACCATGTGATGGACTATCATCGACGGATACAGTATCCGCCCGCCGTGGCCGCGCCACAGTAGCGTGTATGGCTACCTATCCTGTATATGTATTATTATATAAGTCCCCCCACCCACCCGCTGCCTGGGTGGACCCGACGACCGTCCGCGGCCCTCTGTATCGCGAGCCCTCCGTCCGCCTCCATCCCGGATGAGGATGGGGGCGGGGCTCGTGCACGGGTGGCATCCGTGCTGTCACTGCCGCGGAACGGAGGAGCAGTGCGAGAAGTGCGTCTCATGTCGTTAGTTGCTCGTCCGGTCAACTACTCGATCGTTCGCTGTTCGTTGAGCACCCTCTCCCTTGCTGTCCTGTCGGCGCCTCCACCTCACATTCGGCCTAGCTAGTGCCGCTATGACGCGCCTATCGAAACGTGTGGATGAGACGGTGGACGGGTTCTAATATATTTACATGAGCTAGCTGCAGAAGGCGATATCAGGAAATCACCAGAAAAGGACAATCGGAAAGGTCCTCTACAACTACTGCGAGGCGGAAGCAGTACCAGGAGAAGATGCACAATGGGCACGAGCCCAGGCATCAGACTTGGCCATCTGCACACCGGCAGAGAGAATGCCGCCCAGGGTGCCATGCACGCAAGCAGAGACCCGCTGCAACATCTCCCGCCGTGTGCGCGACAGGTGACGGCGGAACTCAGCAGGTTGGCTCGCGACAAAGTTCGGGAGTGCCTGAACGGACTGACCACGAAGGAAGCATGAGGTCGGGGCGGAAGGACCGCCAGGGAAGTCGCGCACAGCCAGCAACACCACGAAGATGTAGACCACCGTCAAAGCGGACTTCCCGAGACGGCCGCGGTCCTCAACCACAAAAGGGTAGTACCGGTGAACACCATGCACTGGGGCGGAAGACGCTCGGTCCGCTGCCAACTTACCCCTGCTCCGCCTCGGTCGCCGCGATCCCCGGGGTGCACCATCGGGGGTCGTTGCTCCAAGTGGGGGTCGTGGAGGACACCCACGTGAAGTCGATAATTGATGATCGATAATCGCACGCCGGCCTCCCCCCACCCCGCCATCGTCAAGTCCGACGGCCACGAGCGGTCCGCTGGGCGCGGGGTCTAATCCCCCGGGAACGTACCGTACGGGTTCAATTCATCTCATCCACCTCGTTGCGCGGTCTGTGTTTTCAATACGGGTGGAGAGATTTTGGAGTGGACAGAAAGAAATGGCGAATCGGACCGTTCGCGGTGACGGAGTCGCGGGGATAGGATAGCCTAGTGACGATGGTGCGAAAAAAATGCAGAAGCGGAGCCGCCATCACCCCAACGGGGCGCCTTTTCGGAGGCTGCCCTTGATTCTCTGCCGTATCCCGAGGAACCGATGCACGCAGCGCGGACGAGCTGGCCGCCTGAGGGGACGAGCCAATTTTAGATGGCGCTTGCTGCGGCGGTTGCTCCCTGGACACCCCGGAGACAGCCGGACAGTCTCCGTGACTGCGGCGACAACACTCCCGAGGACACCGCCCGCAGAGGGCGAGGATGTGACGGGGACATCTTGAGATGGGTCAGCCATCTCGAGACGTTGGCGAGCGTAGTAGACGGCGTGTGGCACGCGGCGACGGAGTGGAGTGGCCATAACCACCGACGGGCGACGGCAGCCTCGACGCAAAAGCGCGGCGCGCGTGATGGTGACGGGCGTGGAGTTGAGTGATGCTGGGGGGGCGCCGCGGCGCGCGCCCGGTAGCAGCATAGGTCGGTGCATGTAACGGCACGAAGTACTGAGTTTTTAGGAATTCGTCCACTGAGCGGTGGAGGAGATCAGCGATTTTGGGCGATTTTAACATGTCCATCGCTCGCGGCAGTGGACGAGTTGATACGGGACGCCCGTAGTACGCGTGGACGAGATGTTTTTGTACGTTTTTTGTACGGGCTAGTTTAGAACCTGTCCACCGTCTCGTTAGCCCGTATCGAAAGGCGCCTATTGGAGTGGCCCGGGGTGTTGTGCTGGGGAGGGAGTTCTACGTTCGGCGGATGGGGACGCGACCGAGCTGGCGGCGGATCTGACGCTCGGAGGCCCGCGTCGATTACCCACCCGTGGCGCCCCTTTCTGGGTTGAACCCCCCCCCACTTCCGCTCCTTGCTCCGAGACCTCTTCGAAGCCCCTTTCATGTCGGCGCCTCCACCTCACATTCGGCCTAGTGCCGCTATTGGCCTCACAAACTCCAGAGTGGCCCGGGATTGTGTGCTGGGCGGGAGAGCGTCCTACTACGTGGAGCGGCGGCTGGCGGGTGGCGATGCCTTGTCGGTGGCTGCCACACTGGCCCATAGCTGGATGTCCTTCTGGATTTCTGTATGGATTTCTTGAATGTTGCATCCCGCAAATGTAATCGTAAATGTATATAATATATGTATATGCCACTGTGCTTTCCTGCAGCTTACTGCTACGAATAGCGTTATAGCGACTACCCGCACTAAATATAGTGTGCTACACTACCATTACCAAGCAAAAACAAGTGCCCGTACTGTCGGTGCTCCCTATTTAAAATTATGTTCATACCACAGATTACCAGTTGGGGGTTCCTTCCCTCGTCGTCTACGTAGCATGCGCGGTACGGCACGAATACGGTGCAAATATGTCCGGTGCTAGAGTATGCCGCACCGCCCAAGAAGCTGCATCGACCCCGCAACGCCTCGAGGAGCTGCATCGACATCGTACTCCCGGACGGCACCTCCGCGTGCGGTTCCCGACGCAGCCATCCCGAGTAGCACTGCTCCCGGATGCCGCTTTGTCGTGTGCTTAAAAGCGCCAGGGGGCTTGTCTGTCCCGACCTTCCTTTGTCGCGTCGCACCCACCATATGGGGTCGCACCGCGACAGAGCTCGTGTCTTCGTGACATGCAAGGTCTTTGGTTTTACATGCCACTCATCAGAAGTGATGGCCCGCGCGCCCAAATAACTCGAGGACATGTCTCGCTGGCCAGGAGGCGGTCGACGCTCGTCCAGAGAGCAACGAGCGCCGGCTCCTCGCGCCGACAACCAATGTCCTACACGGACAACCGTTCGACTGATTCGGGGGGAGCGCTCTTCCACGCCTCGCGACACAAAAGCCCCCCATGCCGCCGGCCTTCGGCTCGCCGGTGAAGAAGAGCGCAAGTTCCGGGCTGGATCGATTCACGAGCCGGTGAGACCTTCGGCTTCAACGCGCTACTTCGCGCCACAATTGGGCTGCCCATCGCAGCCCCAGGAGCACAACTGGTCGGAGCCAACCGGCCACCACTATATTCCACCTCCGGGCATCCGCGCTGGCCGGCGCCAATAGGCCGGCCCTCACTAGGCTCCCGGACCCCTTCGTAATTTGCATGTGTATTTATCTTGTAATTTTACGAGTACGAAGCAACTTGACAGTTGAATCAGCGATGCGTCGATTTTTCAGAAAATTTTAAAAGAACGGGTTCTATTATGTCACTGGCCTACAGTTCCATCAATTGCATTTCCAGCGCTTTGAAGTACCAGCAGCGAGCGTTTGCATTGCCAGCGCTTTGAAGTACCAGAGTTTTTTTTTCCATTACCAGCAGCGAGTATCGAGTACCAGTACCAGCAATACCAGCATCGAGTTCACCAGCATCCCTCGTTCGTATGAGTTTCCTGATCGATCCCACCATCAGACCCGGGAACTTGTGCTGACTAAGGCGCTCAGTGGTAGAGCGAGTGACCACGAGTATGTCAGTCGGCGGCTCGAGACCGGCCGGGCCGCGAGAGCTTAGTCACTGCATACTCGTACCGGCATCATATGTATTTCATATGGGCTTTCACAAAAGCGCACTACAAACAGAACTAACAGCAACCATGAAAGGTTGCCAGCAAAAGAGAGACACAAGCATGAAACCAAGGTCGAGCAGGAGGACAGGGAGCCAAGAACCAAGAAGGAGACAAGGGAACCACGAAGTCACGTAGCTGCCAGGAACCAAAGGAACCCCCGCCCCGGGGTAGGCTATCAGCCGCGGCGAGGACGCTTGCAGCCAATGACCCGGGTCATAGCAACACATGCCGACGGGCGACGCGACGCAGGCGCAGGAGCACCATCACGTGCCGCACGCGCGGCCGCGACCCCGCCAAGAACGTTGTCTGCATGTGCCATGTTGATAAGCAAGGAGAAACGGCGGGGCCACGCAGACAAAAGCTGGCCGATTTTTTTGCCAGTGTGTGCGTGGCTAGCTTTCGCGAGCTACACCAAGAAAGCCTCGGCGTGCGGGGCCAGCGAGCCAAACTCGGAAACGGCGAAAGGACCAAAGCGAAGCATGCCGGCGGCGTTTCGGACACCCTCGCTCGTCGTACTTCTGGATTTTGTGGCGCTCAGCAGCCCGCAAAGCAGTCGTTGGATCCGAGGTTGACACGCCGAGGATAGGGGCAATGGTGGTATCGACAGCAACCGTGTTTCCGCGGATACCGCCATACCCAAAAAGCCCAACATCGGCAGGCCGCCGGTCGCTGCCCTTCGGGAGAGAAACAAGCACCGACGGGTCCGTGAGGATCTGGACACACGCGCCCAGCGCGGACTTCACGTCGTGGCAAATGTCGGAAAGGCCATGTGCCACCCACTCGTGTGCGGCGTGGTTGGAGTCGCCCCCAGAGCAACGTGCCACGTGATCAGCGTATGCGACCGCCCAAGTTGAAGGAGTGAACTCCACGCCAGCATCCTCAAAACGGGCAAGCATACCTTGTACCGAGAAGGAGCAAGAAGCACAAGAGCATGGCTCGCCAAGGGAGAGGACAGGAGCCGCCGGAAGGCCAAATGGGCGGCAAGCGGCAACACGGAACATGGAATCGTAGTACTCAGGGGAACGCTCACGGACTTCACCAAGGCGACCCTCACTTGGAGGATCAGTCACTAGGAACGCTGTCACATCGCGTAAGAGGCGGCCTCGGAAGCGGTTGCTGCCAGGGCCGTTTGTAGGCATACGCGCAGCAAGCTTTGCGAAACGGACCGTGTGAATGCGGTGGCTCAGGGTTTCCTGTACTTTCCGCATGGAGTGCAAGGCGAAGTCCGAGTAATGCGAGATAGCTTGGAGGTCGGCCGCCGAGCGCATTGCAGACGCCGGCTCAGCCCCGGCGGCCGAGCAGCCGGCACGGGTAACTTGGGAGCGCTTGGAGGGGAGCAACTTTAGGGCAGGGGCCAACGGCCCCGCTAGATCTTCGAGCACCGCGTCTCCACACTCGTCAACGACACGGGTATGAGCGGCGCGAAGCTCGACAGCCCACATCGGCGCCGACACGTTGGCATAGACCGGTACTGTCGATGTACCGTACCGGTACCGGTACTGTCTCATCTCGTAACAAAGACGCAGTGATTCACTACCGGGCTACGTCGCGAATTGAATGAGGACCTGAAAATTGGGCCAACGCGCGGATAGGCGGGCTGGTCCTAGCTCGCCTAGGCCGTCTGTCCAGATTACGAGTACCTGTACCCGCAATACCGGCAAAATCTTATCTTGCAGAATGCTTCGGCAATTTGCTTGATGACTATAACGGAGCGTCGCCTACCCAGGGCTTTCCGTACCTGGATTGCTGCCTAAACGGCCGTCGTAGAGACGCTGCAAGGGTTTCACTGGTGCCAGTCCTGTCCCGGGGACGAAAAAAAAACCAGCATCGAGTAGCGAGTACCAGTACCAGCAAAGGATCACCCACACACACACTACGTGCGCGCGTGGCCCGGACTCTGAACCGTGTGCGCATCACTCATCCATCCCGCCTCATGCGGGATGCGGGCCGCTTTTAGAGGCATTTCATACGGACATCGCGTCATCAGATAATCCTTTCATCGGATAAATACTCGCACCGGAGCGTGCCACGTCGTAACTGATGACATGCCCGCTATCTGATGACAGACCCGCGTGTATACTGTACACGGGGGCATTTCCAAATAGAAATGCCCCCGTGTACAGTGCACATGCGTCATCAGATACATAGCGGCCTCGGCCAGCCAATTTTCAAAACATTCTCGCCCAGTCTACCTACTTGCCCGGCACCCGCCGACGCCATGGCAGGCTCCACCGAGCAATCTCCGCAACGGACACCCATGCGGGGCGAACCCACATGGGAGACCCCCCCTCCCCGCACTATGGGGGGTCCTATTGCCCCTGGGTTCACGGTTTCACCGCGGGAGCTACGCGCGAAGGCCCGTGCACTGGCGGGGCGCAGCGGCTGCAGCCATGGCGCCTCGCCCGCCGCCACCGCGCTGCGCCCGTCTCGCCCGCCCGCGCGTGGTCATCCCTCGACAGCCGGCGCAGTGCCTGATCCCTGTCGCGCTTCTCGTTGCCTGCACGGTTAGGATGGCGTGCGCCCGCGTTGCCATGGGGCGTGGCCCCGTTGTCGTCCTCATCGGTGTTCGTTTTGTCTGTATGTGGTGTGTCCATGTCTATGTCCAGTGCGGCCCCGGCAACGGCCAGCATCCGAGGGAACGCGCTGCCCTCCGACTGCGCGTTGCCGTAGGTAAGTGCAAACCCTCCAACTTCGTCTACGGCAAAGCTGGGACGCTCCATGACTGTCCAGTGTGGATGGGCGGGAGGGACAGGGCGACAGACACAAGGGAAAAGATGATGTTTGTGGGCCCGATGGCGGCGGCGGAACTAGAAGCGCCGGCCGATTTCTTGCGATATCTGATGATATACCAACGAATGTTGTTGTTTGTCCGTATGAATCACATCTCTTGTCATGCGTTAGCGTTGTCGACGTGGCAGCCCGCGGTGCGCGAACGGTAGATGATGACAAGGATTATCTGATGACACGATGTCCGTATGATATGCCTCTTAGGCGGCTTGATGTGTTGATTTTCTAGTACTACTTTTAACAGTAGGTGGATTTGTTACTGCCCTTTTTTAATTCACACAAGTACCAGCAGCGAGCGTTCGCATTGCCAGCGCTTTGAAGTACCAGAGTTTTTCCCATTACCAGCAGCGAGTAGCGAGTACAAATACGCATAGCCTCCCAGCCGTGAGATCGTAATCGGACGGCTGTGTAATTAAGGACCGTGGGCGGGCGGGTGGGCGGGCGGGTGGGTGGAATATAGTACTTAGTATAACATTCCAGTAGATAAGCGCTTTAGTCATGCACCTGTAGGCCCGATCCGCTGCACTGTACGGGTACCCGTACGGCAATAAATAAGCTCACAGCCGAAAAATCGACGCTTCGCTGGATAA